>VDFB02193867.1:429901165-430194035 GCA_007258455.2 Sequoia sempervirens
ATATTATAATAATTCTAAATTGGCTGCCAAAATTTCTTTTAGAATTCATATCTTGATATAGAATAGTAATACAAATTATCCCTGTTTTTGTTTATGCCTCGGATTGTAACAAATTACAAGAAGGCGTTTCCGTCTACGAATTAGGCGGCACTTTTCACAAATTTTGCGAACAGAAGCACGGAATTTCATATTTGTGGTCCTTTATTTAATGCTAAAATCTTGTTCTTTTTTATAGATTTAATGGGCCTCAATATTGATCGGTAGCAGATATAAAGTCATCGTCATCATTTCGTTTGACGGGATGTCTATATATTATACGTCCTTTGCTTAAATCGTAAGCAGATAATTCAACTCTCACTCTATCTCCCGGTACTACTCGTATTGTTCGATATCTCATTTTACCTGATACAACCGTTAAAACCTCGAAATCGTTATCTAGGTGGACTAAAAACATAGCATTAGGATATGCTGTGGTAACTACGCCGTCAACAACGACAAAATTCTTTTTGGTACCCATTTTGAACTAGACTCCTATTTTTTTGCAGTGATTATTTTTTGCAGTGATTATTTTTTTGCAGTGATTATTTTTTTGCAGTGATTTCAATTTGAAAAGTAGGGAAAGTTATTAACTATTACATTTATTTCTAAAAGAGGAAAAAAATTTCATTATGTTTAAATAAAAGACATTTAACATAACAAAAAATAAAGAATTTGTTTCTTTTTTTTTATAAATTGAATATTTATTAAATAGCTTTTTTTTGTCAGCCAAATTGCTGACACTGAATAATATTCGGTATTCATGAATATCATGAAGAAACTCTTTTGTCAATATTATTTTGGCGGCATTCCAATATTGGAGGCAAAAATACAAGGCTCTTCAGCTATTTACTTTTTGTTTTGGAGTTACCATAAAATACATAATAATTCCCCTCCTATTTTTTTTTTTTGGGCTTCTCGATCAGTCATTATTCCTTGCGAAGTAGAAAGGATTGCAATTCCCATTCCACCTAAAACTTTAGGAATCTCTCCAGCATTAGAATAGATTCTCAGACCAGGTTTGCTAATGCGCTTTGAAGCGGTTATATATCTCTTTTGCGTCCTTCCCCTAGATTTTGAAGTTAAAACAAAAAAAGATTTTTTACCTTCTCGATGTTCCCTAACGTGTTCTATAAAACCTTCTCGTAGAAGAATCCTTGTGATGTTCTCGGTAATAGTAGTAGCTGCCACTCGAACTGTTTTTTTTTTTACCATGTCAGCATTTCTTATATAAGTCATTAGATTAGCAATAGTCTCGTTACCCATGACGAACTAATTCTTAGGAATTTACAAGCTCAATATAAAGACATGTTTATCTTTTTTTAGGAATATGCCTGACATTACTTCTACATAGTGTATAATTATAATACTTCAGGAGACAATGAAATTATTTTGGTGAAATTCAATTCTCTGAATTCCTCAGTAACTGAACCAAAAACTCGAGTTCCTCTTGGATTTCCTTTCTGATCAATGACAACTGCTGCATTGTCATCAGATCGTATTATCATTCCATCGCTACGTTTAAGTTCTTTACACGTACGTATAACTACAGCTCTAACTACTTCTGATTCTTGCAGAGTCATATTAGGTGCTGCTTCTTTAATTATAGCGATGATAATATCGCCGATATTAGCGGTGTTACGATTACCTGCTCCTAGCACTCGAATACACATTAATTTTCGGGCTCCACTGTTGTCTGCTACATTCAAGTAAGTTTGGGACTGAATCATTTTTCCTCCAAAAGAATTGTTACCTCGGCAGAAAAAAAGTATTTCTTATCAATTAAATAATCTTTTTCTACCAGAAATATCTCTTTGGTTCGGCATTATTTACGCAAACTAGTAATAAATTTAGTATGTATAGGCATTTTATACGCAACGATTTGAAAAGCTGCTCTAGCTATAGTCTCTGATACTCCACTTATTTCATAAAGTATTCGACCTGGTTTGACGACGGATACCCAATATTCTGGAGATCCCTTGGCTTTCCCCGAACCCATACGTATTTCTACAGGTCTCGTTCTAATAGGTTTGTCAGGAAATATACGTATCCATATTTTGGCACCGCGACGGGCATAACGAGTAATTGCTCGTCGTCCTGCTTCTATCTGCCCAGATGTGATCCAAACAGGTTCCAATGCCTGAAGAGCAAATCTACCAAAACAAATGCGATTTCCCCGAGAAGATACTGCCTTGATTCTTCCCCTATGTTGGTGACGAAATTTTGTTCTTTTTGGGTTCTAGTCGATCGTTGTCTAATACTATTTGAATCCCATCTCTATTTCAGAACCGGATATGAAAGTTTCTTCTCATCCGGCTCCTTGTGAAGAATCTATGGCCAAATTCGATAATAAATATTGAGATCCTCTGTTATATAGGAATAAATCTGTATTTACTCATTACACATACCATATACATATAATATGAGGATACAAATACCTCTTTTATTATATATCGGTACTGCTCAATAAGTATCTTACAGGCGAATATTTACTCTTTCAATGTTTGGGGTCGACTTATGGACTCCAATGAAATGAATTCTCTACTGGTTTATTTCGCCATCCTTTCCAATGAATGATTAAGATTTCTATACGATCTTATGCAGTCACAGGTTCCATCGTTTCCATAGCTTTCAAATGGCTGCTTAGATTTACCCTCTGCAATGGAGCTCTTATTTATATTTATTTCTTACAAGAATCAATTTTCTTAGTTTCCATTGATCCGAAGCTCTTTTTTTCTCGCTTATAAACTGACTGAATATAAATAATCAGGATAATTCTTATGCTTTATCACACTGCTCTTTGGGGGTTATTTATGAACCATACAATACTGTATGAAAGAAGATTTCATTTTTTCTTTTTCTCCTTCCTCCCCTTTTTCTTTTCTTGCATTACCAAAGACTCTTTTTCGCTTTACGAGAGATATAGGTTTATCTTTTCGTCTAAAAAAGTCTTTCGTTGATTTGATTGAACTATCTATATTTAAATAACTAGCTTATTGGCTCTTAGTAATTAATATAAAACAAATATACCAGAGACCAATTTGTTTTTATTTCGAGTTCTCTATCATTTTAGAAAAGAAGGCAAAAGCTTGATCTCAACGAGTCGCACACTAAGCATAGCACTGCTACAAGATATTTAATTCTTTTAATTTGATCTTATAGAATTTAAGATTTATAATTGGTCAGATTATAGAAGGATATTGCTCATCTTAAACAAAGATCCAAATTTTGATCCCCAATACTCCATAGACGGTTTGAACCGCATAATGACAATAATCAATTTTAGCTCGAAGGGTCTGTAGGGGCACTCTACCTTGCATAGCCGATTCTTTACCAGCTCTCTCAATTCCGTTAAGACGACCTTTAATTTGTATTTTAATACCTTCTACATCTGCCTTTTCAGCCAGTTCAATAGCTTTTTTCATTATTTTTCTTATTTCAACTCTCTCCTTTAGTTGTAGAGCAATATATTCCGCAAGAATTTTGGGTTCTCTATAAGGTTTCTCCACTTTTTCTATATAAATGATAAGTTCTCTGTTTACAGAATCAAGCATACTTGGTACAAGCATATTTTGTACTTCCTTTCTTAATTGCTTAATTTCTTCTTCTTCATCTTTTTCTTTCCCCTGTTTTTCTTTACCCTGTTTTTCTTTACCCTGTTTTTCTTTACCCTGTTTTTCTTTACCCTGTTTTTCTTTACCCTGTTTTTCTTTACCCTGTTTTTCTTTACCCTGTTTTTCTTTACCCTTTTCTTTCTTTTTTTCTTGGCCCTGTTTTTCGATAAACAAGTTGACAAATGCAATGTATATATTTACCGAAATCAAATCGGTCTGTTTGAGAATCTCTATACGTGTAATTCCTCCATAACTAGAATTTATCGAACCTTTGATATGTTGTACATAATTTTCAATGCAATTATATATTCTCTCATCTTCTCGTGGATCTTCGGAATAATCCCTTTCTTCAAACCAAAGGGAACAATGGTTTTGAGTAAAACCAAGTCTAAAACCAAGTGGATTTATTTTGTTTCCCATACATATTTTTTTTTAGTATATTTGCGACATAAATGGATTATGCTTCCATCTATGTGGATATTTTGTTTCTATTTTTTTACCATAATTGAGTTAAAGTCATTTAAATCCTCCAATGTAATACTTATATGACAAGTGGGTTTCTGTATTGGATAACCGCGTCCCCGAGCTCTAGGTCGAAATCTTTGAAAAATGGGACCTTCATTCACTTCAGCCATAAGGACAAATAAAGAGCCCTTATCTATATTCATATTGTGATATGCATTTGCGGCTGCAGAACGAAGTACTTTTAATATGGGATAATATGCTCTATGAGGCATCCAATTCAGTATCGAAAGTGCCTCCATATAGGTACAACCACGAAGTTGATGAGCTACTCTACGTGCTTTATTAGAAGACATACGTACATGTTTAGCTACAGCTCGTATTTTTCTAGCTGGAGCCCTATTTATAAAAATCATCTTCATCCTCCACAATGAATTAATGTATACTATTTATATACAACGATACTTTTTTATTGTTTCTCTCTCTTTTTTTTTTTTCTTTTGTTGCTTTTATTTTTTTTTTTTTATCGTTTTTCGATTTTTTATCCTTTTTCGCATGTCCCTCAAAAATGGAAGTAGGTGCAAACTCTCCTAATTTGTGGTTTATCATACCATTTGTTATAAAAATGGGTAAATGTAGCTTTCCATTATGAACAGCTATGGTATGACCAATCATTGCAGGTACAATGGCAGATCTTCGGGACCAGGTGAGTATTATCCTCTTCTCTTTATTGATGTTTAGATCATCTATTTTACTCAACAAATCATCAGATACAAAAGTATTTTTTCTTAGTGAACGTGCCATGGTAAATTACCTTTCTTTTTATTGATAGAAAAGAAAAAATGGATTTACAACGATGTTTATTCCTACTTACGTCGACGAAGGACTGAAACATCACTATATTTATTTCTTTTCCGACTTTTTCTTCCAAGTGCGCTATAGCCCCAAGGGGTCAGGGGTTTTTTTCTGCCAATTGGAGCTCTTCCTTCACCGCCCCCATGAGGATGATCCACAGCATTCATAACTACTCCTCTTACTTCGGGACGTTTACCCAGCCAACGTTTCGACCCAGCTTTACTTAAAGTTCTATTTTTCCATTTAACGTTGCCTACTTGTCCAATTGGTGCTGAGCAGTTCTCAGATATTAAACGAACCTCCCCAGATGGTAATCTTAATGTGGTCAATCGACCTTCTTTTGCGATCAATTCTGCCGCAGCACCCGCTGCTCTAGCTAATTGTCCGCCTTTTCCGACTTGTACTTCGACATTATGTATAGTCGTGCCTAAAGGTATATTGGTTGAAGTAGACCTTTAATTTGTAAAAATCCCTTCCCAAACTGTACAAGCCTCTCTCAGGGCATACAGCTTTCTGGATGTAAATGAATATTTATATACTCAATGTAAATATATAAAAAATATTTTATAGAGAGATTATGAAGGGCATACTTTCAATTCCTTATGTCCTTATTCTGTACATCCTAGGTTTTTTTATTCCATCATCTGGCTTATGTTCTTTTTTCGTGTAGCATTCAGAATGAATGACTTTATCAAATTACGTTAATGCTTTCGCATCTTCCGGATAACGTAGGAGGCATTTGAAAATAGAAATTTTATTTATTATAAATAAAATATTTTCACTGTTCAGCTTCGAATCTGCGTTTGACCATCAAATCAAATGTGATTTACTTGTCTTTCTCTTCATAACAAGGGTTCCTTTACCTTATTTGTTTCTGCTTCAGACAATTAAGTCTTCTCCATATTATCATATCTCTGGAGTCAATAATTCCAGAAACTATTGAACTCAATCACCCGCTGCTCTTTATCCTCAGTTTCCCTTTGGGGTTGATCCCATCAAAGTATCCTACCTAGTTGGATCAGTGATAGATTTTAAGGTTTTGCTGTAAACCCAATTGGGTATTTCCAATTACGTAAATTAATAATTCAAACCGCACTCAAAGGTAGGGCATTTCCCATTGATATGGGAGCTCTTGGACCGGAAAGAATAGTATCTCCAATCATAATCCCTCTCGGATGCAAAATATATGTCTTTTCACCATCTCTGTAGTGCACAAGACAGATATATGCACTTCTATTAGGGTCGCTTTCTATTGTTACAATTTTTCCCAATATGTTTTTCTCACTACGTCGAAAATCAATTTGACGATATAGACGCTTGTGACCTCCTCCTCTATGTCGTATGGTAATAATTCCACTGTTATTACGACCTTTGCCACAACGATGCTGGCCGGAAGTCAATTTCTTTTGTGGATGAGATTGAACTTTTCCATCAAAACTTGATAGAGATTTATCACCTGTGCCCGGAGTAAAAGTCCTGTACGAACGGGTGGTCATGTTATTATTTATTGTAATTAAATAAGTTTTATTTTGAAGGAAAAAGTGGAATAGAATAACCTGGTTTTAGTGTAATAATCATACGTTTATAATGCATTCTATGTTTCATTATTTGTTTTATATTTCCTCTTTTTTCTTTCTTTTGCGGAGGTCGGTAACTATTGACTCCTATTACTTTAACATTGAAGAAAAGTTCAATCCAATTTTTGATCTTTGTTTTATTCGATCCCGAATCGACATTTAAAATATATTGATTTTTTTCAAATAGACTAACACTTTTTTCTGTAAGTACTAAATCTAGATATTGAACTTCATACCTAAATATTTCTCCTTTACTATCATTTACATTTACAAATAAAATACAAATGTCTATATCCACCTTTATTATAGTTAAATAAATAGAATTAAACTATATTTATATATGATACAATAGGACTACACAGGAAATCATGTTTTTAACATTTTCTGATTTGGGTAACCATCTTCTATTGAATTGAAAAAGAAAAAATGTTCGATCATACATCTATTAGATCAATTAATGTCAATTGTCTGATAATAAAAATGTATTGATATGTCTTATATCTATAAGGCATAGATCGATATGAATATTTCAATATTCTATCCTTTTGATCCACTTTCTCTTCACTTTCTCTTCCACTATTGGACTATATAACGATATGTGATTATAATATTGTATTGTGAAATATTTTCTCCATGAAATAGAATTAGCTTCTTGGATGCCTTGATGGTGAAATGGTAGACACGCGACACTCAAAATGTCGTGCTAAACAGCGTGGAGGTTCGAGTCCTCTTCAAGGCATAGATATTGTAATGTTTATTGAATGAGTAATTGAAATAATATCAACAAATCGAATTGATATTATTTCAATTAGATTGAATTTTTTGATACAAAATAAATAAGGCTAAAATACTGAAAATTATTGTTTTCAAGGTCTTGCAAAATCCGGACCGATCGAATTTGAACAAATAATAGCAATCTATAGGAGCAAGTGAAAGATTTTTTCTTCCAAAAAAAGTGTAAGAGGAAAGTATACTATACTAGTATAACCCAAATAAAATAAATAAAGAGTAAACATAGTAGAGAATATCTCATCAAGTTCAAGAGAACTGACTTGGCTCATATTTCTTACTATGCTTACTCTTACATAATCGTAATATCCATTTATTTTCCAATTAAAGATCTAGTCTTTTTTATTCTTATTCAATCCTTCTGCTAATAAGCAATCAATCGTATTTGGAGAAAGCCATTTTGTTTTTAACAATGTATCGATCATTTGTTTAAATAACATTCTATTAGAGAAGAATAAATTTGATAAATATTCATAACTTTCGGATAGAGTTTTATAAATAAGAGATTCATTAGATAATAAATCTCTATTTTCCCTTTCTCCCTTGAGCAAACGTTGTTTGAACTTATCATCCCGTGTTTTTTCACGGAACCAACGTTCACTTATCACCGATTGGGAATATGGTAATACACGTCTCAATCGGATACCAATTTCTTGAAAGCGTTTGAAAGTTTCAAAATTTTCTTTTTCTTTCATTTTAATGTTAAAAGGCAAATCATCATCATCAGTCTTAATTTTCGTTTCTAAGACAATTTTTCTCACCTTTTTCCGCCTTAGAATAGCCTTTAACTTTTTTTTAATACTGTATTTTAGCTCTCTTGTTGAAGAATAAGTAAGATAAATAGTCTTCACGAGTTCTTTAGAAACAAAAAGTGCTCCTCGTTCAAAAGCAGAGTGCTTATTTAAAAAGCGAATACTCACGGGATCCCAAAGAAATCGACGAGCTAGATAGATTACTGGTGTATTTAAAGGTTTATACTCCGTTGCATACTCTTCTGTATCAAATTGGTATATTCCCATCCTTTGAAACTTATTGTATAATAATTTTGCTTCCCAGAAAGCAGCTGTCTTTCTTTCTACAATATCATCTTTCGCGGCATAAAGAGGCTGGAAGCCGGGGTTAGACATCAGAAATTTCTTCCAATACAAACTAGAAAGACGGGTCGGTCTTTCTTGAAACCTTCCAAACAGATGAAGATAATCCAATAAAGGATTTTCTATTGTTATATCTTTAATATGCTCGAATCGATTGCTGCGAATAAAACTAAAACGCCAGGTCCTAGAATCACAAACTATAGAAGTTTCCTCTTCTACGTAGGAGTTTCTTAATTCTTTAGATAAAACGATTTCATCTAGTATAGAAGATAATCCTTTTTGCATCGTATCTCTTTTGAACTGAGGAGCAATTGTGATGTAATTAGAAGTACCCCGATATATTGCCAACGATGGAAACTCTTCCAAAAGACCCTGTAAAAGACTCGAAGCTAGAATGAAATCATTTGCAATGAAAGGATCAAAAGGACTCCAATTCTCTTTATTTGATTCCGAGAGAAACCAACAATCTTGAGCTACTGATCGGGCTAAGCAACCCAAAATATGGTAGAATATGGTGAACTCTTTCGCAGCTGTTCCGGCAATTGAAGGTTCTAAATACCATTGATGCAAATGGTTTGCCCTTCGACCCTGGAAATCTAGAGTAAGTCTTAGTGAATTTTTTAAATACGTAAGTTTATTTTGTATAATAGCTTTTCCTATCTTATAGGGAAGTCCTTTGAAAAATTCACTGAATTTCAGATTATAATTGCAAGGACCCCAACTTGATCTATACAAAGCTACTCCAATTATATCATTATCTATAGCTGAAGTATTTTGGCTCATGCTAATTAGCAATAGATCATCAACAAGTTTTGCTAGATCTAGTGTAGTAAAGCCTTTCGTAGTTAATCCAAATTCATCAAAGCAGTTCCACTCTTTTTTCAAGTAGAGCCTTTTGTTACGTAAAAGCAAAGGAAATTCCTTTTCTCGATGTGGGGCAGGCAAGTTTTTAGTGTTGATAAATGTATCGAATCTTCGTTTACTACGAGGAGGGGTGATTAGAAGTGGATCAATTTTTTTTGGAATATGAGTTGAAGCAATAACAACAATATTTTGTTTGATGGTGGTTTCCTTTTCACCATCAATCGCATTATATGCATCCCCAAGGAGTTCTAGCAATAATGCAATAAGGAAGAAGTAATCATTCAGTTCATGAATGCTTGGAATCCATATGACGCAAGGAGACATCAATTTTGCCAATTTGAGTGCAAACACGAATTGGATAACTCTTCTCGCAAAATACTCTGGAGGGTTAGAATCCTCTCCTCGGGTATACAAAAACTTATGAGGTTTTTTATCATAATGCGCTTTCTCATATACGTCTTTGGCCTGCCTGACCAGCCGAGAGACCTAAGGATATTTTCATGCTCAAGGTATGATTGTTGAGCTGAAGATGTATACTCGGATTCATAGCGAGGCAGAAGTTTCCGCTGCCTCAAAAAACTTTTAGGAGATATTCTTATTAAAGGTAAATAAGAATCTGCTGCTAAACTTTTAGCCAAATACGATCGTCCGGTTTCCTTAGGCCCTATCAATAAAATTCGATTCGAAAGGGACGGTACCGGGTAGAGTGGGTAAAATCTCACTTGGTCAGATAAAGACGAGTCAATTGGCATGGAAGTCATCTTCTGATAAAAAGCAGCGAAGATCGGCATTTCTGCTAAACACAATGAATTTAATTCGGAATTCATTACACCTATTCTATGAGTTAGACCTCGCTGAATAAATTCAGCTAAATATCGAAAGTAAACAAGTCCCGGCTGTTTTCTTTGTTCAAAATATTCATGAAAGAAACCAATAGAGGGAGTTAACTTCGATTCAAATTGAGATATTTGTTCTTGTACTAATAACAATCTATTTTCTCTCAAAGGGAAATCATCCAGGTCACATTCGTACAAAACTTTTTTTACTGTTTTTTCAATTGAGGGAATAAATTTCGAATACCTTAGACCGTTAAATGAAAGTAAACGCCATTTAATATTTTTGACATACCAAATTTTCAATAGTAGCGATAATCCGACATCATCAGGATCCGAGTCCTTCTCGGCATAGTCGAGAAATGTAAGCCAAGAACCATACCAATTTAAATTAGTAACATTTCTAAGCTTTCTAAAAGATCTAATCATTATTCCTACTTTCTCAAAGCAGTAGGAATTATACTGCAAATCTCTGATGAGCCACACGTTCCTATAAAAAAGAATCAACTGTGAGGGAATTATGCAGGACATACAAAAGAAAAATCCAATGAAGATAGAAAGAAAAATATCATACTCCCGAACATTTGATATACAATATTTCCATATATCAAAGGATATTGACCTATCCTTTCCCGCAACTGCTGATTCATTTATGTATTTCAATAAAGCGGGAATATCCCAATGCCAACGGGACACTAACACAAAATACAATTTCGAGAGAATTAAATACAATTTCGAGAGAATTTTCTCTCTAAATTCCCACTTTATAAGTGTCCAAAATTGATGAGAAAGTGCCGACAAAATAGTCAAATTTTGATTCCAATTTTGCCTAATATTGCGCGGGATTGATACCAATTGATCACTAATATTTATTGGTATTTCCGGAAAAGTAGCTAAAAACATATTTTTAGCATATTTCCACCCTGTGGAAGTAAAAAGCCATAACCATGACCTATATGTTTGAAACAAACCCAATTTCTCAAAAAGAATATTTATTTGAAGGGTCTTAAAAGAAACTAAAAACTTGAGTTCTGAAACTAAAAACTTGAGTTCCTCTTTATTCAAAAGGTTACCTATGGCTTTGTCTTCCATTATGTTTTTCAAACTTTCTTCTTTTTCTCCCAATTTATTCATTCGCAAAGATATTTCAGATAGTAGATCATCCGGATAAGATTGAGTTTGAATAAGATCTATGTTTGAACTAAAACTGTTTTTGTCTTTAGAATACTGGTCAGAGGTCTTTAAAAAAGGATGGCAAGACTTTTTGTCAAAATTGACAATTTGTGGCCTTATTAAAGGATATTTAGAAAGATCTATAATCGAAATTTCTATATTACTATCAATCAATAAATTCAATTTATGAAGTAAATTAGACGATTGATGAGAATCATGGATTAACGCTTGGTCACGTAAATATTTATCCAATAATATATTGACTTGTGACTTTATGAGTGAGATAGTTTCTTTCTCTGGGTACACAGCTCTTATTTCAGCAATATACAAAGAAAGCGGATTGTTATGAATGGGAACTAAATTGGGAACTAAATTTAATAATTGTCCATATGTTATATTCTTATTTTTGATATGAATCCTTTCTATGTAAGAAGCTAATCTTTTTTTATAATTGAAACGAGGACGGTGTAAATAATCTAAAAATTCAAGTGCATTTGCTTTGCAAAAAGAAGCTCTCAATGAATTTTGATTAGATAGTTTTAAGGGATTTAACCAATTATCGAATATTGCCGAAAGACTAGATAATTCCATGTAACTTTTTCCATTATCGAATACGTCAATAATCAATTCATTTATCGGTTTATTCTTATCCAAACCTGATCGTACTAGTGTTTGTTGATTCATTCTCGGGGATTCAAGATTAGGAATTGATTTTTTTTCTCTTTGCGGATTGACAATCTCGTCCCAGATAATCTTATAAAATTGAATCTTGTCCGAGATAACCTTATAAATTTGATTCTCAAAAATTTTATTGGGATTTCCAAGCCAACCCCGATGTTGAGTAGTCCATAACTCAATTGGATTGAACACTCTATTTTTGAAATTGTTTTGTTTGGAAATGGACAAAATTCTCTCTCCCTCTTAGGTCTCTCTCTCTCTCCCTCTCAAGTCTCTCCCACTACCTCTCTCTTCTCTCATGTCTCTCTCTTACTCACACTCTCCATATCCCTGTCAGGTCTCTATCTCTCTCTGTCACACACACACTATCTCTCTTTCTCTTCATCTCCCTCTTGCCTCTCTCTCCCACTCTCTCTCACTCCTTCCCTCTCCTTCCCTCTCCATACGGCCTCCTCCATATATCTTCACTCCCTTCCTCTCCTCTCCATATCCCTATCCTCCCTCTATCTCTCCTTTGACCCCTCTATCTCTCTTAGGTTCTCTCCCCCACTCCTCTATCTGTGTCTCTTACCACTTCACTTCCTCTCTCCTCTCTCTCTCTCACTCACACCTCCTCAAGTATCTTTCTCTTCTCTCTCCCTATCCCTCCCTCCATCTCTCTATCTCCCTCTCTCCCTCCCATGTCTCTTTCTCCCTCTCTCTGTCTCTCTCTTACTCCCTCTCTCTCTCAAATTTATCCTTCCCACCACAAGTAGATCTCTCTCTCCCTCCTCTCCCTCTCAAGTCTCTCTTTGTCCCTCTCTCCCTCTCAAGTCTCTCTCTCTCCCTCTCCATTATCTCCCTCTCACTTTCCATCTCCCTCTCTCTCTCCCCCTCCCTTTGAACTCTCTCTCTCTCTCTCTCTCTCTCACACACACACACACACACATAGGTCTCTCCCACTCCCTCTCTCTCTCTCTCCCACTCCCTCTCTAGCTCTCAGGTCCCTCTCTATCTCTCTCCCTCATAAGTAACTTAAGATGGGTAGAGAGAGAGGGAGAGTGACTTGATATGGAGAGAGGGAAGGAGAGAGGGAGAGAGAGATATGAGAGGGATATGAAGGGATAGAGAGAGATAGAGTGTGTGTGAGAGAGAGAGAGTGAAGGAGACTTGAGAGAGAGAGTGGGAGAGAGATACTGAAGAGGTAGATGGAGAGCATGAGTAAGAAAGAGAGAATGAGAGAAGAAAGGGAGAGGGAGAGGGAGAGGGAGAGGGAGAGGGAGAAGGAGATAATGAGGAGTGGGAGAGACTTGAGAGAGATACCTAAGAGGGAGAGAGAGGGAGTGGAAGAGAACTAAGAGAGAGAGAGAGAGAGAGAGACCTAAGAGGGAGAGGTGGGAGTGGAAGAGGACCTAAGAGAAAGAGACTTCCAAATGAGGGGAGAGAGAGAGGAGAGAGGGAGATGGAGAGGATAGGGAGGGAAATGGGAGGGACTAGAGAGCAAGAGAGGAAGTGGAGAGAGAGAGAGAGAAGGAAGTGGTATGGGACTTGAGGAGGGGCAGAGAGGGAGAGAGGGGAGGAGGGAGAGGAGAGAGGAGAAAGAGAGGGAGAGAGAGAGAGAGACTTGAGATGGAGAGAGTGTGTGTGAGAGAGATAGAGAGACCTAATATGGAGAGAGACTTCAAAGGGATGGAGAGAGAGAGGGAGAGGGAGTGGTAGGGACCAAAGAGAGATACTTGAGAGGGAGATGGAGAGTGGGCAAGATAAGGAGAGAGAGAGATACTTGAAAGGGAGAGAGGGAGAGATAGAGAGATAGAGGGAGGATGGATGGAGGGAGGGAGGGAGGGAGGGAGAGACTTGAGAGGGAGAAAGGTAGATAGAGGGAGGGAGAGGGAGAGAGAATTAAGAGGGAGAGAGGGAGAGAGTGTGAGTGAGACATTGAGAGAGAGATTCCAAGAGGGAGAGAGACTTCAAAAAGGAGAGAGAGAGACAGAGATAGAGACAGCATGTGAGACAGAGAGACGAGAGACAGAGAGGGAGAGAGGTCTATAGCTCAAAGAGAGAGTGAGAAATGTAGGTATAAAGAGGGACAAAGAGAGAAGAAAGGAGGGAGTGATAGTTATAGAGCTTAAGGGGAGACATAGTGATATATAGAGAGGTAGAGAAAGGGACAAAGAGATATGATGATTTATAAAGATTTTTTCATCTCCTTACTACAAAAAATATAAATATTTCATTATTCATTACTTTTTCTAATGTTTCAAGTGTTTTGAGATGAGTGTTACAAAAAAATCATGAAAAAAAGACTTTGCATGTGAAAGTAGTGAGCATTTGATGTTCCAAAAATGAAATATGAAGTTCAAATGATTATTATTATTTTTTGTACAATATAGAAACACCATCTAGTCCATTGTGTAGAGCTCTCAATCACCTTTCCAATGCCTATAAAAAGTCAAAATTTTGATAAGAAACACAAAAGAACTATGCTCATTTTACTAAGTGTGCGCTCTAGGCTTTTCAAAATGGATATCCGTTTTGAAACAGATATCCATTTTGTTTGCATTAATTGATGAAAATTAATTTTGGGAAACAGATAAACAGATATTGTACTCAACCCATACAAAAATTCAACATTTTTTTCATGATTTCAGCAAGTTAAAAATGCATTTTTTTCCTCATTGCCACTTTTTGGACCCCCATGATCTTTCACATTCCCATTTATTGACCAATTTTTTTATTTTATTGAAGTGGATCTTTCTTTGGAGATGTTTTTCTCTTGCAATTTTAAAAAATAAAACTTGTTTGAAATTTAAACTCAATGAAAATTTAAGAAGAGTTCTATTTTTATTTAGACTCTAGAAAGATATATGGTAATCAGTCTAGAAAAAGGACTTGGATGAGTTACATTTGAACCCAATTATTGGTATCACTTCATCATTCTTAAGTTAAAATTGAGTTAGTTTTCTATGATCCTAAGGCAAAAGTTCTAAAAATGTCCCTTGCTCTTTTTTATGTTGATTAGCCAAATACAACATAATATGGATGCAATTTAATACAAGGAAAGTTATATTTCTTTAATTTATGACTCAAGTAGAGCCAAGGTGGTTGAACTCCATCAATTGATGCATGTGAAACCAAATAATCTCTCTTTTATTAGTTTTTACAAGAAAGTGTGTATCAAGGAATGACTCCTTTCTTTTGTATTTTAAAGATTTATAATAGGAAATATATTGGTTTTCATTCTTTGCACAACTATCTTCTCAATAAACCCACTTTTTGTTTGAGATTAGATGACATTGTATCTTCCCTAAATAGCTTTTAGTTGGATGCAAAATAAGAACACTATAGGAAAATATGAAATGGTAATGTTTTATTTTTTCATGGAGTGAGAAACCTTTCTTGAAAGGATATATAGCTAAACTTCTTATTTAATCTTACATGGAACAATTATAATTTATTCCATTTGCATAAATTTTAGCAAAATAATTTTATGTAAAATAATAATCATAAAAGAACAAGAATAGATAATAGAAAGAGAAGCATGAAACAACCAAAAAAGAGAGATAACATTGATATATCCTAGGTGAACCATTTTGGGAAAAAACTTAACCTCTAGAGCATTGAACCAATATATTATCAACAACAATAGTAGTTACAATATACACTCTCAAGCTTAGAGCTCCACAAGATACTAGAGGAATTCTAACAATATAACATGGAGAATATGACCTATGATCTTCATCCCAATCATTCAAATTTATAGGCTAGGGAGAATTAAGAAACTACCAATATTTTTTCATAATTTATATACTAGAACAATGGGCCCAAAAAGGCACCCAAGCCCCTTTGGTCAACATTCAATGCCCCCACATGACCGATGTCTCCAAAATAAATTGTATCTCCTCTTGCAAGTGATCTTTGATCACTATGGCTAGAAGTTTCATAAATTTCTCTCAAGTGCTCCCCCATTATACACTAATCACTCTTATGCATTCTTACATGTGGCTATTAGTTTTATTCAAAGATGTTAGTCCAATTCTACTAATTAATTCCACAAATCAATGACATGAATTTCATAAGACTAATGATACATGACAAGTAAACTCAACTATGAAATCTTTATGATTCTACCCAAGTGGGACACCCTTTTCCATGTGGGCACATTTTTCATAAAATTACAAATATTAAATAATTAGAGTAGACCTAGAACTTAATACACCTAGTCCCTTATTCCTAACATTGTCACTAATTTATAATTTTAAAGTGACACTTTTAGTTTTATGAAAAGGGGCATTTTATGGTTTTGAATGCTTTCCAATATAGTCATGAGCTAGTTGTACAAATTATGTATAAATTTGACTATCTTGGTTAATTATAAAGAGGGTATTCCCTTTCATTTGTAAGTATATTTTTTGAAGTATCTACAAGTAGAGAGTATTGGGGAAGTGTTTAATATCTTTGTGGAAGCTATTTTGAGTAATATAAAAACATCTTGCAAGGATTTTAGGCCTTGGGGAGGTTATTATATTAAGATCATATAGTTTTGTAGACTCTTGATTTCTTTGTGTGGAACTTGTTCCATATGTGAAAGGGATTGATCATCCCTACTAGGTTCTTTCTCTTATTCCAAGTAGATTCATATATTTTTAAAAACATTAATACAAGAAGGAAATCTTGTTAAAATTTATTTTAAGTAGTTAATTTTAGTTTCTATATGCAAAGTTAATGATTCGCCAATTTGAAAACATGTAGATATGTGAATAATTTATGTTTTATTGCCTAGAATTGTTTCCACATGTGTTATGTTGGATCCCAACTTTGCAAGTTCAAAATTTTGTAGACTTGGCCATAACTACCTATAATGAATTTTTGTGGCTTTCCATTCTTAACCAATTAAACATAGTTTCATAAGCTTTACCTTTTTAAATTCATTCTTATGTATGCCCTTGTGTTGCCCTTATGCCTTTGGAAATTTATTCGTGTTGTAAAAATTCCAAAAAAATGTATAGGTTTACCAAGTTTTTATTCATTTGTGGGAGTGATGGAGCTTTTGGGCATTCAAGGACCTATTGAATGTCCAATATAATCAACATATGAAGAAATATCCAACAAAATAGGTGAATGAAAATTTTCTAAGTGTATGGTTAGTAATTTTGGAGGTTCAAGAACCTCTTGAACCTCTGACAAGGTTCAAAAACTCTCTGAAGGGTTGACAAAGGAAAACAAGTGAGTCATGTCGACAAGGGGATGTTGGAGATGTTGGAGGTTCAAGAAATACTTAACTTCTAACCAAGTTCAAGGAGTAGCCAAATCACCAACATAAATGTTGGTATGAATAAATAACTAGTTAATTCACTTATTAGGAAATTATGGGACATAGTCACATGTTAAGTTTACTTACGATTATAAGATTCCTTTCAGAAGTCTTAGTTGTCATTTCTAGATCTTATCTTATCCTAGGTTGTTATGAGTTAGTTGTCTCATGTTATAGGACTAAGACACTTGTCATGATCTTGTCTAATCTTATCTATCACATTTATATATTCAATCTTGCATTGTTATAGCAAGTATTCTTGCCATTTTCTCTCTTGGGGAAGTTATTTTGGTCTAGCAACTATTCTTGGGGGTGTTGAGGAGTCACCATTAACCCCTACCTCAGTCACATGGGTGACACCAATTTCAGCCCCCAGGTGCTTAATTTTTGCACCTAGTTAGTCTATTTTTCCCCCCAAAGCCCTAAAACAAGGTTTTTTTTTCAAATTATCATAACGTTTGATCCAAGAGGCCAATTGTTTGAAACAAAATATCATCAAAAAGCATATTCTCTAATTTTTTAGTGGTGTGATTGTTTTGTAGCATTTTTTCTATTTTATGTTTTTTTTTGGGTTAAGTCAGATCTTGCTTTTCAACCTTCGAGCTCATAAGTTTTTGCTCTAGACTACGATTTTCACGATTCTTGTGGCATTAGGAAGGTGTTGGGGAGAACTACAATTTTATACATGCACTTTTGTAGATTTATTTCCAAAATTTTAGAATTTTAGTTTGAATATGATTTGGTACTTTTGGATACATTGTTGTAAATCTATAAAAAAAAGTGTTAATTTGTTTAGGACAAAGGGGTTATTTGCTTGTATTGTGAAGGGAAATTTTCTATTCCTCTATTGTAATTTCTGATTTTTTAATGGATTTTCTAAGAGTGGTACCTCTAACTCCATATAACTATCATGAATGGAGACCACAAATGACAATTTTATTATTAAAATTGAAGCTACAAAGAATCACATTTGGTCAAGATCCAGAACCTACAAGAGTTGTAGAAAGAATAAAATGGTTTGATAGAAGGGATGAAGCTCTTGGTACTCTTATTTTGTCCATTTCTCTAGATCTTAGATATCATGTTATATCTTGCAGACATCCTAATCAAATTTGGACTACCTTAGAGGGTCTCTTTGGTAAGCCAGATAAAATGAAGAAATTTAAGTTAGAGAATGAACTAATGAGTCAAAATCCTTTATATTTTGATAATATCCAAGACTTCTTCTCTAAGCTCAATTCTCTTAGGCTATAGTTATCTAATTGTGGGGTCACAAAAGAGGATGAACAATTGACTCTATATATTCTTTCTAAGCTTGGTCCTGATTATTTAGTGTTTGTTTCTACATTTTGTGAAGCAATGGATGCCCTTGGAAATGCATACAAAATGTTTTCTCTTGATTAATTTGTAGCTCAGTTCACAAAGAGGACAAGCAAAGTTGGCACACATGGGAACATTGAAGTCTTCCTGTAGACACCTAAAAATGTCTCAATGGATCACATTGGCTAACTAACATCATTTCATCTTCAAACACATCCTCTTTTTGCTTGTTTAATTAAATAAGCCTAATTATTTAATTGAATGCCTCATTTTCACCTATTAATCTAATTGACCTAATTGGGTTAATTCACCCCCTCTCACACTGACATTTCATCTAATTTAATTAAATAATGCAAATTATTTAATTTTAATCCTAAGTCCTCTTATTTAATTAAATAACCTAAACTATTTAATTAAATATCATATTGGCATAACATTTTCATTAAATAAATCAATAATTTAATGAATATCCACACATTCCTCATCTTGCACATTCAAATTTAGTTTTAATTAACTAAATTGTTAATTTCCCTCTCATCCACTTGCATAGGGAATAATCCAAAGGAATATTCTCCTATTTTCCTCCCAAAAAAGATAATGATTACTCCAAACAAACTTTGAAACAACTTTTTAAAGTTGTTGCAAAGCTTGTTTGTTTGCATGATTGTGAGCCCTTGGTCTTTTCTTGATCCATGTGATCTTTAATTCTCATCCATTGATGAGAATCCTTGATCCATGTTTCATCCTCCTTTCATTTATGACCATTGATAGATCAAATCAATCTCATACATTGCTTTTTCATTTGATCTCCATTAAATCAATTATTTAATGAATATCATATAATTCCCCTAATTTATATAATTAAAACTTTGTTTTAATTATCAAATTACTAATTCTTCCACTTGCAAGGGAATATTCCTCCTTTGCACATTCCTCCAAAAGGGGAATATTCCTTCTCCTTTTTGCACAAATAAAACTTTATTTTAAACTGCAAAGTACCCTTTATTCCTCACCCATGAGAATATTCAAAAGAATATTCTCTCTCCTCCAATCATTTGAAAAATGGATATTCTCACTTGGCTTCTTGAGTAAGATAAACTTGTGACTTCCTGAGCAAGTTACCTTGTGACCTATGTGTGCAAGTCAAAAGTGTGTTTGTTTGGAACAAATGAGAACCCTTGATTAAATCTCATCTTGCATTCTCACCCATTGATGAGAATCCATGATCCATGCCTCTTCTTCCTTTCATCCTTGACCGTTGATTGATCTTTTTGATCTCAACCCTTCATTTCTCATTTGATTTCCTATAAATAGAACACTATTTGGAGATAAATGGATCCATCTTTCAATTGAAAACTTATGCTATTGAATTCACTCACACTCACGCTCATACTTTACTCACATTTAGCATATTTTAGTTCATTTTTAGTTGCATATTAGCTTTAAAATTCCATTAATGGCTTCCATGATAACATGGATGCATACATTTAGCTTATTTGTTAATTAGAATTTTAATCTTTTTAAGCTTGCATACATTTAGAGTAAATTTGCATACACCCATATCAATCATCTTAGCATAAGTCATGCTAAAATAGCTTGCATCATATTCATTTAGCTTTAAATCATGTTTTCATACACATCTATCAATGGTTTCATCAGTTTTCTTTAATAAAACTGATTGAAACAAGCTCATTATCCAAGGGATTGGGAAAGGGTCACCATTCCACATCAATGGGACACCACTCCCCCAATAGGATAAGTTTCAATGTCTTTGATTAGAGCTTTTTCAAGTTTTCATGATTTAGAATGTTAGTTTTAATGGATTCTTTGTCTTTGTTTACAGTGAATGATCTTGTTGGGATTAATGCTTAGTGGGTTAAATATGCCTCGAATACGTATGGATCAGGTGTAGTTAGCCTTCACTATGTCATTAGTCACATTTTAGCATAGAAGGAGGGCAAACTTTAGTGTTTTGGGTGATTTTTGGAAAAAATTTGAGTTTAATCTCTTAAATGCATGATTTTCCTTAATTTTTAATAAGTTCTACATGACTAATCTTGGAGAAAGGTTGTTGGGTTTTGAAGATCTCATGTTTAGCTTTCCAAAACATTTTAAAATTTCAAAATTGATCAAGATTTGAGAAAGTTTTCATTATCTCAAGTTGTTGTGCATGATTAATTTTGTTTTTTTTAAAAAAAAATTGGGTTTAATCTCTTAAATGCATGATTTTCCTTCATTTTTAATGAATTCTACATGACTAATCTTGCAGAAAGGTTGTTGGGTTTTGAAGATCTCATGTTTGTCTTTCCAAAACATTTTTCTGATTTCAAAATTGATCAAGATTTGAGGAAGTTGTCATTATCTCAAGTTGTTGTCCATGATTAATTTTACTGTATATATTTTTTTAATTTGGGTTTAATGTCTTAAATGCACAATTTTCCTTAATTTTTAATGAATTCTACATGACTAATCTTGCAGAAAGGTTGTTGAGTTTTGAAGATCTCATGTTTAGATTTCTAAAACATTTTACAATTTCAAAATTGAACAAGATTTGAGAAAGTTGTCATTATCTCAAGTTGTCCATGATTAATTTTGTTATTTTTTAAAACTGGGTTTAATCTCTTAAATGCATGATTTTTCTTAATTTTTAATGAATTCTACATGACTAATCTTGCATAAAGGTTGCTAGGTTTTGAAGATCTCATGTTTAGCTTTCCAAAATATTTTACAATTTTAAAATTGATCAAGATTTTAGAAAGTTGTCATTATCTCAAGTTGTTATAATCTAATTTTCTAAAAATGTTTCTCAAACACTTGAAAGGATAAAATGAATTAACTTTCAAAGTTGGATAATATTGAACCAAACAACCTCACATTTTCTTTAAATTTTGACATTTACTTTAAATTTTTTATTTCATCTGATTTCTAACATGTCTAACTTCTTGGTCTGGTTTTTTGAGTTTTGCAGGTTTGGACAATACAACTTGAATAAAAGAAGCATACTATTATCATTTGAACTATAATTGTAACAAGTGTTTCAACACTTTTGGGGAAATTATAACCCATTTTTAATTCTTTTTTATTTCACTCTTTATGACCACATTAGTTTTCAATTGGGTCTTAAAAAGAACGCTCAAATGGGACTAAAATTGAACCCTCATTTCATCATTGTATTTTGGGTCTAAAATTGAACAAGACAACTTAACATTTCATTTGGTGCATAAAATGAATTCATCTTAGCTTTAGGGGTTAAAATTTATGAGTGTTTGTTGTGTTTTGATTTACAAATGTGCTATTGAATGCATATGCAATTCTCTCACGCCACTCAAAAATATTGAGAAATAGAAACATTCCTTAACACTTTGCAAAATCACCTACATCTTTTAATTTGGATTAAAAATGAACCCCTTGCTAGTGTAGTGAAAAGGTGTGGTGTGTGTTCTCTCCTTGTTTCATGCAAAATAGGATGATTGAACTACAAACATACTTCCTTGCTATTGTTTATCTTTAGAGGGCATGGCTCCCCACTTTGAAAGGAGGGAATGACCCAAGCGATAATGAGCTAAAACCAAGCTCTTTTGAACCACTATATAAATGTGTGGTTGTAATGAAAATTGTGATCAATGGGAAGTGATACATGATAGCTCTCCCCTAGTATCCTTATGATGTGAAAAGCCCTTGCTCTAAGGGTTGGGAGACCTCTCGAGGGAGTTTATCATAGTATCTCGTGAACTAGAAGCCCTTATTACAAACCATTGTTTAGAATCCAAAATCCCTAATACTTGTTGGTGCAAGAACGGTTGTTCTAAAGCCGCCCCACATTTGTTCTATTCATTGTTGAAACAGAACAATCCTTAGGATCTTAGAATCTTTAGGATTTTTAGATTTGGTGGTCCTAAGAAGTGTGTGCCGTAAAGGGGAGCTAGTGTCACCAAATCTCTAACTATTCACAATTTCTTAGTGTTTGGAGAAATCCGAGTGGGGATTCAACAAGTATTCCCATTTCATACTAGGATTGTAAATGATTGTGAGTCAATTTAATACTTTGCTTGGTTCCAAAATGTTACAAAAACAAACATTCATTATCTTCCTCAAAATTTCAAACACTTTGGCTTAAAATATGGATACCTCTTGAATTAGCCTTGATATTATTGATTTTCCTAAGAATTTATATCCTTAGAGATTTCTAAATATCTTGACTTATATCTCAATCCATATTTTCCAAAGACAACATAGGCAATTATGACTTCAACCTCATGATTCTCACAAAATGGACATTGTGAAAGTTATGATGTTTTTGACATAAACATTTAGTTTGAAAACATAATCAAGACAAGTGTTTGTGGTAAAATAAATTCACTTAAGCAAGATAAGTTGGAAAAATTGAACCCCACATGACCATTTGGAGAATTCTCACTCTCATTGAAGAACCAAACCTTACACTTGTTATCATACAAGGAAAACATTGCAAACATTGAGTCCAAAACCATTGACTTCTATTGTCTGAAATCATTGAGTTCCATTATCCAAAATAATTGTGTTTCACTTTATCCAAAGTCATTGGGTCCTATTTCCAAAATAATTTGAGTCCTATTTTACCAAAATCATTGAATTCTTGGAGTATTATCACTTTAGAGGTATATCATTTTTCTCGCTACCTTTTTCTTGGAAAACAAAGGTTCATTCTAGGTCAAGATTCGGTCAAACATTTCATCCACCCCTTCATCAAATTTCATCTATTACTTCACCAAACTTTGCAAAAAAAATTGAATACACCAACACTTTAGACTTAGGCATTTATCAAACCAACCCCTAACTTAGTTGTACTTTGTATGTGAAATGAATCCTTTTCCATGCATTTGGTTAAGTTAGTTATCATCTTTGGACTAGCTTATCTTGAAGGTCGTGAGTCTACCCTAAAGATTCACAAGTTCATAAATATCCTTTATCCAAACATTGAACAATCAATCTTAAGTAAAAAGTGTTGTCCCAAGACGTTTGCAAAGATCACTTCCCACATCATTCACTTTTTCATCTTCCATTATCACCATTTATCCAAAAAGACTTAGAGTGTCCCTTCTACCTAGATTTGAGTCAACTAGAGAGTTTAAACATTACAAATCTCAACACAACTCTCCCACAAGTGACCCAAAATTTATGGTAAATACAAGATCACAACACAAGAGAATCATGGAGAAAACCAAAGTCACATTCACCTCAAGTGATCCCAATCCTCAAGAATTTGATAGAAGAAGTCAAGTTACCCCATCACAACAACCCCTCATCTCCATCAAGGCCGTATGAGATATAAGATGTCATGAACAATCCATTTAGACTTACTAGGGAATAATTCATGGAACATAAAGCATTAGAAAACATGGCTCAAATTTCCCCATATTTTGTTGCACAATCATTGACACAAGTCTTGACTTCATCTACAATTCAACCAACTCCATCCCTTGTTCCAAGTCAACCTTTAACCTCTCTTCTTGCAACTAGACTAGGAACCAACCTTGGTCTCTTTTCATGTCTAGGAACAAACACAACTTTGGGCATTCAAAAAATGGCCATTCCATTAACCACCAACCTTCCCCAAAACAAAAGTTGGACACCAACATTTGGAAAACCACTTACATTCCATGACGCCACAACAACCTTGACATTTCAAGCACAACCATCTTCATCCATCACCACAAATACCCCAAGTGTGCCCAATGTTACACAAAGTAATGTGAACCAAGTTCCTTAAATAGGAAAACAAGGGCAAGATAACACCCTCGCGCAAGGGAACCCTTAGCAAGTGGTTCCAACAACCCCATTGACACATCAAAATAAGTGGTTACCTAAGCTACTCAAGTCAATCCACCATCCACATCAAACCCATCTATCATATATCCAAATCAAAACAAAACCTTGGTTAAAAATCCCATCAACCAAGGTAATACCTTGAGAACACCTCAAATACAACAAGGGAACCCCCTACCCATCAGTCAATGGAACCCTTTCAATCAGTTATAAGGTATGAATATTCCATTACCATCACAATATCTAATGGCATCATCATCTTTCCGCACGGTCCCTCTCACCATGAAAAATCAAATGGGACCTCAAACTTACATTCTTCCATCTCAATCCACCATCTTGCAAGGAATTTTGAACCAAGGGAACCACCAACCTCTCATCAACAACCGGTAGCCCATGCAAAAAATAAACACACAAAACCCATGGCAAATGTCTCAACAATCAAACTATCCTGCATTGCAAGCACATGCCTTAGCTTTACAACAAGAACAATAGGCTTATCCAACAACAAAAAATCCAACAAGAAACCTTAGTAGCACAACAATAACAGCAAGCAACCTTAGTAGCACAACAACAACATCAAGCAACCTTAGTAGTAGAACTATAACAACAACATCAAGTAGCCTTAGTAGCACAATAATAACATCAACAACATCAAGCAGCCTTAATAGTACAATAACAACAAGCTCAACAAGTTTCCTTAGTAGCGCAACAACAACAACAAGAAGTAGCCCTAGTGACCCAAAAATCCCATTAGTATACCCAACAACAACAATTGATCATGTAACAAGGTTCCTACTATAACCCTCAACAAAATATTGCCAATCCAAACACGTTAGGAACATATACACCCACACAATCATCACCTTATCCTACACTGTCATATACACCATACAACACCTTATCATATCAAAATCCCACATAAAACTCATCCATCATCCCACAATATGCAACATATGTTCCTCCACCATACTCACAAGATGATCTAGCATCACAACTTAAGGCATTGTCATAGGAAAGGCATGACCTTTGGATGGCAAAGACAAAGAATCCCCATACACAAAACTTATGTCCCTATCCATTCAATCAAAACATCACAATGGTATCATTCCCTCCTAGCTTTGAAATCCCAAAATTCAATAAATACAAAGGGAGGGGAAATCCTGTAGACCACATCAAATAATTCAATGTCATGTGTATGGAGGTTCCCTGCAATGATTCCTACTTAATGTTCCTCTTTCCACAAAGTTTGATAGGCCTAGCCATGGACTAATTTTCTCAATTGCCTCTACGTATTAAAAATTTCTAAGAAATCACTGATAAATTCATCAATCACTTCTTCTTTAATCTTGACATGGACATAATCCTAGAAGATTTGTACACTCTTCGACATAAGAAGGGAGAATATTTCTCCAATTTCTTGTAATGGTGGAGACAAAGAGCCAGTAAGAGCAAGTGGCCAATTCCCGATGATCAAAAAGTGGGCATTATCATAGCAAATCTAGACCCCAATATTTCTTTCCACTTGAAGCTGCAATGCATCACATCTTATGATGAGCTTTTCCTTAAGCCCTTAACATCGAGAGAGCCCTAATCTCACAAGGAAACACACAAGTGTATAAAGACAATCACACATCCACTAGTTTTAACAACAAGCCCCTCTATTGGGCCAAGAACAAGAATGTTACTAGTGACAATGGTGTTGATGCAAAGGTGGTCTTAACTTCTCCTAGATAAGAACACCCAACCCATGAACACACAACCACCAAACAATCAACCAACAATCAATGCTACAAACACTCAACGTGGACAACAAAGAACAAACAATGCTCCTAAATGACAATTCACTTCCTTAGGGGAACCTATGGAGGATGTGCTAAAGCAATTGATAAAGTCTAATTTTATCACACTCCCAGATTTCTCAAACTATCATGAGCCACAAGTCAAACGTTGTAGCTATAAAGATTATCATTTTTGTGAATTTCACTGATACAAAGGTCATAACACACAAAATTGTTTTAGACTCAAATATCTAATAGAATATCATATTGAATAAGGAGACATTCATGTCGATTAAAAATTTGGGAATGAAAATCTAAAAAATTTATAGAAACCCTATGCATGACCATACAAAAGAAAAAGATTTTGGAAAGGCATCAACCTCAAAAAATATAAACAATACATGTGATACCATGGTGGGACATATTTATTTATCACAACATGAGGAATCTGACTTGTATCAAGACACTAAATTAAAACAAAGTCCAAACCCATCAATAGTGTTTAGTACTATTTTATACCATAATGGCATCAAGTGGATATCAGATTGTGATATCTCTCCCACGTATGACTCAATGATTGGGCATGTTGAAGAAGTTCCAAACAATCCAGAAATATCCCTTGTTGCACCCATACCCACAAACTATCGCAAAGATTCATTTACTGATGATGTATCATCCACCCTAGGATCATGTCAAAAGGAGGCTCTTGAGGATAACGAAAGTTATTCTGAATCAGGTCAGGATCAAGAACCCCTATCCCCAGATTTTCACCAAGAGCTAAGGGACATCTTCCAAACCATTTTAAACTCCAAAGATGTCCCTAATATCACCCCTGAGATGTTTCTTTCTAATGAGCATATAGACGTTCTTCATCCAAAACATGAGTTTCCCACTCTTGATATTCCTACACAAGAGCAAGCAACGATCAAGATTCTTGATTCTTATAGTGATTGTACATCATAGACATCTTTTGAGTCAACATCAACATCTTTTGAATCATATCAACAAAGAATGATGTCATAAAATTAGAGAAAATAGTTCATATTCCTGAACAACAGGAACCCATAGCAATATCATGTGTTCATGACAAGTCATATTCAATGGCTATGGATCAGAGAATACATTATCAAGGAAAAGGATTAAATATTGATAATACCTTCACAATGCTGAGGAAAATCTTATCTACAAAAAAACATCAACATATGGGGCATGAAGAATCCTTATGATGAAATTGTTGTCAACACTACAACTAGTTGTATCATGAGTTGGAATTCACCCATCATCTCATACACAAATTGGGACCAACATAAAAAGAAGAATTCCTATCAAAGTAAGGTCAATATCATCAAAGAAAATGAAGCAACAAAGCAAATACAAATGGATGCCAAAGCAAAATAAAGAAAATCATCCCTCAACTCCATTAGTCAGAGAAACTATGGGGAAAAACCAAAAAGGGAAATGTATTCATCAAAAGAGTCCTTAAATACAAAATCAATCTTCTCAAGCGAGGAACAAAGTATATCCAATGGTTGGTCCTAATTCCATGAAAACCTCCATCCCCATCCATCGTCGCTCCTCTTCCCAAGTTTGGAGAGTCGAAGGTTCCAAACTATCGAGCAATCCATCTCATATTCCTTCATGCATGACACCATACACTCCATTCACAATAGCCAATTCTCACATTGACTGTGTGTTAGTAGCTACCCTTCATCATAAGGATTCTAAAGGCACTTTATCACGATGTGCCCACATAGACAAGGTTAATTCTAGTATCAACAAGGAAAATTAGAGTTCTTCAAGGTTGCATTCAAGTGTTTGTATCTTAGCAAAGAAACTTCTTCAAGCAGGATATCATTGGCACGATATGATAGTGGCCTCTTCATTAGTACCACCAAGTGCTTCAACATGAGGGTAAAATTTCCAAAAAATCAAAAAATAAGTAAATAGTAAAAATAAAAATCATCCTCCAATGAAAACCACTACAGTGGCGCTTTGGGAAAGTACTATGATGAAAACCTAGAAAATAGGTTTCATGAATAGAATCAAGTGTCTATATGATCCTTCTCAGACAAAAGCATCTCATCCTTGTCATGATAAATCCAATGTTCCGTCCATCCATCCAATCCAAATTTATCTAGATATTTTTGTTTATCTTGATCTTGACTAAAATTCGGCGTATACTTCAACCATACTCATGGAAAACTTTTGACAAGCTCTTTACCATTTTATCTAGTGAAGTCATATAGCCTATATCTAGCATGCTAAGCTCTGTCAAACTCTTTGCATATACATTACCTATCTTGGTTATCCATTGCATTATGAAGAATTACTAAACACTGGGGGCAGGTTATTGCACTCTTTTTTTCAAATAAATCTTGATCCATGTCTTATATCTCACAACATGACATCAATATCATGATCTAGGTATCGTTTGCCTCAAAATATCATCAAAAATCCTAAAAATATTCATAAAATCTCATCAAAAAGAGACCAAAAACATTGGTAAAACATTCATCAAAAAATCCAAAAACATCAAAATCATGTACAACTAAAATCCAAAAACATTCACAAAATTGTAAAGTCAAAATCCAAAACATCCAAAACACATCAAAATCCCTAAAAAGGTTAAAACATCAAAAATCCAAAAAGCAGTACCCTTGTCAAACTACACCATCTCTAAGCTTGAACGTAGGAAAGGCCATCATTAATGTGCCCCTGAGACACCCTAGGTCATTCTTTTAGGAGTCTATCATAATAATCTAACCTTTCATCACCTATACATTTCTCATTGTCAATAAGTCGTGTCAATCAAACTACGTGGTCTCTACGTGTATAGCATAGGCAAGGATTATCTTTGATTAGCCCTCAAGGCCCCTAAGATAAGCCTTTTAGGTTAGGTTCTTGGTCAAATATTCTCTAGAAAATCCCTAAAAGTTCAAATATTCAAAAAACCTTAAAACATTCAAATATCTCAAAGCCTTAAACATTAAACTATTAGAAAACATAAAAACATTCAAAATCTCAAAAAATCCCAAAAACATTAGAAAACATTCAAAAGACCTAAACAACCTCAAAAAAAAATCAAAAACATAAACATTCGCATAAACTTTCAAAAAGACTCAAAAATAGCCTCAAAACATTTCAAAATACCAAAAACTTTGAAATATTCTAGAAAATCCAAAACCCATCGATCCCATCTCGCCTTCACCTAAAATAAACCTTCATCCATAATAAATCAATCGTCATCTTCAACCTTTTGTAAAACAAGTAGAAAACAAGTGTCATAAGTCATAAAGTGAGAACCTAAGTGTCAAAATCTAAAGTCTAGATCATAGGTAAATGCATCAATGAAGTTTGTATCCGTGGATCATCATAGCATCATCATCCTAAATCAAACCATTCCATTAACATATCCAAGGATGTATCCTTCCTGTGATGGACATTAGTATCAAAAATCACCTTAGCTAAATTAAACTAGGTAAGAGATATAGATAACGCCAATTGTTTGTCTTTGATCTTTTCTTCTGATTTATCTTAATGGCCCATTCCAAGGACCTCTCAATGATGTCTATAAAAATGATTTAGAGAGAAAGGAATGGGGAATCTATCATTATCTTTTGTTTGTTGTGCTTGTGGGTATTCTTGTAAAATAATCTTGGCACATACTTGCTTAGTTGTGTGTAGGGAAGTTGTTTGGAGTAGACTGTTGACTATTGTGTATGCTTTGGTTCTATATATTCTAAGGTTCTAAACTACATTCCAACGAGGTTTCCATATGTCAAGGTGTGAACAAGAACTATCCCATTTGTGTACAAAGTCAAAGTCCATTACACTAGATCCAATGCCATCCTGGTTATCAATACTTTGATGCACCGTGTCTATGTGTTATATCAAAAATAAGGAATGACGAAAAATCCCAATCCCAAGATATGAGAAAATCATCATCATCATTATCTCTCACTACCATCATCTAATAAATTCTTGGTGCATCATGGATTTTTTGGACTTTTTGAATCAATCTAAAAATCAATGGTCAATCCATTCATCTTATTCTTCTATCTTTACTAACAATTCTATCCAAGCATCAAATCTATGTGATCTACATTGAAATATATATGAGGCTACTCATAGCCAATGATTTTCTATACATCATGAAATCTTCCTACATCAATATCTGAGCTATCATGACAGCTATCATCTTCAACTCAACAATTTGAAAAGTTGCAGCTCTTTGATTCAAAAGCAACATGAAATCTCAAGCATCTCAAGTATAAGTTTGATTTTCATCTATCGTGAGCCTAATCAGAAAAATTTGTTCTTCGATCAATCTCTCGAGGGGAAACCAACCATCTTTTCATCATATTGATATCAAATCATCTAACAAATTTTGTTCCTAGCCTTGCTAGCAAGTCTTGATCAATCTATCAAATCAATCATCATTGGGATGTATCATTCCCTATCAATCCTCGCATTATTTAACACAATCCTTACATTGTTGTGAATCCTCAACAATTTCATCAATCAATCAACTAGATCAATCAACTTTAGCTTGGCTATCAACATCTCAAAGAGACATTGATATCCATTTCTAATCATCATCAACATCAAAATTACCATCAGTCTTTCAACCAATGCAACGAGCACATTGCTTCAAAGAGGGGAAAAATGTAGACACCTAAAAATGTCTCAATGGATCACATTAACTAACTAACATCATTTCATCCTCAAACCCATCCTCTTTTTGATAGGGAGGGTTGGATGGAAACACTCACTATTCCATGCTTTGGATCTTGTTTAGGAAGACCCTATGGTGTCACTCTCCACCACCTTTAACCTATAGGACCTACTGCTTGTGTAGACTCCCCTGGTTCACCTTGCCAACCCAACCATCAAGTCATATTCTGCCAACCAAGCCAACCTTGGGCAACGCTTCAATGCTTCCTTAGCCCTTAATCTACCCTAAAGGCTAACCTATCCTAAACACACAATTTGATCTTTTCAGGGGTGAAGAGGTGTCTCAAATAGCTTCATACCATCCTCCTAGGATTCTTGAAGGTTCACCATACTCCACCTTCTCATCGCTTTCATCAAACCCTCATTTAGGGTTGGAAAAGGCTACTAGCCCTAGAGCCCCAATTAGGCCTCTCTCCCAGAAAATTGGCTTAATCTCAATTCTTTCTAAAGAACAACCCAATCTTTCCTTGGGGTTCCTGGTCCATTTTCCCACCTCTCAAATATTTTTGAGGTCTTAGTCCTCCACTGTCCATATAACACTTCCACTTGAAGATGGGCAAAAACTAGGGTTTTTAGGCCTTTTTCTGGCTGCTTCCAAACTGTTAGGTAATTCTCACACAAAAAGAGTTGATGGAGCTTCCTCTTGACCACCAGGCCTTGGAAAGACTCACAGCTACCTTCTCAAAAAGGAAATTCATCAAAACCTTATCACCCCTACAAGTTATGTGTTATGTACTCCTTGTCTTCCCTAGCCGGACTCCTCCTGGCTCGCCTAGGGCAAGACTTTGCTAGCAACTCCTATACACACACAAGCCCTAAAACCTACGATATGTACACACATGGATTCTAGTCACTTTTCCCAAAGGGCCGTACAATTTGTACGGTGGGAAAGTGAGCTAAACCTCCATTTTCTCCAAACCGCCTGGTTCAGACCAGCAACAGAGTGGAATCAAACTTATTTACAAATAGTACTTGAAAAATGAACAAAGAAGCTAATTAATGACACACAAAGCTTTTATCCTAACAACACTACATCCTACATTCAAAACAGTAATAGATTTAATCCATTAAAGCTCTATTTGAAGCAAAAAATCAGAAAATCACTCTCAAAACACTGTTTTTCCTTCAATTCCACAAAGTTTCACCACAATGTCTAAACTTCCAACCCTGCTCTCAGGTCGAGGCACATCTTAAATAGGGTTCCACAATCAGTTATCTTCTTTGGTCAAACTTATTCATGACCCTATGGCCAAAGTTATAAAATCCACTGTGTTTTTCAACTTTTGCCAAATGTTAGCAACCTAAACAAGATGAGTTACTAAACTCACCCATCCTTTTCACTTCTTATTATACTAATCACAATAGATCAAGACTTATTCATAAACCTCAAAATGCTAACTAAATGGTCAACATGACCTTCAAAATAACATTGCAAAAACAAAACTTCATTCTAGACTTCCTAACTGACTAATGTTTCCTAGGTGCTCCTGCACCACTTTTCACTTGTTTAATTAAATAAGCCTAATTATTTAATTAAATGCCTCATTTTCCCCTATTAATCTAATTGACCTAATTGGGTTAATTCACCCCCTCTCATACTGACATTTCATCTATTTAATTAAATAATACAAATTATTTAATTTTAACCCTAAGTCCTCTTATTTAATTAAATAACCTAAACTATTTAATTAAATATCATATTTGCATATCCTTTTCATTAAATAAATCAATAATTAAATGAATATCCACACATTCCTCATCTTTCCATTCAAATTTAGTTTTAATTAACTAAATTGCTAATTTCCCTCTCATCCACTTGCATAGGGAATATTCCAAAGGAATATTCTCCTATTTTCCTAAAAAAAAAAAGTAATGATTACTCCAAACAAACTTTGTTTTCATCATTGTGAGCCCTTGATCTTTTCTTGATCCATGTGATCTTTGATTCTGATGAAAATACTCAATCCATGTTTCATCCTCCTTTCATTTGTGACCATTGATAGATCAAATCAATCTCATCCATTTCTTTTTCATTTGATCTCCATTAAATCAATTATTTAATGAATATCATATAATTCCTCTAATTTGCATAATTGAAACTTTGTTTTAATGATCAAATTACTAATTCTTCCACTTGCAAGGGAATATTCCAAGAGAATATTCCTCCTTTGCACAATCCTCCAAAAGGGAAATATTCCCATGGAATATTCCTTCCCTTTTGCACAAATAAAACTTTGTTTTAAATTGCAAAGTATCCTTTTTTCCTCACCCATGAGCAAGTTATCTTGTGACCTATGTGTGCAAGTCAGAAGTGTTTGTTTGGAACAAATGAGAACCCTTGATTAAATCTCATGTTGTATTCTCACCAGTTTATGAGAATCCATGATTCATGTCTCTTCTTCCTTTCATCCTTGATCATTGATTGATCTTTTTAATCTCAACCCTTCATTTCTCATTTGATTTTCTATAAATAGAACACTGTTTGGAGACAAATGGATACATCTTTCAATTGCAAACTTATGTTGTTGAATTCACTCACACTCATACTCATAATTTACTCACATTTAGCATATTTTAGTTCTTTTTTAGTTGCATATTAGCTTTAAGTTCCCATTAATGGATTCCATGATAACATAGATGCATACATTTAGCTTATTTGTTAATTAGAATTTTAATCTTTTTAAGCTTCCATATATTTATAGTAGATTTGCTTACAACCATATCAATCATCTTAGCTTAAATCATGTTTAAATAGCTTGCATCATATTCATTTAGCTTTAAATCATGTTTTCATACACATCTATCAATGGTTTCATCAATTTTCTTCAATAAAACTAATTGAAACAAGCTCATTATCCAAGGGATTGGGAAAGGGTCGCCATTCCACATCAATTTGACACCACTCCCCCAATAGGATAAGTTTCAATGTATTAGATTAGAGGTTTTTCAAGCTTTCATGATTTATAATGTTAGTTTTAATGGATTTTTTGTCTTTGTTTACAGTGAATGATCTTATTGGGATTAATGCTTAGTGGGTTAAATATGCCTCGAATTCATATGGATCGGGTGTAGTTAGCCTTCACTATGCCATTGGTCACACTTCCAAATCTCATGCTCTTTTTACAAAGGATTCAAAGGCTTCAAATTTAAAAGGTAAGAAGCATAACAAGGACCCCAAGTCTAATGAGCAAGGTAAAGATTCACCTTCACATATCACTCCTAAGTCCACTCCCTCTTATAAACAAGATTCATCTAAAAAGAAGTTCAAATGTGCATATTGTAAAAGGTTAGGACATGATGAGCATAAATTTTAAGAAAAGAAGATTGATGAACTCACACACCTTCTTCAAAATAACAACATCTAGCTTCCCTCATCAGTGTCTTCTTCTTCTTCAGCATCTCAATTGGTAGCACCTTCATCTTCATAGTTAAAGAATACAAGATCTACAATTGGGAGCTACACAAAATGAAAGGACAAGCACTCTTGGCCTCTACAAGTCCTTAATCTAATAGATGACTTCTTGATTTAGGGGCATCTCATCATATGGCATCATCTATAGGAATGCTCTCTTATTTTGAGCCTTGTAATTCACCTCATATTTTGATGGGTAACAATACTTATATGAAGGTAAGTGGGAAGGGTTCTATTGACATGGGAGAGGGCACTTTTAATGATGTACTTTGTGTTCCTTTTTTGTTCACTAACCTCCTTTCTATTTATCAAATTACCCATGGTAGTCAAGGTAAAATAGTTTAGTTCACTCTTGATAGAGTGTACATAAGGGACTTGGAGACTAGAGATATCATTTCTATTGGGATGGTTTATCATTCATCTTGTTTGTATTCCTTTTCACATTTTTCTTTAGAAGAAGATAATGTTCCTTTGACTGCATATCACACTCCATCAAGTGTGAATCATGTTTGTGATGAGAATTTTGGTCATACAAACCTTGGTACTATAGAGACCAATGTTGAGCTTCCTACTCCATGTCTTTCTTCTTCATCCATCAGTGCTTCTATTCAACAAGATGATCATAGTTTTTTAGATATTGCTTTGTAAGATGAATACTCGACAGGTATTTGTAACTTGTTTATGGAGTCTCGTACTGTAGATTTGGAGGACACACTTGAGGAGGTTTTTCTCCTCTTTAATGACAGTTTTATCACAATTTTCATTCCACTTTTTTTTTTTGGAGATTGACATCAATGAGTCTCCTCATTCACTTGATATGTCATGTTTCTTGGCTAATTTTGACCATGATTATGTTGTGACTTATTCAAGCTTGGGGACTCCTAATTAGTTTTCAAAGGCATACATGTTGAGAATTAGTCCTTCCTCCTTTCAGTTGGACATGGAGTGGCTTCTTCATCAACCTATGATATGGATTTTTTTCTTCCTAAGGGAAGATGTGTTGCTTGTAGACATTGGATCATCTTTTATTTTTAGGCATTCTTCATCAACATTGTGGTTATTCATTGTGGAGGGATATCTTGTCTCTATTTTTCCCTCTTATGGGAGGGTTATTCATTATATACATGATGAATTTATTCCTTGGGGGTATCATTGAATCCTATATACATCTTGTTTGTTTCATTTCTCTCTTTTGGAGAGGATATATACATCTTGTTTGTTTCATTTCTCTCTTTTGGAGAGGAGTTTTGTCATACAGGGTTTTCTCCTTTTCTTTGTTTGTGAGAGATTGCATTTATTACATTTGCATTGTAAATATCTAACATGGCCTTGTATTTGGGAGCCATCTTCATTGTCATCTTTGCATATTTTGCATAATAATTTTCTCCCTAAGTTGCACTTAAGGGGGTGTTGGTGTGAATAAATGTCTTGTACCTATTTAATTCACTTACTAGGTGAAATAAAGAAAAAGTGGTCCCACCAAAATGAAATGATAAAGGAGAATGTGGAAATGGTCTAACACACTCCCACTTTCCATAATTTCATTAGAAAAAGAGATCCCCCATGGATAGGATTGACTTCCAACCTTGAGGTGAGTCAACCCTATTAGAAGGATCTGTTGTTTTCTTATGACAAAAATGGTCGATTGGCTATTTTGAGAGATAAATTTAAATGCATTAACAAATTCAATTGTATGACCTAATACTTGAAATATAAAATATTATGATAGTAGAAACAGAAACAACAAGTTACAGGAAGATCTAAGAAGGGCAGAATGGTGTGCACCTGGCCTAAAAATTGGATTTTGTACTATGTAGCAAGACTCATTCACCCAAGGGTGAATGTGTCCTTTTGTCCCTTTCTGAAACTTCAAAAGTTGTATCTATATCCCTTTGTCTACACTTTGCTTTTGTACCTGCAAACCTTGACTCTTGGATCCAGACCTTTAGCAAATCTACAAAAAGAAAACATTGCTTTGTGTTTATAGGGGTTTGCCTTGATCAAACCCAAAGTTTGGTAATTAAACCTTGATGAATGATATAGATATGATAAATTCCAGTGTGTGAAAACCCTAACCTTAAATGCATCTAAGGTTGTTCTGAGCTAATATGCTAAGAAACCTTACTCGAGTGTATTATATTATGATTCCTATATGACAATGATAAATGATAAAGATCCAATTAGGGAGAGGTAAAAACAGCCTAATAAATCTAAAATATGATAATACCTTGTTGTAGGTAGCTTAGTATAATGAAGCTTGATCACTAGGAAACAAGTCATTAAGTTAGGGAAAATAGCCAAATGCATCTCCCAAACCTAGAATCCATCATGATCATTAGCTTAGTAAGATGGGATCACTAGGAAACAAGTCATTAAGTTAGGGAAAATGGCCAAATGCATCTCCCAAACCTAGAATCCATCATGATCCACCATAGGCATCAACCTTCAATCATGAACAATGCTTGATCAAATCTTTGACAAAATGAGCTTGAATACCTATAAATAGAAAAAAATGTTACTCCAAGACTTCAACTTTACTTGCTTGAATGTTCTCTCCTTGTTCTTCAAAAGTTCTCTTTCCTTGCTTCTCAAAAAATCTCTTCAATCTAGTTTGAAATGATGAAAAGACTTGACTTTATAGGCTTCTTTTCTAATTTCTTGAATATTAGATCTCAATAGCTAAAATTTGAAACTTGAATCTGGGACTTTAAAATACTACCAAAAACATATTTAAATTTTGGTTTTGGGACTTAAAGGGGACCTTTCGCCCAAGGGTGAATGGGTCCTGGCCTAAAATTCTAGTACCAATGTGTTTCAAGGTTATTAATTAATTAATTGCATTTATCCAATGCATGTTGTAATGTCATAAAATAATAAAAATAGGCCTTGGGATGCATAATAAAGGGGATTAGGGGCCTATTTATGAAGGGTAAAAAATGCATAAATGTAAGGTCACTAAAATAGGTCCATATTAAGTGTGAAATTGTACTAGCACCTAGAAAGGAGTACAATTTTCTACACTACATTTAGCCCCCACTTTAGTGAGCATATGACACTACGTGCATATGGAAGATAAAGTACTAAAAGTAAATTGTGCTTCATAAAAGGATACTCATATGGATATTGTAATTCATTTGCAAACAGGGACAATGAATCCCACAATGTAGTCATTTGCAAAACCATAATCTTAGGAACTGCATCTTGTAAAATTTATTCTTTAGCTATTCAAAATCATCTAGAAACATATCAAACTTCTACAAAGAATCAAATTCGAGGGTAGATGTATGCCCCCTTATTCCACTTGCTTTATGGAGGTGGAATCAAGGTAGCAATCTAGCCTCATCGAATTGTGTTACTTGGTGATGTGAATGTTTACTATAGGGTATTGAGGTTACAACACCACATATTGATAAATATTAAATAATATCAAAGATAACATGAATCCAACACAACATACGACATCAAAAAAGGATTTCTCTAGCCCCCATTATAATGTTTTGAATGAAATATACTATTAAAATCCTTTACTATATGTTAGTGAAAAATTATGCTTTTGACCATCATTTCAAAATTTACCATTTTGAAATTACCTTTATGTAGAGGATTGATGATGTCGCGCCAATGGGCATATAGGCAGCCCACTAGATTGGATGTTTTTTGCGAAACGAGGTGGCACATGGTGAGCTCCCATTGATGGTGAATCCATTGTACCTTGCTTTATGATTATGTTTTGTATTTTGTAGTATTTTTATGTATTTTTAGAAGGTTTTAGGACCTTGTCCAAAAGTGGCACATGTGTCCCATTTTGGCCTGTGTCCTAAAATGGCCAAAGTGTCTAGGACCCCCCATCAAAAATGGCCCAAGTGTCCAGTTTTGGCCCAAGCATCCCAAGGAAACTTTGTTTCACTTTTAATTGATTGGTTAATGTTTTTAACCATGTGTAGATAATGGGGGTTCGCTACTCATGAGTTCTCTTCATTCAAAGAGCCTCATGGGGTGAACTTCCCTAAACTACCTCAAGGAACAACACAAAAGTTTTAGAATCTGAAAGAGCGGGTCATAGAGATTTTCTGGGAAAACTGACAAGCTCTTGGCCAAAATATGTCAACACAAAATATAGATGATAGCATGACATGCTAGAATTTCATAGACGTGTTGAAGTCTCGTATGGACCAAAGAACGAGAATGTATCAAAAAATAGCTAAATGACTACTTCTACTCTGATTGTTGAGAACTTACAGAATGTGATAAAGCAACAAAATGCAATAGAACTACAATAAAATGAAGTAGAACTAATAAAGATAAGAAGAAAGGATATTATTACAACCACGTGAGTGATGAATCCTCCAACAAGTGAATTTCTTCAAAACCTACATCTGTAAGATATCTGGAGAAATTGTCAGGGTTGTATAGGGGTTTGCCTCAGTCAAACCCCTTTTTTGGTCTTCCCACCTCCACGGACAACCAGACAGAAAGAGATAAATGAATTGAACAGGACAAAGTGCATGGTGAAAGCAAAAATCGCTCAGGAGTAGAACCTGTGCCACCAAGTATGAGTGATAAAAGCAAACTCTGCTCGAGGAGGAGAACTCGTATCACAAAAGAGGTGATAAAAGAAATCCCCACTCGAGGAGGAGAACCTGTATCACGAAGTATAGATGCAATAGGAAGGGGATATAGAATCCCAAGATTCTCACAAGCATGAGATGAAGGAGATGAAGCTGCAAGAGTGAAGCTAAGAGATCTTTAAAGTGCTTGAAGCTGCTATAGAAAGTGGTATGAAGTTGTGCAAGAAAAAGATGAAGTGTAAAAGGCTAGAGAGAAACCAGAAGTAGAAGAGTCTTGAAAATGAAGTGAAAAGATAACATTTAAGGAAGGAAAAGAAGCTTCTCGAGTTTTTTTAGGGCATCTCAAGCCATTACCACCGACAAAAGTAGATGACAAGTGGCAAACATTCTAAAAAATAGTTGTTTGAATGTTGAAATGTTGTAAGATGCTAGCGTAGCATGCAGACATCCACATGATATGCTAGTGTCTGAAGATGTCACGCTATAAAATGACGCGAATGGGAAAGGTACAAAGTTCAGTGCAAAGTGGATGCATGAGGGTAGCTGTTGAAAAGGGGTGCTAGAGCATCCTAAGAAGGGAAAAGGTTGATGCAGTGGATAAAATGAGCCTACTCAAGATGCTAAGGATGTGGACACTAAAGCAAACACAAGAATGCAAGTGAAATTGTAAGGGTGCAATTTTACGACTATACATTTTGCCCCCACTTTAGCGGGCATATGAATATACATTAATATGCATGCTAAAAGAAATCTACTAAACATAAATAACATCATATGCCAAAAGGATATTGTAGAGAAAGCACATAAATATTCAAACCATGGAAGCATGACCCCAGGCTGAAGACCTGTAAAACAAATCCATTAGACAAGAAATACTTGCACCAAACAACATTGTCAGAATGTAAAAAACTAAAATATTTGAGTCAGCAAAGTGAAAGAGACCTCGACATGTAAAAGGTTGTCTTAGACTGTGTGCCATCCCCAAATTAAGAAATAACACACTTAGAAGAATGAAGAGAGGAAGAGTATATACTCAGGATAAAGAAGGTGCAAATCTTTGATCCAGTATATACAAGAGAGAAGAAAGAGGATTTAAGAATGTAAGTGTCTCACAGGCCCACAAACCTACAAGGAGGAGTCCCCCAAGATCTCTCACATGAGGGAAACCCAAAAAATTGCCTTACAGAGCCACAAACCTACAAGGAGGTGTCCCCAAGATCTCTCACATGAAGGATACCCAAAGAAAGTGCCCTACAAACCTGCAAACCTATAGGGGAGCAGCCCCTAAGATCTATCGCATGGAGGAAGTTGAGAAAGTGCCCTATAGACCCACAAACCTATAGGGAAGGTGTCCTTCAAGATCTCTCACATGAAGGAAACCCAGAAAAGCGTCCTAAAGACCCGTAGACCTATAGGGGAGTGACCCCCAAGATCTCTCACATGGAGGAAGCTCAAAGAAAGTTCCCTATAGGCTCAAAAACCTACAAGGAGGTATCCCCCAAGATCTCTAACATGGAGGAAACCCAGGAAAGTAGACTCTATATAGTCAAAAAGTAGATTCACAAGCGCACATGCAAAGCGACATGTTTACCCACAGATAGAACACGTCAGAAAGCAGTACACAGGAAAGTAAGTGGACAGTCACGCAGACTATTGATAGATTGAAAGGATTTCAAAGGGGTCCCTCAGGAACCCTTCAAAAGAAGAGGGGTCTACTCAAGGGATGCACTATTTGAAAAGTGAGTTCTAGTCAAGTTTCCCCCAAGCTATATGCCATAGACTTCATTCGAGAAAAAGGCTTTCAAAGGGGGTCCCTTGGGAACCCTTCAAAATAAAGGGGTCCACTTAAGGGACACTTCAATTGAAAGACATAGTGAAGAGAAGGGGTCCTTAAGAAGGAAACACATCTCCTGAATATGTTATCATTGCCCCCAACACACAGGGGAGGAGAACCATGCAAGATACTTAGAACATACAGGATAGAGGTAAATCTCAATATCACTTTTCATGTAAAGTAAAGGCAAGTGCATCAATCAAACGAGAGTTTGATGGAACCTGAATCACAAAGTTGTTGTATTTTATCCTTCAAGGCCTTACATTCACTAGTGGAATGGTCAAGCACTCGATGGTATGCACAGAAAGAACATTTTTCTTTATGGGACTTCTTGTGCGTGGGAGAAGGAAGAGTGATCAAGCAAGCTTTTAGAAGTTGCAACAAGATACACACTTGCTCGGATAAAAGATGAGGAGCAGGAAGCAACCCTTTCTCTTGTGGAGAAAAGTTTGACTTCTCACAAGAAGAAGAAGAAGACACAAAGATAGAAAACAATGAAGGATGAATCTTTTCAACAAAACGAGGTTGAGAAGAATTCAAGTCACTCAACCATGGCTTCTATTTATATCATTGATTCAAGCAACCAAACCCCAAATTATGCTTACAAAGTGTGAATTCTATAGGGACCTGAATGCCTTAATCGTTACACCCATAACCTTAACCATATTTAGAGACAAGCTTAAAGTCAGGGCCATAATATGTTCGCAAATCTTGAGAAGAGGAGGATCCACATAGAGAGTTGTGTTCTTGCAAGGGGGACCATACTCTTCTATAGAATTGTCGCCATCCTATTTAATAGGACTACCAACACTATCCTCTTTAGCTTAAGTGTAATCATCTTCCTCAGAAGGAGGATCAACACTAAGAACATTACAATTATTGCTCATACTAGCCCGTGATACAAGAGAATAACCATCTCTGATAGCAGGGGTGGATGATGTTATTGGAAGGTCTAAGTGGATCGGGTCAAATTTATATTCCTGAATGAAGGAATTTATAAAGTCTAAAGAACTCCAATCATCACCAAGACATGCATTATTTTGAGGAGTAGACTTAAGATTTCTTGCTTCAGAAGGATCTTCTTCAGGGACATTTATCTTGAGAGTATCCTTTGTAGTAGGTATGACTAGAGCAAACATTGACACACTAGAAGACACTAAAGGAATAAGAGTGGGAAAAACCGAAGCTCAACCAACAGCTACCATCTCACATAAGTGCATAGCCTTAGGGTCAGCCTTGATTGTGGCTACTTTATTGTTAGCAATGAAGTTAATAAATTTATGCAAGGTAGACGGGACTACACCCATAACATGAATCCACAGTCTACCAAGAAGAAGGTTATATGGTAATTTTTTTTCCATAACGTATACAAGGGTGGGTACAATAACAAGTTCAAGCTATGAAGGTAATACTATTGTACCTAGAGCTTGTCACCCAACATTATAAAACCCACAAACAATGATAGAAGAACCATTAAGAGAAGATGGGTCAATATTAATCTTAGGCAACAAATCAATGCTACATACATTGAGCATTGAACCAACATCAACGAGAGTACGTCTAATTCCAATCTTATTAATGTTAACTATGATCATTAAAGGGTCTGCTTGCTTTTGCACTTCCAGAGGTGGGATTTCCTACGGATAGAACGTAATACTCAGTGAATCTACACGAATATATTCCATCAACACATTAACATCTATCAGCCTAGCGGAAGAAGGCAAGATGATATTTTGCAAGGCTTTCTAAAGTATACCTTGATAAATTGAAGCATACTAAAGCAAGTCCCACAGTGATATCTTAGCCAAAGTAACCTCGAGCTGCTTGACAAGATCATAACCACTAGGTGCTTTAGTCATAGGTTTAGGTGTTGAAGGAAGACTTGGTTGTTTATTCACTCTACTTTCATAAGTATGGGCTACCTCTCTATAAGAGGGATTCATGGAAAGATCAGGAGAATCACCATTAATAGAACAAATCCTTTTAGGAGAAGGACTAGCTAGAATCACATAAATGACTGATCTCTTAGGCCTTTGAGGGGCAGCAAAGACATAGATTGCATTTACAGAATCATCATAGCTAGTAGAACAATTATTTGGATACATATTCTCAACATCAATCCAAATAGGATCAAATGTGCAAGGAGATCCGTCGTTCGCTAATGCATCATCTTTGGAAAAGAGTGCATAAAAAAAAAGATGATATTTTGCATTCACCAATGCAGCATCTCTAGAAGAGAGTGCATTGGAATGAGGAAGAGATTCATCATTCATGAATGCATCATCTCTAGAAGACAATGCATCAGAATGAAGAATAGAATCATCATTCACAAATGCATCATCTCTAGAAGAGAGTGCATTGGAATGAAGGGAAGGTTCGCCATTCACAAATGCATCATCCCCAAAGGGGAGTGCATTGGAATGAAGAGAAGGTAGAGTAATGTTAAGAAAGGTATCGATGATTTCATCTTCTTGTGACAAAATATCCTTTGAAGCCAGAGGAATTTTGTGAGAAGGATCATAGATACCAAGTAACATGGGTAAAGCCAAGTCACCATCACATGCATGAAATGAAATATCATTAACATTTTGAACAAAATTAGATACTAAACTAATAAAAGAAGATATTAAATTCATTACGATTTTTTCAATATTTTCTATGTTCTAGTAATTCATGTTTTTGGAGGTCTTTGGAGTGGAATTTGAGGTTAAAACTAGCGTTAGTCCCTACAATTTGACTACCGAAGGCACTAGTATTTTAGGGATTCAACTAGTCCTTGAGGAGACCCTTCCAACGGTACGAATGGTTCTGAATTCAGAGCAATGAGTCAAAATTTATGAGCCCACCAAGTAGGGGTAAATAAATTCCTAGTTTTTCAGAATATACCCACTTCATGTTGGGTTCACCAAAATGTAGAGAAGGGAAATTCGCTACTCATGAGTTCTCTTCATTTAGAGAGCCTCACAGGGTAAACTACCCTAAACTACCTCAAGGAACAATGCGAAAGTTTTAGAATTCGAAAGAGAAAGTCATAGAGATTTTCTGGGCAAACTAACAAGCTCTCAACCAAAGGACATCATCGCAAAATATGGATGATAGCATGGTGCACTGGCATCTCAAAGGTGCATTGGTGTCTTGTACAAACCAGAGAATGAGAATGTCTCATAAAATAGCTAAATGACTACTTCTACTCCAATTGTTGAGAACTTACAAAATGCAATCGAACTACAATAAAATGAAGTAGAACTAATAAAGATAAGAAGAAGGAAGGAAATGCTTACAACCACATGAGTGATGAATCCTCCAACAAGTGAATGTCTTCAAAACCTATGTCTATAAGATATCTGGAGAAAGTGTTGGGCCTGTATAGGGGTTTTCCTTAGTCAAACCCCTGTTTTGGTGTTCCCACCTCCATGGACAGCCAAATAGAAAGAGAGAGATGAATTGAAATGGACAAAGCACATGGTGAAAGAAAAACCTACTCAGGAGTAGAACCCACACCACCAAGTATGATTGATATAAGCAAACCCCGCTTAAGGAGGAGAACCTGTATCACAAAAGAGGTGATAAAAGCAATCCCCACTCAAGGAGGAGAACCTTTCTCATGAAGGATAGATGCAATAGGAAGGGGATTTGGAATCCTAGGATGCTCACAAGCATGATATGAAGGAGATGAAGCTACAATGAGTGAAGCTAAGAGAGCTTGAAAGTGCTTGAAGCTGCTATAGCAAGTGGTATGAAGTTGTGCAAGCAAAAGCTAAAGTGTAAAAGGCTAGAGAGAAACTAGAAGTAGAAGAGTCTTGTAAATGAAGTGAAAAGATAGCATTTAAGGAAGGAAAAGAAGCTTCCTGAGCTATTTCAGGGCATCTCAAGTCATTACCACCGACAAAAGCATATGACAAGTGGAAAACATGCTCAAAAATAGTCATTTGAATGTTGAAATGTCACAGGATGCTACTACGGTGCACAGACATCCGTGGGGCATGCTAGTGTTTGGACATGTCACGCTACAAAATGACACAAATGGGAAAGGCACAAAGTTCAATGCAAAGCGGATGTGTGAAGGTAGTTGCTGAAAAGGGGTGTTGGAGCATCCTAAGAGGGGAAAAGTCTGATGCATGGGCTAAAATGAGCCTACTGAAGATGCTAAGGGAGTGGACACTAAAGCAAACACAAGAATGCAAGTGAAATTGCAAGGGTGCAAATTTTATGACTATACAGCTCATGTTATTGATGATTTCCTTCATCTTTTTCAAGTTATGCCACACGCTCCATAACGCTTAGGAGGTAAACTATTCACCCTTCTTTGGGAGCATGTTACCCATCTTATAGTGGAGGAGGTTGACTTCTTATGTGAGATTGGTCTATTCTAGATCTACCTCATGCCACCCATGAGGTATCATGATGCTATGATGATGGAATTAATGGAGAGATCGAATGTAGAAGCATGCACATTCCATCTACCTACAGGAGAGATGATGGTGACTCTAGAGAATGTGCATTGTATTTTTAGATTACCCATCTGAGGTGAGACTGTCAAGTGGATCTAGAGGAGGATCACACACGTAGGTAGATGAGATGAGATATTGAGTATTGTGTGGGTCACCCTATTCCACCAGAGCACATTAGAGCTCACATTTAGCTACAATGGCTACTATACGCTCACTCACCATTGGTACAACAAATTATGGTTGTTATTATTTCCCTAGTTGTTGTACTGAATGGACAAGGCACACACCTATATGGGGGAATCATTCACACCATTCCCTAGATGGAGCGACATTAGACCATTTATTCTTGGGGTCACAATATGTTGGCTCATCTCTATTATGATCTTGGGTGCTTTTTTTATTGAGAGTTACACAACATAGTACATTGTACACTATTACAAGTGTGGGCCTTTGAACATATCTTGTGTGCTAGGCCTATAGGTTATCCTACAATAGCAGCCATGGGTTATCCACAAGAATTTAGTTGCACATTGAGATGAGTTTGACAGTTCGGTGATTTGTTATACTAGAGGGTCCAGTTTAATCATCTAGAGGAGGATGAGATAGTATGGAGACCTTACTGCACCATACCCTAGTGGCCAAATCTCACTCAACAACTTGTCAAGATGTAGTAGGATAGATTATTTCTTGGATGACATGACTATATAGTTATACCCTTTAATTATGATCGAGTCATGCAATAGTTCAAATAGGTTCAGGTAACTCCTAGGCCACAATCTACATAATTGAGAGAAAGATAGAGTGGCTCCATCTAGGAGACTTTTGACATCCCATGATAGATGATGTCATTTTCAACAATTCAAATGATGAGGAGGATGTTCCCCCAAAATCAAACTTGGATGACGTAGGTGTCACAATAGCCTATGAGCACTGGTGGATGAGAGCACAACTGACACATGTCTTCCCTATATAGCACCCCACTGGCAATGTTGGACCTCTTCCAGGTCATTGAGATGAGAGAGAGAAGATGGAGCCATGGATGGAGACATAGATGAGGATGATAGGTAAGAGGACTTAGAGGAGGAATAGGAGGATCCATAACCAATGAGTGATGATCCTGATGAGCTAGAGGAGGTCATGGATGCCCTCGAGGAGAGACCTTCATCCCACTTATGAGTCACCTGAGCACAATTAGCATCTATAGCAAGGATTACCCTTCATGAGTGTGGGTAAGGCAATAGTGCTAGACCTTCCAGACTTCATGCTCATGAGGGACCTATGATCCCACATTGAGATCCCAATTGGTAGGTTGGCAATCTAGGTGATGATGTGTTTTATTGTGGCTTTATTTTTTTTTTGGTTATTATACTTACATATCATGTCTTTTTCTAATATTTTGTGTGATTTCCATCTTGTAGTGTATATGAAAGAGTGGTGAGACCTCTTCCATCGAGTCACTACAGAGATGGCCCCCTCCTAGCCCCCACATCAGACCACATGAGTGGAGCACATGCTACCACCTAGTGTGGGGTGTCATGCTAACCTTTTTGAGCCCTTGGCGAGATGTAGGACAACGCATGAGGATACTACACATATAATTGATCTATCCATAGCTGGAGAGGAGTAGGTTAGGGCTGACCTTATAGAGCTTCAGGTTGTATATGAGGATCTTCGAGCCACTCGAGTCCCAATCGAGAGCGAGTCACAGGATTTCATGAGGTCAGAACTCAACATGGTGCAAGGAGAGCTCATGAGAGTTCAAATGTATCTATCTAGAGTATAGGCTAACAGGGATTGAATAGATCAAGAGTGTGCCACAACAATCATATAGGAGGGGATGGATTTAGATGAGGTATGAGGCCTATCAGATTGAATGAGCTCCACGAGTAGATCACGATCGACTATCTCATGATGAGCACTAGCACGAGGCCCTGAGGAGTCTAGTAGCCATAGACCACACTAGATGTGCTATGTTGTATTACACATGTGGTGATTATGTATATAAACTTTTATGATTGTTATATATATGAGCATTTTTATTTATTTGTATGAGTTGTTTGGATTAGATATCAATGTGATCTATTAAACAATCTTTGTAAGATTATTTAATAAATATCTCCATGATCTAATTTATGTGATCTAACCTAAATGCCTATGTTTACATTATATGCTACATTTTGATTAAGTGTATTGTGTTAAACTAAATGCGCTTATGATCTAATTATAAAATTAAATGCATGTAATAATCTAATTTAACACAACACACATGGGTTTGAATAACATGTAAAGGAAAGTAATAATTCAACATAATGAACAATTACTCTACATAATTCAAGACACACCAAGAATGTTTGTCAAGAATGAAGCAATGAGAGATAAAATAGACAACCATATACTTAATCTAATAACTTGATTTAATACACACACTATTCAAAAATAAATTTAAGTTAATATTTGTGCAATTGAGCAACATTGATAGGTTTTTTGAGAGGTGTACCATCTATTTTTGTTAATGTGTATGGTCTCGACCCATAACTTTTTTCAATGACATAGGGCCCTAACCAATTCGGACTAAACTTCCCTTTTTCACCTAGGGCAGCATTAACATTATGTTGATTTTCATATAACACTAAATCATTTTTATTAAATGAATGGGGAATGGCATTATCATTGTAACTTCGTTGAATTCTTTTGAAATAGTCCTGAAGATGCTCAAGAGTGTTGATGTGTTGTTCATTGAGCATTTCAAGTTGTTGTAATTGTTTCTCTTTATAGGTGGTGTCATCAATAAGTCATCTAAGAGAAATTCTCAATGAAGAAATTTCTAACTCCAAAGGCATTATTGCATCAACACCATAAACAAGGTTATAAGGTATATTTCTTGTGGATGTTCAAATACTTGTGCAATATGCCCAAAAGACGTAAGATAATTGAGTGTGCCAATCCTTATTATGTTTGCTTACTATTTTCCATAATATTTTCTTGATAGTTTTATTAGTTGCTTCCACTTGACCATTAGACTGTGGGTAGTAAGGTGTTGAAAAATAGTGTTGAATGTGAAATGTTTCCAAAAATATTTTTACATCATTGTTCTTAAAGGGTGTACCATTGTCTAAAACTAATGTGGAAGGAAGACAAAAGCAAGAAATAATGTGTTCCAATATGAAACAAAAAATTGAATCAGTGGTTGTGGAATGAAGAGGATTAACCTCTACCTATTTTATGAAATAATCTATTGCAATAATTATAAATGCATGTCTAGAAGAAGGCAGGGATATTTTTTCGATGAGATCCAAACCCCAAACCAAGAAAGGATAAATAGGAATTTGAGTATGAAGTTCAAAAGTCGAAGCATGGATTAAATTGTTATGTTCTTGACATTTGTGACATCTCTTAACATGATCAAAACAATCTTGTTCCATATGTCGCCAAAAATACCCTGACATGCAGATTAAATTTTGAACTAACGATCTTCCCCCAAAATGCCCCCCCACAAGCACCAACATGAGCTTCCTCAAGGGCTATAGGATCTCTCCTTGTTTATGGCATCTAAGAAAAAGACCATCAAAGGATTGTCTATATAAGACATTAGCTCTAATAATATTATGTATCTAGTTGCAAGTCTCCAAATACGAGCTCTAGTGTTTTTAGTGGTTGGTTCAGGAAAGTGCCTTCTTTTAAGTAATTGAATATCAATGTGTATCATTCACTAGAGACTTCAATATTGGTCTCTACATACACCATCCAAATTCTTCTAGACTGACATGGGATCACAAGGATTTGTGCCCTACATGCTTATATGATTGTGTATTAATCACAATTCTCATATCTCTATATACGAGAGTGTGATACTAGGATACAACATGGTTAATATGATTAAAGCCATGGAGGATCAAGTCATATAATCAGAAGGAATATATATTAATGTGCCTATATCATGACAAGCATAGATTTATTTTTGAGTAATGACATAACATTATGGAAAGTACATTGCTATAGTGGTGGGTGTTTGAGTATAAGTAGTTATTAGGCCATTAGGGCTTCCATTAGATGTGCTAGATGATATTCCATGTGTACAATGATGTAGCATATAAATTTTGAGGGGGTGGAGCCTATAAGGATTATAAAGCTTGGGAGGAAAAAAATCGATGGATTAGTCAATCTAGATTATTACAAGGGTGGACAAAATATTGAATATAACTAAAGTATATTAAGAAAAGTGCTAGCAAAGTCCATGAAAGAGGAGAGCTTAGACTAGCATCCAACTAACTTGCTCACAAAACATGTAGCATCATCTATGTGGTAAAATGATGTAATATAACTAAGGATCAAAGGAATAAGATGTAATAAAAGTGAAAAAACTCATAATTCCTAGTGTAAGAATGAAGGCAATCCTAAGGTAAAGGCTCATGAGAATCCATGGTAAAAGATATAGCAATCAACAAATAATGGATGAAGGCAAGGAAAGATATAAAGAAAACATTAAGTGAAAGCATAGCCTTACCAATAAAGAAAATAATTTCACATCTTTAAAGTGAAAGATGAATTTGATTAGGAATATCATGTCTAAAATCAATAAGAGAAGAAGAGAAAACCTTAAGGAAAAACCTTGGTAGGTGTAGGTTTGATATAATAGTTGAGTTACTAACGTGACATACAAATGTACAAGTGTCATCAAGAAGAGAGAAGGAATAAAAAGTGTATATGTCTCATTGTGTTAGTTGATGTGATGTCACACACACCAATTGTGTATTCAATATGAGACTAGAATGTTGAATAATTGACTATGACTTTTATTTGTTGCTTTGAGTTTTTGGATAGAATTGTAACTATAATCCTAACTCTTCTTTGTGATCTCATCCAGGCTTTTTCCATAATTGTATCTTGGCCATTTGCAACCCACAAATTTTGGTTTGCCTCTACAAGATATTTGGAGGGAGGAACCTAGCATTGAGGAACACCTTTAGGAGTTTATTGTAAAAGGATTGAATTAATGAACTTCTTTACGAATTGGTTAGACCCCTATTGTTGTTGTTCACAAGATTGCATACATGATTAATGCATAATGTCATGTACAAATATAAATGTAGTATTTTCTCTTGAACACAAATGTAGACCTAAGAATCAATGGTGCTTTGTTTCATTTCCCTTTGATCAATATATACTCAATGATTGAATAATATTATTATTTTAAAACTAGTGTCCTAGGGTATGTCTTAAAGTATGAGAACTTACACCCAATTCAAGTTTAATTTGGCACATAAGCCAACTAACAATAGTCAATGGGATTGGCTTAGAATTAGTGGGAACTAAATTTGAATTTTTTCGGTATATGATTGTGCCAGTAATCATGTCCAATAAACAATGTCACACCAATAACGACATCTATGATGTGTAAATAGATAAATTGTTAGGTATATGGATTAAAAGAGGTTAAAATGATTGATAGAGGGATGATTTCTTAGTCACATCAACTTTTACACCTAATTAATTCAAATTAAATGTTAAATCAACACATCTCAAATAATAACATTAATAAAATTGAAACATACATCAAAGAGTTATCGACCAATTGGTGAGGATTATGATTTGTTCTTTGATTACACCATCGACCAAGGTTCAAGCCCCCAAAAGTACAATTGAACTAGACTCAACCAATGAACAACTTTGATAAACTAAACATACTCAAATATAACTTAACCAAACAACAACTTCTCATTTAAATGTAGTTTTCTTAATATAAACATAAAAATATTGATATTTATAGAATCCAATCATCTATATTACAAAATAAAACAAAAATAAATAATCTAACTATTTTCCTAGAGTTGTTTCTTAGCTTGAAGTAAGCCAAAAGATACATTTATCCAATCTGATGTAACATTCAAGATATTTCAATCTTGATCTAAGACTACGTGATGTCATTTCATTTATTTCACGATACTTATGGATAACACTATTAATGGCTTAAAGGCAAGCGAACGTATAGCTATATAGCTTTTTCATGGATAGCTAGAGCAATATTAACCAGTAATCGTCCATAGTGGGCTTTCTCTTGACTTTCTTCCAGAAGTACTCGTAACTCTCATAGCTAGAGCAATATAAACCAGTAATCGTCCATAGTGGGCTTTCTCTTGACTTTCTTCCAGAAGTACACGTAACTCTCAATCGATGATTGTATCTCATGACGGAGATTTGAGGCGTTAATAGCTTTTAGCTTGGATTGAAGTGCAGTTCAGCGCATTGAATTTCTGAAGGATTAAAGCAAGTTGGTAGCAAGTTGGTAGCAAGTTGACCCATGCTATCAAATTCAATCATCAAAGTTGCCAACATTAATTGTAGTAAGGCATCTGGAGATCTAAGTTGCTGAAGCATATTAAAATCACGCGAAATGCTTTAATTTGGACAGCCAGCCCACCATCACAGACTTCAGAACTCTGAGCTCGCCAACTATACGTGCATTCAATGCTGTCATTGACTTCAAAAATTTCCCAAAACATTACAGCACTACTAACAAAACATTGCAGCATCCATTTCGAGGCAAATCAATCAGATTTTAACTCTGTCGAGACTTCATTACTAAATTCAGACTAAACATTGATTGATAAACTTTAAGACTTTCCACAAAGGGAAGAGAAATCTATCTATACATTAATAGAGTAGGTGACTGTTTGGTAGCATTGAATGAGCTAAAGATATTATCTTTGTGCACTGGTATTCTTTTGATGATAACGAAGTTGTAGAACGTGTACATTAATGAAAACGATAGTTCGGCCTCTGCACAGCAATCTGTTTCATTAAAATCTATACGCGGTGGGACAGACGACGGCATGCGATGTGATTTTAATGTGGGCATTGATTGAGTATTTGACTTCGGGAAGTTAAAATCGAACTGAATTCGAACAGCAGACTATAAAGATGGCTTCCATGGATTGATGTTTTGAAAAACTTGTGTTGAATTCGAAGAAGGGGAAGAAGATGGGGTCTAAGATGGTTTTTGCTTTCGTGGTTTGTATTGCTATTGTTGCTTCTCTGTTCGGGGATGTTGTGGGTAGGAGTTTGATAGAGGAGGAGAGTTTTGAAGAGGGTAAGTTTTTTCATCACGGCGGAGGATTTGGTGCGGGAGGAGGAATTGGGTATGGGCGTGGGGGTAGATTTGGTCATAGGAAACGGTTCGGGCATAGTAGAGGTAGAGGAATAGGAGGTGGCAGTGGAATTGGAGGTGGGGGTGGTGCTGGTGGGGGAATTGGAGGAGGAGGTGCTGGTGGTGGTTTTGGTGGAGGGGGTGGTGCTGGTGGGGGAATTGGAGGAGGAGGCGGAGCTGGTGGTGGTATTGGTGGTGGCGGGGGAGCTGGAGGTGGAGCAGGTGGTGGATTTGGAGGTGGAGGGGGTGCTGGAGGTGGAATTGGCGGAGGTGTTGGTGGAGGAGGTGGAGCTGGTGGTGGTATTGGTGGGGGTGGGGGAGCAGGAGCTGGAGTTGGCGGAGGTGTTGGTGGGGGAGCAGGAGCTGGTGGTGGTTTTGGTGGTGGTGGGGGAGCTGGAGGTGGAGCAGGTGGTGGAGCTGGAGGTGGAGTTGGTGGAGGTGCTGGTGGGGGAGCAGGAGCTGGTGGTGGTATTGGTGGTGGTGGGGGAGCTGGAGGTGGAGCAGGTGGTGGAGTTGGAGGAGGTGGAGGTGCTGGAGGTGGAGTTGGTGGGGGAGCAGGTGGAGGAATTGGACATGGGGGTGGAATTGGCGGTGGTGTAGGAGGCGGTGGGGGTGCTGGCGGTGGAGTTGGAGGAGGTGTTGGTGGTGGAGCAGGTGGAGGAATTGGACATGGGGGTGGAATTGGTGGTGGTGCAGGAGGAGCAATTGGTGGAGGTGGTGGTGCTGGTGGTGGAGCTGGTGGAGGAATTGGCGGTGGAGCTGGAGGAGGAATTGGCGGGGGAGCTGGCGGAGGTGTAGGTGGGGGTGGTGGCAAGGGAGGTGGGATTGGAGGTGCAGGTGGGGGTGCGGGTGGTGGAATTGGTGGAGGCATTGGAGGGGGTGGTGGAGCTGGTGGTGGGATTGGTGGAGGTTCTGGAGGTGGCGCAGGAGGAGGTGCCGGAGCTGGTGGTGGAATTGGTGGAGGTGTTGGGGGAGGAGCTGGTGGTGGCATTGGTGGAGGTGGCGGGGGTAGTGCAGGTGGAGGAGCTGGTGGTGGAATTGGTGGAGGTGCTGGGGGTGGTGCAGGTGGAGGAACTGGAGGTGGTGCTGGGGGAGGATTTGGTGGTGGGGCTGGTGGTGGTGCCGGAGGAGGGGCTGGTGGAGGTGCAGGAGGAGGATTTGGTGGAGGTGCTGGTGGTGGTGTAGGTGGAGGAGCTGGTGGTGGTGCAGGTGGAGGATTTGGCGGAGGCGCTGGTGGAGGTGCAGGAGGAGGAGGAGCTGGTGGAGGATTTGGGGGAGGTGCAGGAGGAGGAAGTGGTTTTGGTGGAGGACTCGGTGCAGGGGGTGGAGGGGGATTTGGAGGTGGGGTTGGTGTTGGAGCAGGTGGAGGAGTTGGCCGGTCATCGAAACCTTAAAAATCAGGTAATAAAGATTAAACGAACATTTTACAGATCCAGTTCATTCATCAAAGTTATTTATAATCTGCAGGCTGATAATCTTAAAACTGCTTTTCCGATGACAGGTCGGATGCAAAACTTCTGTTAGCCTTCTATATGCTAACAAATCGGTTTGAAGATGGTTGTGCTTTGAAGTAATCTATTGTTTTCCTCGAAATAATTCTGTAGCATATTATCTTATCAAATAGTTAATGTATGAAGTATTCTAAGTACATGTCTAAGCAAGCAATTTTTTGGGGAAGTAAAATCCATGAATACCTCCCCCATGCCTCTTTCTAAACTTGGAGTATTCTACTTATTAAGTTGTAATTTGTTCTTCACAAGTAAACTCATATCTGTGATTGAACTTGCACTGAGTTTAAATATATTCCGGTGACAGTCTTAATAAATCTGTTGTATTCTGTAACATGAGTGATGTCTTTCATTTATGATCAAAACGCATAAAAACAATGAGACATCAACTTTCTGAATCAAAACACTTTCAGTATACTTTTACTGGTTATGATTTAAGTTTCTTCATTTATGATCTATAACATTTTCATTATACTTTTACTGTCTGTGTAATAAGCATAAAACTGGCGGCGCTGGTCATTTAGAGCACGGCTTGCTCATTTTATGAAAGTCTTGTAATATGAACAAATCAGTTACTCTGCAAATGGGTTTATGAATATACAGGCTGCCTGTAATTTGCCAAAACTCCTAACTGCTATTAAAATCTATACACAACCACCCAATAATCCAACTGTTAAGCCATGTTACGTAACACACATCTTTATTTTTAATGATAATATCTTTGAAAAAAGAGAGTGAGAATAATACTGCTTTTTTCCTTTTAACACTTTAATCAACAGCCATTAGGACTGTTCTTTAACTCTGGGAATGTGCCTCAGATGGCAAGTAAATGTATTTTTCAATGGCTCAACTATCCGATCAATCAAGGGGATCAATAATGCTTCTTTGTTATTACTGATTGTGATGGATTCAAGAATTTATTCAGTAGTTTTCTGTAAGTTCTAATGAACTACTGATATATGGTTTTATTTATAATTAACCATCTCAAACTTCTGTAATCACACGTTGAAATATTCCATTAACATACTACATATGAAATCACTTAACATACTTTACATGAAAATCTGATATTTGAAAGATTTTCGCTGCTTGCTAGGGGCGACTAACAAAATGTTAATTTCTGGCCATTGTTTTGGTCAATAACATATTCGAGATTGATGATGATTGGCATCTCTACGCTTTGCATGCAAGCTTATCCTGAATGCAATAAAGTTTACCTAATTTTTTTGATCTGATTACACTCTCTAAATAAATAAAGATATTTGGTTTGCTAATATTGGTTACTTTTAATAAAATAAAGGATTTTGGTTTGAAATCAAAGTTTGTTTCTGAAATCAATTGTGTATTTTTTTATATGGATAATTTTTTTATCACACTCAACAATCATAAGGAGGAAAGAGTGAATAGAAATGGAGACAAGGTGTTAAAAAGAAGATGAGTGCAAATTTTAGAAATAGGAGTGAATAAAGAAGAAAAATAAGTTAATGGATGAAAAATTTGATAAAAAATAATAACCAAGAAATATTAAATTTAATGAAAGTTATATAATTTAAATTATAGTCATTATAACCAATGAATTTGCAATGGAAGTGTATAATCTATAACCAATGAATATAAGATCCAATGAATAAATGATGTTTAAATATTTAAATAGAAATGTAGGAATATATATAGATTTGTCTTTTGTATAAATATAAATTTATTATTAAAATTGATTTATGTATATATAGATGAGTATATCAAAAATTGAAAATAAATAATAAATAATAAACGTTAAAAAATATAGAAATATAGAGACAAGAAAAATGTATATATTTATATACTACAGTAGGAATGAATATATATGTGTGCATATATATATATATATATAGAAATCTATATATTTTTATTTTTTATTTTTATTTTATTCTATTTATATTTTTATATAAATTTCTAAATTTCTTGATAGATTCATTTATCTAATTTATCTAAGTGTATATATACATAAAAAAAATCCATGCACCAACTTATTTTCCTTCTCTCTCACTCCTATTCCTCACATTTTTATCTTATTCTTTGGTTCACTTTTCCTCTTGCCCCTCATTACAGAACTATGCATGCATTCCTATTCTTTAGAGCTTCCTCTTCTTAATGGTGGATTGTTGAGTGTAATCTTATAAATTGAAATGTCAATACAAAAAATACATAATTGATTTCAGAAGCATGCTCACAAAAATCAATATTATATGTTGAAATCTAGGTTAAAAGGTTTCAACATTCATGAAAACCAAGAAATTGAATTGGAAGGAAGAAAAAAGCTAACAAAAATTTAATTGTTTGATATGTTCATTCATGGATTAATTTCATTTTCCAAAACAAGGCTCCATAGACTATGGTGCATTATGGACCATATTAGGTATTAAAGTATGTTTATTTGGGAAAGATACAATGGAGTAAGGACTATTTCTTCTTACTAACTTTTAATGTTTTATAAATTGCTTGTGCTTCAACATATGAAAAAAACCAATAATCTTATTTTTGTATATCAACTCTAAATAATGAATAAGAAGATTTTTCCATGGAGACTGAATGGTTAAGCCAATGAAAGATATGGATAATGGTCTTTGGTTTGAAATCTTGGTATTTCTTTGTCCTTGTTGATTTTTTAAAAAATGAAAGGGAAGATTTCGTGGTTTTTAGTTTTATATACTTATAATGGTAGTGAAAATTATATACCCATGCCTTTTTTCTTTATGTTTTGGGTATCATGATGAGGTTGTTTCTCAAAGTTTTATTTTTCTTATATTTGTAATGGTGGTAAAAGTTGCATTCCCATACCTTTTTTCTTTTTGTTTTGGTTTCCAATAATTAGGTTGTCTTTCAAGGTTTTTATATTTTATATATTTGTAATGATGGTAAAAATAATGTCACAATGCACCTTTTATTTATGTTTTGGGTTCCCAATAATTAGGTTATCTTTAATGTATCAATTATTGTGTCAAGTAGTTCAACATCAAATTTGACAAGTAATATTGTCTATTCTTGAATCCCATCCCCACTCATCCCCAAAATCCATCCCATTCCTTAAATATTTCATTTTTCCCCTTGGTTCACATACATGGAGGTAGAATTCATTTAGATTAGTGTTAAAATATAAATTGTAACCCTAGAATTTATCTTGATTAGTGCACTTAGACTTTGTTTGAGTGGTAGAGCATTGCAATGATTTGATGTATCTTTCTTACACTATCTTTCGTTCATGGTAGCATATACTTTTATTATTCAGTTCACTAGATAGCCCTAGTGTAGATTATAAGTAACTTAGTGTTGTCTTCTCATGATTTATCTTTAAATTCTTCTTTATTTGCTTTACCTACTATCAACATGGCTTATGTGTCTACTAGACATACCTTTCATGCTCACCCATATCCTAGGGGTATAACTACTTTTCATGCTAATGATATTTCACATGATTATCTTACAGTTAGACATACACAACAAAATTTAGTAGATGTCAAGACATTCCAATTCAATAACTAGCTTTATCCTCTAATATAGTTGATCTTCCTCTTGCACCTAGATTTTTATCCATGACACCTAAAGAATTTGGTATCATTTAACAACTTCAAGATAAACAAGTTAATACATCTCTTTGGAATTTAATGTGCACATCGCCTTTGTATAAGGATATTATTAAAAATAATTTTTTAAATATTTAAATCAATTCCAATAGTACTCCATGAAATGAGATAAAATGTGGGTGATGAATTTTGAATGAGGGTATGCACCTACACTTTCCCTCCTAATTTCATTGGGGAAAAGAGATCCCCAAAGGAAAAATTGATTTACGACCCTTAGGTGAGTCAACCTTGATGGAGATCTGGTTTTTTTCCTTATGACTTAGGATGAGGTAAATCAACCTGAAAGGCACTTTTGGGAGATACATGAAAAATACCAAATGAATGCAATTATGCAATGTAAAACATGAAACATCAATTTAAAACCTTAATCTGATAGAATTTTAAAAGTTTCAACAAATTTGAGAAGGTTAGGATTTTATGCACACCTGTCACCAAAAGTCTATGTTGAGTGTCCTCCCAGGACAAATTCGCCTAGGGCGAATGGGGTCTTGATACAGGGGTTTGAAATCTACTTTTACAATCCTCTACTCCTAGGACTGCACTCCCGATTCCTCTAGATTTCACAATCAAGAATTCATAATTAAATTTTGAATGTGAGTTTTTGTGGCTTGACAACAATGTTGACAACTTTTGCAATTTTGCTCTTTTAATAGATCTTCAATCCTTCTTCAACCTAAGATCTGCAAAACACACAAGAGGAAAAATTTGTTTGTTTTTGGTGATTGGGGGTTTGCTTTGGTCAAACCCCATTTTGGTAATTAAACCTTGAAATGAAATGAAACATGAAAGAAAGGAATGATGAATGAGTAATGTTATCTTGCAACTCACCAAACCCTTGAATGAAACCCTTGAAAGGTGATCCCATAATAGTGGTTTACAATTTTTGGCCAAACTGGACACTAAAATTATTATTTTTAACTAAATCTTCACATTCAGGCACCTATAGCGGCTAAACTGTGAGGAATTTGAAGATGGTACAAACTAGAGTCTCATCAAATCAAATTGCACTTCTTTTTCCATCTCCCACGAAAATAGATTTTTTTCAGAAAATAACATTTTTAAAAAGTGACGCACACCGTATAACGCATAACTTTTTTTCCATGAAGGATAAAATTCTAATTCTTTCAAATTTAGATTTGTAACTCTGATATCTAGTGCTTCCACTTGGTTAGATAGTTTTTTATTGAATATTTTTTCCTTAATCAAGTTTCAAAGTCAAAGCGAATTACAATTCAGACCACATGGTACTGTATAGCATAACTCTTTTTTGTATATGTCAAAATTTTTTTTTTTTTTTGTTGGATCAAGGACTTCAATACTGGTGCACTCATATTTTTCAATTTTGTTTTTGATAATCTTCTATTTTTCCACATGTGAAGAACAAAAGTCATTTTCAATGAAAACCTATGTTTAAAACTTAAAAAAACAAATACATAACAAAACCAAAACATGTTAAAATTATATTCATTGGATAGCTTGTTCTAAGGAATACCATAATAATTTGAAATAAATTTTAAATGAATTCATTTGATCCCCAAAATCTAAATCAAAAGTGATTTTTATTAGCATTTTGATAGGTGTAAAAGGCATTTATAAGTATGGTTTAAAACTAGCGAGGTTCTATCCAAGGGGGTTTGATCTAAGGTGATTTGATCAAACCCTCTTCAATTGTAATCCTTAAAATGGAACTTTTTAAGGCTTAAATCATTATATTTTCTAAAAATATGTGATTTCAGCTAAAATTTGTTCCTCTCAGGAATTGTAAACCACTATTATGACAACACTATGAAGGACTTAAATTCAACACATCTCTCCAAGGTCTCAATCTTGTATGAAATGGCTCGATTGATGATGTGATCTTGATGCTTGAATCTTGACTTGAATGCTTGAAACCTACATCATAATGTTAGCTCCAGAAACATGCATGAATGAACATAACTTCAACATGAAGCTTGGGATCTTGAATTCTGCAACAAATGATGAAGAAATCTGCTCTTGAACACCTTTGACAATAATATTAGCTTTAGGAATGCTTGCATGAAAGTTATAGGTTGCTTCTTAGATTTTCTAGTATTTGAATTGATAAAATAACCTTGTATTTATAGACAAATTTCTAATTTCATAAAAATTAAGCATTAAAAGCCAACATTTAAAATTGGATTTGGGATCATAAAAAGGTTGCCAAAAACATATTTAAAATTTGAATTTAGCAACTAAAGGGGACCCATTCGCCTCAACCTAAATTGTTGGGACCTATTCATCTTGGGGTATTAAAAATGATAATTGCATTAATTAAATCACGATTCCCCTTTCAGAAATTGCAATTAATGAGGCTTGTAGATACAAAATTAGGAAAATTATCAAGAGGCTCAATTAAGTCCAATAAATTAAGGGACCCAAACATAGTGTGAAAATGTTAAGGAGTACATTTTTCAACAATACATTTAGCCCCCACTTTAGTGAGAGGATGAGCCTTATGTTCAAACTCACACTAAAGTAGACAAATAAGCGTCAAGAGAGGTCTAATTGTAAAATTGTTGGAAAGATAAGACAACAAAGGTCAAGAGGATGATCAAGCCCCCAAGATCTAAGATCTCATGGAAAACCAACAAAGGCACAAAGCGACACATGTCTATGTGAAATATGCAACACCAAAACAAGATACTCATAAGCATACAATGCCAAAATTAAAGAAGAGAAGAGAGAGGGGGGGATGGATCAAGGCTCGACTATTTTTCCAAACAAAAAGGATCGAGTCTTAGTTGTTTGTCCAAAAATATTTACAAGGGGAAACCCATTGTCCATTATGCAAACAAAATGCACTCACACAGGCTAGTGAATTATGTTGTCCACTCGGTGAGCCCCAAGAAGTGTCTAATGGGAAGTCGTGTTAGGTCTAGGCTCCCATTATACTAACCATACCAAAGTTATACCTCTTGATAACTTTGATAAGGTGTCACACAAAAGACTCCACAAGGCTAGCAAGTTGTGTTATGCTAGGCACTCATGAAAAAGGCTCCACATGCAAGTAAGTTGTGTTATGCTTGGTGGCCTTGAAAAACATAAAGGCTCCACAAGCAAGCAAGTTGTGTTATGCTTGCTGGCCTTGATACATACAATAGGATATTCAAAGGCTTTTTTCTTAGTTCATGAAAGGTCTCACGTTAGGCAGCATTGTGCCTAATGTCTCCAAGAGAGGACTAGTTGAGGATAAAAGATTTGCAACTTAGGGAATGCAATCCATAGCATCACCACTAAGAGGAATGTAATATGCCAAGAAAGTTCACCATATTGAAGGACATAAAACCCAATGACACCACCAAGAAGACACATCACACGAAGTAAGAAGACCACACTTTGAAGCAAACAATGAGCGGGGACATGTATCACACTTAAAATAAATTGCTAAACACCATGTTGTGAGCAATTACTTTGAAGTAGAACATAATAAATGAAAATACATGAGAGCTTTATTCAGAAAACCCTATGTAAACATGTGTTTCTAAGATAGAGCTACATCATGGAAAGGAAGGTTTCCCACATATGTAATCCAAGATAACACATAAGGGATCCATGGATTTGGGGTCAATGTTTGTCATTGTTGCAGTGATATAATCGAGCTTGGAACCGTCATCATTCCCCAAATGACTCATGGAACAACTACCACAAAAGAAGAATGACACATAGAGAGTGAAAACAAAGAAATTTTTTTGGGTCAACATGGAAGAGATATAAATGTCTCAATGTCTTACATCATCCCCAAAAGGAAAACACAAGACAAAAAAATAGATAAATGGTTACGACATATAGAAGAATGAAGCTACAAATAGAAGAATGTCACAACATATTCACTTCTTTTGTATCCTTGCACTAAAGAAGTGACAAGGATCGTCCAAAGTAGGCTCACAAACATATAAAGACATGCCAAGTAGCACTGTAGGGGGATCGCATTATGCACATGCAATCATAAAGAACATGAAAAGAAAACAAAGAAAAAACTAGTATGGCACATGCTATTCAACCTACAACAGATCATTTGCATCCCAATATTGTTCATCATATGTGGAAGGTGGACAACTAGCCAAAGAGACAATGACAAGTGTTGTACTAGGAGCATCACCAGGTTCAACATGTGGTGAGTCACTCTTTATAGGATGACCATCACAGTTGTTATCATCTAAGATCATGGAAGAGGAAAGCAATAAATTCAATTCTTTATGCCTTCCTCATCAATCTTAGCAATCTCATCATCATTGTCGAAATTAATCACAATTGAAGGCCTAATGACAATATCCATGGGAGTTTCTTATTTTTTTGTTGTGGCGAAGGTGAAGGATCATCATGCTTTGTTTGAGTTAAATTTGGATCTTAATTTATTTAGAATTATGAAATAAGCACAAAACCATGAGCCACAGGATCAAACAATAAACAAATACACCTTCTATGCAAGAGATCTACAAACAATATATGCAATATTCCTCAACAAGAAAAAGCTATAAGAGCAAGAGACTCTTAAAATAGATATGAAATCTCAAGGAATAATTGCAATGAGGATTGAGTGCTTTATAGGAGCAACCCTAAATGATAAAGGCATCAGATCATGACAAGTGCCAACATCACACGAGATGACACATAATGATCTAATAATAGCTCACTTCAGTAATATAAAATCACTTTGTTAACTGAATAAAAAACTCCTAAGTTTAGCTTAAGTGCATGAGAATAAATTAGACTAATAATCAATTAAAGATTAATTAATTATTAGCTAATGCATGATAACTCTAACACCCAGCTTAAGATGAACTTAGAGAGTAGCTAAAAACCCTAAAAATAATGCATGATGGGTCTCAACAAACAAAGCCTGGTAACGTACCCATGTACAAATAGAAGATCTCTATAATTCAGAGAAATAGAGAAAACCTTATGGGAAAAACTCTACTCCAAAAAGGGATGAAAGCCAAGTGAAGGATTGAAGATGCCTCCAAATAAGAATGAAGGACTAGAAGCCTCCAACACAAAGTTTTCCCAAAAGATACAAACAAAGGACGAACAAAAAAGAACACCATTGAAGCATGAAAAAGTTGTAAACACTGTCAAAGTATGATTATTATAATGCCACAAAATAGCCTCCACTAAAACAGATGATGATCAAGATTAAGAAGAAAAGAATTTGCATGAGTGCCCCCAATGACACTACCTGAATCAGATGGAAAACAGACAAGAATCTGCATGAGTGCCCCCAATGACACTACCTAAATCAGATGGAAAACACTTGGAACTCGATGATATAGATTGCAAAGGTACAAAAATTATAAATAACTGATCATGTGAAAATGGAAGGTTACCTCTGAAAATAAGAATGCAAGAGTGTCCATATGGTAAGTGATCCATCTCACCAAAATGCAGTTGCTGCATTCAAAATTACATATAAACAAATACTGTATACATAGCTCGCTCCAATGCGAACCAAAAGGAAGTAAGCACCAACAATAAAACCCCCCAACTGATCCCACAATACTAGTTTACAATTTCTAGGAGATCCTATTTTTTGCTAAAATCGCATATTTTTAGGAAATATAATGATTTAAGCCTTGAAAAGTTATATTTAAAAGATTCAAATTGAATATTGTTTGATCGAACCACCTTAGATCAAACCCCCTTGGATGGAACCCCGTTAGTTTTAAACCATACCTAGAATGGAGTCTCCTTTACAACTGTCAAAATGTTGATAAAAAACCACTTTTGATTTACCTTTTGGGGGATCAAATAAATTCATTTAATTATTTTTTTTGGTAAGTATGTAGTCCTTATTATAAGCTTCCCAAAAAGTATAATTTTAAATAAATTTAATTTTATTATTATATTTATTTCTTATTTCTTATAAATGTAGTTTTTCACCAAAAATCAAGCTCTTTGTTCTACACGTGGAAAAATAGAAAATTATAAAAAAAATTGAAAAATATCAATTCACTAGATATTGAAGTCCTTGATCCAACAAAAAAAATGAATTTTGATATATACAAAAAAGTTATGTTGTATACAATCCACATGTCTAAATTATAATTGGTTTGACTTTGAAACTTGATTAAGAAAAAAATATTCAATAAAACACTATGAAACCAAATGAAAGCGCTAGATATCGTAGTTACAAATATAAATTCAAAAATGGAATTTTATCCTTCATGGAAAAAAAATTATGTTGTATACGATGAGCATCACTCCTTAAAAATGGTGTTTACTAAAAAAAATAGTTTTTGAAGGAGATTGAAAAGGAAGTGCAATTTGATTCTAAAAATTTTGAAAAAACTATATTTAGAATCTATAGACAAAATGTTGCAAATCACTAGTTTACATAATCTTCAAATTCCTCATGATTTAACCGCTATAGGTGCCTGAAAGTGGAGATTTAGTTATAAAAATTCAGTTTAGTGTTTAGTTTGGCCAAAAATTGTAAACTAGTATTGTGGGATCACCCCCCCATAATGCTAACAAGTGAGAGGTGTGACAAGTACACTAAAACTGAATGCCAAAAATAAGTGCATGAAGAAGAATCAAGAACATCTGAACGTGCAAATGTGAAAGTACCAACACATATAAAGGGTGTGCAAACAAAAGGCACCCACTAATGAGGTTACTATCATGGAAGGGACACTCACCTGACAAAGTTATGATGGCAAACAAAGGAAAAAACATCAAACCCCCAATGACACTTTATATAATAGTGTGAGTACAATAAGGCACAAAGTGATGTGCCAGATCCCAATAATCATGTGAAATATAGAGGCACTTTATTTCAGTGTGTTTACATAGTAAAAAATTCATACAATGGGAGCCCATAATGTCCAAAAAAGACATGCTGAAAATAAAATTCTTTAGAAGAAAAAGAGGAAACTGGTAGCACCATGATGAATTACACGAAAAAATATGCACTTTAAAAAAAATGAGACCCAAAAAGGAGTCTGGATGTAGAAGATATGGCTCGTCAAAGTCTCCAAAATGAGAACTAAACAACAACAGAATCGAGAAAATAGAATTCTAAAAAAAATAGAAGTCAAAATTGAAAAATACATATACCACTATGAAGAGCATGAAATTCTACCCCGTTTCAAAAAAAATTGCATTGGAAAATACCACTGGATGGCTAAGATATGGCCTCTAGAATATTAGGTGCAAAATTGAAAAGCCCAATGGAAAGAGGCTGAGTAGGGAAAAAAACAGTCTGCCAAATTTAGCAAAAAACATCAAAAATAGAGGTGCATGGAAAAAAAAATCCAAGTAAAATGCATTTATTTTGCAAAAAATGCAAAAAATGAAATACTGCATTTATTGATGAATGTTCACATCTGCCTCCATGATTAAAAATGATCTTAGATTTCTAATTTGATTTTTGAAAAATCTACTCACTATTTGTAGACAAAAACATAAACCTAGAAATATTTTTTCGATCCAACAAGCACAAGATGAAAAAATCAATTGTAGAAAAATGATGCATAATGATTTTTGGACAAAAGTTTTCTTTAGATTTACTCAAGATATGCAAAATCTAAAAAGTACCCAGATAAGATTTTGACCCTGGCTACAAAACCCAAAAATTGGTTTTCCTACAAATGAGTGGAAATTAGAATTTTGAAGCAAAAATAAAAGCAACTCCAGAAAATTCGCCCACCTCCAAAAATTGTAAAAAAAACAAAGGAGATTCAAATTTGAAGCTTGTAACCTTTGTTGAAAAAAATCTTCATAAATCAAGAAGGGGTTCGCTGAATCCACACTTTGATACCATGTTAGAATTGTGAAACAAGTACAAAACCAAGAACCATAGGATCAAACAACAAAAAAATACACCTTCCACGCAAAAGATTTGCAAACAATATATGCAATATTCCTCAACAAGAAAAAGCTACATAAGCAAGAGACTCAAAATAGATATGAAAACTCGAGGGATAATTACAATAAGGGTTGAGTGCTTTATAGGAGCAACCCTAAATGATAAAGGGATCAGATCATGACAAGTGTGAACATCACATGAGATGAGACATAATGATCTAATAATAGCTCACTTCAGTTAATATAAAAATACTTAGTTAACTAAATAAAAACTCCTAAGTTTAGCTTAAGTGCACGAGAATAAATTAGACTAATAATCAATTAAAGATTAATTAATTATTAGCTAGTGTATGATAACTCTAACAAATTTATTGTTTTGTTCTCTTCATTTAACTTACAAGCAATAGCACAATGTATATGCCTACGCTTTTTAGCATTTTTGTTTCTTTTTGTACGATTTTCAAGTTGTGATTGTGTAAGAGCAAGTTTATGAACCATGATAGAGTTCTTTTCTTCCCACTAGAGAGGAATAAAAGGAACCATGGAAGGTTGTTCAATCACTTTCTCTTTAACTTTATAAATGTGTTTGATCTTAGGGGGGACAATGGGACTTATTTAGTTATCTCTTAGTCTTTTATAGGAAATAGGCGAGGGATTTATCATAAGTTGTTCTTGGTTACTTGGAAGGTCTTTTGGTTCAATCATGGTTTCATCAATGTAGGAGGCTCAATCATGGGTTGAGGCATGTTGCTAAGGGATAATTTTACTATGTTCTTTTCCTTAAAATTTTGATAAGATTTGAAAAAGAAGTCCCCATGAGGATTAATCGGTTCCATAGGTTTAGGCCAAAATAAATCCAATGAGAAATTCCCACGAGAAGACACGGGATTAAAGCCACTATGGTGCACAATAAAAATATCATTGCTAGAAATGGAAACTTTAAGCATTTATGCACTACCGATGGGATGTAATCTATGAAGTGTAGCCATGGGTAACCAAGCTTCACATGAAATTGGTCTGATGACAGGATGATGGAGAATGAGACATTCAATTGTTTTGATCCAAATTTTAAAGGAATAGTAATCGAACCTATCGTAGGGAAAGCAAAATCATTATACATTTTGATCCATTTTTTCAGTTGTTCATAATCTAAATATTGATAAAGTTCGTGCACAAATAAGAATTTCTCAATCATCACATTCTCTACACACAGAGGATCAATTAATATCCTATTAGTAGGCTTGTCATTGATTCTTCTAGCAATGTAAAGAGGACCATCGAGTGCACATATAATTATGTCATTTTGTGAGAAATCAATGTCAAGGGGCATTTTGGTTTGTCCCTAACGATGTTGCACATCAATGAATTTGAGCATACATTGTAATTCTTATTCATTATCATTCATATTGTCATTATTTATATCTTGAATTTGGTCAACATTCATCACATCATTAGCTTTGAAAAAAGAGACATTATGATTTGGCATGGGGTTGGTAAAGATTTGCAAATTTTGGTTGGGTGGGGTAACGAACTTATATTCTTGATCATTAACACCACCAATCTAGATGTGATTAGAATCAATGAGGTCATGTACAATATGTTTAAGATGCTTACATTGCTTTGTATCTGTAGACATCCAAATTTGGACACTTAATTTATCCAAATTTATCACTTTTCATCTAAACATCCTCCTATCCGAGTTAATTAAGTAATATTACTATTATTTAATTAATATCTTTAATTCTGCCAAATCCCTAAAGTATTTAATTAATAATTAAATACCTTACCCTCCTTAATCCTCTTTTCATCAAATAAATTAAATAAATATTACATTTATTTAATTCCTCACATGTCATTTTCATCTAATGCTAATCCATTTCCTAATCTCTTCATTAAGGATGTGCACATGCCTAATCCTTGATTAGGATGTGTCACATCCTCAACTTTTGCAAGTTGGCTTTTAATCCTAATTAACCCCTAATTATCCTCTAATTACTGATTAGTCAAACCTAATTAGTACCTTGGTCAACTCTTCCCCCAAAGAATTTTTAATTCATTTTTATTTATCCTAGATTCCCCTCTTTTATATGTGAATTTTTAATTCATATTCTATCCTTCCAAGGCTTCTAGAACCTTGGACTTGTCACAATCTCCACATGTGACCAAGTCCCACCTTTTTGGAGCCCACCTTTTATCCTTTAATTCTCAACCATTTATAGTTTTGAGGAATTCAACTCAAATGTCCCTTTCACTCCCACTTGGGGACAAGAAATCCTTTTTTGTGGAAATCTTCTCACTCCCCAAGGTGCTTGTCCTTCCTCCACCTCATGTACCTTTTTGACACCTCACTTACATTTCATCTTCTATTGGCCACTTCACCATCCACATGTCAAGATGTGAGGGCTTGTGGGTTCTCAACCCACCATAGCCCTTCATCTTGGCCTTGTTGGATGCATCTTGACCGTTGAATTCTCTAGAAAATTCAAATTCTCCTATAAATTCCCCCTCCTCAAGGGCATTTTCAACTTTTTGGATTTTCATAACTACATGCTGCCAATTTGCATTTTCAATCATCCACTATCATCTAGCTATCCAATCTAATCATTTTGCATAAGTTGATCTTGCATTTAGTCACTCAAGAAATCATCTAAGGAGCACACAAAATCATCCCAAACAAGGGCCAATCAAGGAGTCTTCAACAGCAAGGAAGGTGAAATCATTTGCATCTTGTTTTATCCATTTTCCTTCTTGTTTTGTCACTCTTTTGGCTAATCTTGAAGTGTCCTTATTCTTTTATCACTTGCATTTTTGAGTTATTTTGCACATTAGAATAGGGTAAAATATTAAGGTACACAATTCTGGCATGCCTGGTGGGACCCATAGATGGGTTCTTGCATTTAACCTTCCTTTTTGCTAAGAATTTTGCAAGAAAAGCTCGCAGAAAGGCGACAATGCCCTCTGTTATACTGCAAAAAAGTGGCAGCACCCCTATTTTGCTGCAGAAAGGTGGCAGTGCCCTCTTGTCCACTGCAGAAAGGTGGCAGCGCCCTATGTCTGTTAATTTCGTGTTCTTCTAATAGTTTGTTGTAGTTAGGTGTGTACTTAGAAGGTTTTTTCTAACACTTTTTTGCAGTGAGGTGTACAACTTTCCCTTTTTTTTAAAAAAAAAAATTCCTGCAGAAGGGTGGATACACCCTTTTACTTTGAAGGGATCTTTTTCTCTAACATTTTGCTGCAAAAAGGCGGAAGCGCCCTCTAACCTTTTGCTGCTGAAAGGCGGCAGCGCCCTCTGCTTTACCGCAGAAAGGCGACAGTGCCCCTATTTTGCTGCAAAAAGGCGGCAACGCCCTCTGCTTTACCGCAGAAAGGCGGCAGCACCCCCATTTTGCTATAGAAAGGTGGTAGCGCCCTCTATTTTACCGCAGAAAGGCGGCAACGCCCCTGTTTTGCTGCAGAAAGGTGCAGCGCCCCAAAACAGTACAGTTTGGAAGGTAAAACAGTCATTTTAGTTGCATTTTTGCTCTCATTTTTTGCTATTTTCAAGTAGTAACTCTTTAACACTGTTTTGGAAAGAATATTGGTGTTTTTTGCTAACATTTTGTAGCATATTAGGGCATAATTAACCAAGAGCGAAGAAAAAGACACTTAACATTTGTTTGCAAGGCCATCTACTTGATCAGATTTTCAAAAATTATCCTTGTTGTTTTGGAACATAGTCTAATTAGGTGGAGTAAACTTCATTGCTTGCTGTGATTGTTTATTCTTGTGTTACCCAAGGGGGCATTAATTTGTTTTCACTTTCCCCTTGCACTTTGTATGAGCCTGGGGAGTAGTTGGAAACAGTTAGTGTCTTCTTTTTAGTGGGACCTGCTTGGGGATTTCATCACCCCAAGGGACGATTCCAACCACACGTACCGGCAGAGTATATAAAGGGGGGAGAACGAAACTTGTACCCCAATCCAGTAACATCGTAATTGGCAGAGCGTTGAAGCTAGGGTGATACCTAGATAGATGTGAAGTTGTCGAATCTTCGATTATCTCGGTTCCCGACTCCGCTTGGCAATGGTGGTGTTCATGAAGTTGTTCCTCACGTCTTAGAAATTATCTCAGCGAGCTCTAAACCTTTATTGCATCTGAATTAGACCTTTAGCCATACCTTTAATATTAATCATAGGATTATGCTTGCTTGAAGTGTTTCCTTGTGGAAAATCTGTCAAATTGTTGATACTTTGGCCTTATTTTATCATTTTGCATCCTTGCCATAGCCATTTCCATCAAAACCAAACTCTATTTTACCCGCGAGAAAGAAGTGGCGGCCATTCCCACTTCTGAAAGGTGGCGGTGCCCTAATTTTTGCTGCAGAGGGGCGGATTTGCCCTCATGAGCACCCAAATCATCTCATTTGGATCCGTTTAGCCTCTAAACTATCATTTAATCATTCCCAACTATTACCTCCTCATCCTAAGCCTCCATTTTGTCACTCTAAGCCTCCTTAAACCTCCATTTGATTAGTTTAAACCTCCATCTTATCCATTCCAAACCTTTGTTTAACCATTATAAATCCCATAATTTCTCCACAATCATCTTCAATCTGCACATTCCATTTTAATTTCTCATATTTCATTCAAAATTCCTCTCACCTAACAAGCGTCATAATTTTTTACCATTTACATCGCAAACACCACTCTGTCGGTGCAAAAGGTGCGGCCCTGTTTTGCTCTGAAAGTGGCGATTGCCTGTTTTGCTCTGAAAGGTGGCGGCGCCATGGGGTTATCAGTTGTCAGCGCCCGGATTTTTCGACTCATGCTGATTTTATTGTCAACACCTTGAGTTTTACATCAACGCCCGGTTACCTATAAAGCTTACTATGCTTACGATTTCTTCGGAGCAGCCCGGCTCGCCCTTTAACTTCCCGGAGTTATCGTTTACAAACCGTTAGCATCAGATATTTCGTGCAAAACCAAAGTTTGCTTATTTTTCAAGTTCCATCTGAGTGGTGCCTTCCATTTCCACCCCTGTCGGAATTTGACCATCCAGTGACCCGCATTGCGTATCGGGGTGGACGTGCCCTATTCGGGGCCATCATTTATTAAACCATTAATGTCGAATCGACCGTCCAAAAACCAAAGTTGTGGATTTTCAAGCTCTGTCAGGAAGTGGCACATTCATTTCTTCTCAATGAATTTTACCGTCCGGGGAGGCCATGCACCATGCGTGGGGTGGACACGCCCCTAACTTCCTGGGACTGTCATTTACAAACCGTGCATCGGATCAACTTCATCCAAAAACCAAAATTGCTCAATTTTTTGAGCTCTATCTAGTGGTACCTTTTATTTCTTCCTATCTAATCAAACCAATCCATTCCTCTAATCAAATTCATCTAATCATCTAATTATTCCAATCACACTAATCCTATCGAATTCATCCAATCATCTACGTAATCCAACCATTCATCTACCCAATCCAATCAATTATTTTCCCCATCCAAATCCATTTAACATCATTTTAGAAGATATTATCTGAATTGACCTAGGTGTCTGAATCTGATCGTCATCCTCAACATCTCCTTAGGATTGTCATCCATCCTAAGTTAATCATCACCATCGGCCCTATCAATTCACTTTCAATCTCAAGGTGGATTCGGTGTTGTAATCATCCGTTTGTGCTTTAAATCGATCAATCATCAATCAATCTTATCCAATCCAATCCAATCACATCCCTATCCAATTACCTTCGACCCTATCAATTTGGTTCTATCTCGAAGCAGATTTGGTGTCGTAATCAAATCCGATAATCAAAATTAATCCCATCACATCATCCAATCATCCTATTCTGAGCTTCAATCCAATCCTAATCTGAGCTTGACTTATATCCCAATTTGAGCTTTCATCCATCTCTATCCAAAATCTTTGATCCATTCTATCTATTCTTTCATCATCATGAATCTTTATCCTCCATCAATAGTAGTCAAGGGAAACCCTAATTACGTTGACGACGATAACGAAAGTCTTGTCAATCAAGAGGTATACAACATAGATCCCCTTGACACTATAATCTATAGTAAGCTTTCTCCACCCACTTTCCAAAATCCAATTACTCCTATGAGCTATCCCGTTATGTCTTCATCCATGCCTAATCATGCTCCTTATGCCACCTTTGACAATGGATATCTAGTATCTTCTGCATCCCCATATTTGTCATGTCCTTCATCTACATCCTCTTATCCTAATTTTCCATCCCAATACTCCTATTACAATTCCCCATCCATGTCCCCCTATCCTAATCCTCTTTTCCAGTCTGTCCATACTAATATTACATCCACACCCTTTTACCTTAATCCTACATCCACATATCCTCATCTTAATCCACCATTCCAATACCCTTATTATAATCCATCCCCCACATCCTCTTGTCCCACTACACCACCTATATCCTCTTGTCCTAATCCACAATCCATGTCCCCTTATCTTAATTCACCACTCCAATATCATTACCTTAACCCTCCATCCAATCCTAGTCCTCCATCTACTCCTAGTCCTCCATCCAATCCCATTCATCCATCTACTCCTAGTCCTCCATCCAATCCTAATCCCCCATCTACTCATAATCCTACATTTGATCCCATTCCTCCATCTAACTCTAGTCCACCAATCCATAATCCCTCATCCATTTCTACCACCCCGTCCAAGCCAACCATATGCAAGTCTCTCATTTCAGAAGTTCTCCAAGGACTCATGACAAAGAAGCCATCCCCAATTCCACATCTTGAAGTCATGGAACCATGCCACCTAGATCCATCATCCATGATCACTAGTGATGAGACCCTTCTCCATACCACACCTATTATTGATGTTACCACCCCTAATACTGCTCAAACCATTGAAACCATTGAACCCACTAAATCTATTGAACCCCCATCTCCTACTCCAAGAACCACCAAATCCATTGAAGACACCCAATTCCAATCCACTCCCTCTACTCCTAGATCCACCCAAATCCAATCCACTCCTCCCACTCCTAGTAGCACCAAAACCCATTCCAATGAACCTCGTGAATCTTCCATCCTTCCATCTTCCCCACTTGAAGAGTCTCAACAAGACTCCATTACCATGCCTCCCGCACATGATGAGTCACGCCAAGAGTCTAATCCAAAGCATGCCAACATATCTCCTTCTCTAGATCAAGATCCTACCATCCCATCTAGTCCACCTCAAGATCACAGTCCCCCATCCATTCCATCCCATGATCCCCTTGTCATTCAAGCTTCCACTGCTCCATCTCCATCTCCATTGCATGAGCCTACTACCAAAAATCTAGATCCTATCATGGCCCCTACTCCCTCTCCTGGTGTTGCTATCCCATCATCTCCTTCTCATGATCCCCCATCATCGCCTAAAAATGCTATCCCCACACCACTTGCATGTCCCCTTGGTCTTCTCACATTCCTCCATGGTGGTCTCCTCGCAGAAGAAAAACAAAGCATATACACCAACCCTCCTCTTCCACCTAATAATGAACTCGTATCATTCTTCCAGAATAACAAAAATCCTGTCCTAGATCGAATGCTCAAGAGAATGAACTATCAAGGAAAAGGTTTAGGCAGCCATGAGCAGGTATTATAGAGCCCATCAAGCTCAAGAACATTTGTATGCTGCAGGTCTTGGATGCCACTACCTGTTCCTGTCCATATTCCTTCTTCCTATCCTCTTCCTTCTCCTTCCTTCCACCATCCTTACCACTCCCTCCTCCTCTATCGTATCACCTCAAAACCACCGTCCATATTCCTCCTTCATCTACTCCATCCATTTTGGGTCCTTACATCCCTCCATCTACCATCTCCAATCCTCCATCTACTGTGCCGATGTTTCCTCTAGGTCCTACGTCTATTTTGGGCTCCTATATCCTACTATCACCTACTCCATCTCATCCTATCCATCCCTTCATCCATTCATCACCTATCCATCTCATCCATCATAAACATCCCTCTTGCATACCCCATAGTCAGGATCAACAAAGGCACATACCTAAACATCCTCCATCTACACATAATCCCCATACTCCTACCTCCATCACTCCACATCATCCATCTCCTCACACCCATCCCGTTGCTACTAAAAGCACTTTGGCTGTTAAAGAAAAAATGCATAAATCCAAGCATCCACATGAATCTATGGCTCCCCATGTCCCCTCTAAAATACATGGTGAAGAGAAGAAAAATCTAAATCTACATCAAATCCGTAGGCCACAAAGACCCACCAAAGCAAAGATCAAAGCCATGTGGATCCCAAAGAAAAAAGATGCAATGCCATCACATGAAAAATCTGTAAGAACATCCAAAGTCGCTAATCCAAAAGCTAATCATACACCCCTTTCATCTCCTAAGTCGATTTTGGGTCCTTATGTCCCGAAATTCACCATTCCATCTCCTCCATTATCCCCACATTCTCCATCTCTTAATCCTATTATTTTTCCACATCCACCACCACATGTGCCAATGATGGTCCTAAACACATCTCCCCATCACATATCCACCCCATCATTCTATCCATACCCTTTCTGGCATCCCATCCATTATCCCATGTATCAACCCCATCAAATCCCTCTAATTCACCCTCATGCGTAATCCATTTATCCTCATAAGGTTGTACCAACATTCAATAGTCACTTCAAACATGGGCTCATAACACCTTGATCCTTATCACATGTCTTCTAAATCTGCTTATCCACTTCTTTATCCTTACCCATCTCCTTCTACATGACATCCAAAAAGTCAAAAAAAAAAGAAAAAAAAAAAAAGTAAAGAGAAATAATTCCTCCAATGGTGAAAACTTGGCAAACAAGTGCCTTGGATAAGAATTACCATGATGAAAACACGGCAGAAGCAAGTGTCGTAAGTAAATCCCCATCTGCACTTGGGGGCAACTTCCTGATATGCATTCCCTCCATTCACTATGCACCCGTCTTCCTATTATCCATCCTCTTCATAAATCCCCCCATCCCATCTATCTTTCGCATCCTACCATCATATTCCGTTTATCTCCCATTCCCTCTATCCTTCTTGTGATCTTGATCAAAATAGGGGCACCTATCTATGCATGCTTTGGACACCTATTGGTATACATTCCCTTCATCCATGCTCTATCATATTCCTTAGCCACCCATCCTATCCTCATCTAGTTATCTCCTTTATCTTCCCATCCACTTGTCTTTTATCCCTCATGCCTCCTCATATATGACATATCTAGAGTGGGGGCATCTGCTTCCTTTGTGACATAGTCCTTAGAGACATCATCTATCATAACATCACTTCATCTCCCTATCCATCTATCATAGCATCCCTTCATCTCCCTATCCATCTATCCTAGCACCCTTTCATCTCTCAATCCTTCTATCCCTATCCATCTATCACAACATCCCTCCCATCTCCCCATCCTTATCATTGTATCCATCTATCCTAGCATCCCTTTCATCTCCCAATCCTTCTGTCCCTATCCATCTATCACAACATCCCTCCCATCTCCCCATCCTTATCATCGTATCCATCTATCCTAGCATCCCTTTCATCTCCCAATCCTTCTGTCCCTATCCATCTATCAAAGCATCCCTCCCATCTCCCCATCCTTATCATCATATCCATCTATCCTAGCATCCCTTTCATCTCCTAATCCTTATATTTCCATCCATCCAAACAACCCCTTCCATCCCCCATTCCTATATCTCTATCCATTCTTTCATCTTTATCCTCATCCCATCTCACATTCCATTGTCATTGGTATCTAGCTATAGGCCTCCCCCATGCAACCCAATGCCATTTATCTCATCATCATTACCCCTACTTCTCTTGCACATCTTTCCAATCTCCTATCACTTTTCATCACTCATCTATCTATCATATCATCCTCCCAAGTCATTTTATTGCTTTGGATAACTATCCCATCCCTGAGCTTTATGTGATCATCATCATCCTATCCAATCCAACAGGTCTATCCTATCTTGTTGTATCGGTCCCATCTTTTTATCCACTTATCCTATCATCTTATCATCCTTTATCCATTGTTTTCCTTTGGTCTTGTCAAACTACATTGCCCCTGCACTTTCACATAGGCAAGGTCGATCATTTGATCTGCCCCCGAGGTTCCATCATCAATCTTCATTGTCCACTTTGCTCTTCTATCATCTATCATCGGTCTTTCTCCTTTTGTCCATCCTATCTTTACCATCCATCAATGTCTCCATCTTGGTCAGTCATCCACCTTTCACCTAACCACACAGGGCTCAAGGCCAATGCAGGGCTAATCTTTTGATTGGCCCCCCTGAGCTCCCTAGGTCTTTAGGTTGTGTCTGTCTCATGTCTTATCTCCCTTGTGTCATGTCGTCAAGCTATGCCCTTACTTATCTAGCTAGTTCTTAACAAACAAGATCCACTTGTATCATCAAATCCAATTAGTTTTAAATATCTTACGTCATATCGATCTTTTAGCTTAATATCCATCATCGGTCTCAATGTAGTGATGCATTCTTTTCCTAACACCTCATCAATCACATTTATCCCCTCTTGATCCTATGGCAAAGGACATTTGAAATTGATCATGCATTTTTGATGCTTTGAATTTTGTTTATCATTTGAGCTCCCTATCATCACTCTGTCAAGGTCACCATGATCCATCATATTATGGTGTGGCTCTTGATTGGTCAACATAGGCATATCTTGATCTATTGTTTGTTCTTGTCTTCTTGGTTGTCCCATGTGGTACCCACCAAGATCCCTATGGTCTTGTGTTACATTGTGGTATCCTTTGTGCTTGTGGTTATCCCTATACCTAGCCCAACCAAAGCCCTTATGGCTTTGGGGTGTTGGGATAGTCTCTATCTATTGTGTTTGTTTTCATGCATTAGACACTAATCTACCCTCGTCCTCCATACCTTGGTGTATCGTGGTCTTATGCTATAGAAAAAAACAAGTGCTCCAAAGATAGAAAATTGCATTAGGATTGTACTTTACTCTTTCCTTTCATCTCTTGCATGTATCCCATCCATCTCATCCTTCTTTTCCCCTTTTTTCCCCCTTCTTCCTCCTCAATGATCTCGCCTCTTGAGGTAGCGCTTCGCCTCTTGGCCAAGCCGCCCAGCTGGCTCACCAGTATGCCTCTACTCCTTTGTTCAAGGCTCACACTGAGGCAAAGAACACCCCTATCTCACCATCCTTGCCCCCTAAATTCACATTTTTACTATCTTTTTCAAAAAACCAATTCTAACCCATTTTCTTTTTTTTCCTAACGAACAAAACCCATGTGTTGAAATTTTTAAAATTGATTTTTGATTTTTACACCGACACTTCCGGAGGCCATAACTTTTGACTCGAGTGTCCATTTGAGCTGAAATTTGACGGGTGGTTGCATTATGAGATAACAAGTGGATTTCCAACTAGTTTCTTTGAAAGTTGTTGGAACCCATTTTGGCACATTTTCGGGGCCTCAAACTTTCATCTTGACCCTCAAATCCCAATTTAATATTTTTTTCCAGCATTTTGAAAAATTGTTTTCACTCATAACTCAAAATGCATATCTCAAATTTGGGATGTTAGTTGACAATTCATCCTATCTCAATATTGGGTATTTCTTGGACAAAATTTGGACTCCCAAAAGTCTATCCATGAGGTTTCCTAAAATGGCAAAATTTGACAATTTTTGAAAATTGCCAAATCGGAAAAAATCTGATTGTCAACACTTTACGTCCTTTAAACCCTGAAACTCGGTGTAGAATCAATCAAATCATATCCTTCAATCATTCTAGTCTTCAATCCAATCCTAATCTGAGCGTTAATCTTATCCCAATCTAAGCTTAACCAAACCCCTAATCTGAGCTTTCATCCAGCTACAGTCCAAATCTTTGGATATCAAACCAAATCTTAAGATCCTTCTCTCCATCTCACATATCAATCTTCTCCTCATCTGTTCAATCTCGTACAAATCACCTAATCAAATCCTTGGTCTTGTCCTTAGTCTCGTTACCAGCCTTGACCCATCATTATCATCATCCATTAGTATCATTCCCTATCCCTATGGTGTTGTTTTGGGATGTATCCTTCCCTCATCAACAACACTTTCATCATCATCATCGGGAGGTATTTTTCCCTATCCTTTAGTGGTGTTTTTGGATGTATCCTTCCCTCATCAATACCACTCAGTGGGATGTATCCTTCCATATCCTCGTGTTGTTTCGGGATCCTTAATTCCCTCATTGACAACACTTCATCCATCATCAACCCATTTTGGCTTGTACCTTGACTGGGGCAACATCACCTTTTGTCCTCAAATCCATTTGTGCTTCACCCATCTCCATATCACTTGCTCTCTTACCCATCACCTTGCATCATCTTCCTCATCTCCCCTTGCATCACATCATCTATTTCGAGAGCACACACGTGTTCTCTTCAACCCGCATGTCCTCTCGAGGGGGCATCCTCAATCCCTACTCTTCATCTCACCCCCATCGTTTCTTCCTAGTCATCCCTTTGATGACTAGGTATCTTTTCCAATCTTAACCATCTCCTTTCCTCGGGTTCTATATTTTAATATTCTTGAAATGATGCTACCAGAACACCATCTCAAAGAGGGAAAATAGACATCCAAATTTGGACACTTAATTTATCCAAATTTATCACTTTTCATCTAAACATCCTCCTATTCGAGTTAATTAAGTAATATTACTATTATTTAATTAATATCTTTAATTCTACCAAATCCCTAAGGTATTTAATTAATAATTAAATACCTTACCCTCCTTAATTCTCTTTTCATCAAATAAATTAAATAAATATTACATTTATTTAATTCCTCACATGTCATTTTCATCTAATGCTAATCCATTTCCTAATCTCTTCATTAAGGATGTGCACATGCCTAATCCTTGATTAGGATGTGTCACATTCTCCAACTTTTGCAAGTTGGCTTTTAATCCTAATTAACCCCTAATTATCCTCTAATTACTGATTAGTCAAACCTAATTAGTACCTTGGTCAACTCTTTCCCCCCCAAGGAATTTTTAATTCCTTTTTATTTATCCTAGATTCCCCTCTTTTATATGTGAATTTTTAATTCACATTCTATCCTTCCAAGGCTTCTAGAACCTTGGACTTGCCACAATCTCTATATGTGACCAAGTCCCACCTTTTTGGAGCCCACCTTTTATCTTTTAGACTCTCTTAAGAATGTGAATTTTTAATTCACATTTATGTTTTCAACCACCTTTCCTTTTTCCATGTAGATTTTTGAGGAATCTAAAATTCTCAAATGTCCCTTTTCTCACTCCCACTTGGGACAAGAAACCCTTTTTGTGGAAATCTCTCTCACTCCCCAAGGTGCTTGTCCTTCCTCCACCTCATATACCTTTTTGACACCTCACTTACACTTCATCTTCTCTTGGCCACTTCACCATCCACATGTCAAGATGTGAGGGCTTGTGGGTTCTCAACCCACCATAGCCCTTCATCTTGGCCTTGTTGGATGCATCTTAACCGTTGAATTCTCTAGAGAATTCAAATTCTCCTATAAATACCCCCTCCTCAAGGGCATTTTCAACTTTTTGGATTTTCATAACTGCATACTGCCAATTTGCATTTTCAATCATCCACTATCATCTAGCTATCCATTCTAATCATTTTGTATAAGTTGATCTTGCATTTAGTCACTCAAGAAATCATTTAAGGAGCACACAAAATCATCCCAAGCAAGGGCCAATCAAGGAGTCTTCAACAGCAAGGAAGGTGAAATCATTTGCATCTTGTTTTATCTGTTTTCCTTCTTGTTTTGTCACTCTTTTGGCTAATCTTGAAGTGTCCTTAGTCTTTTATCACTTGCATTTTTGAGTTATTTTGCACATTAGAATACGGTAAAACATTAAGATACACAGTATCGTGTCCATTTTGTCAATGAAAATGGCAAAAGGAATTTGAGTTAAAGTTTGGAGGTAAGGGCTTAGTTGTGTTAATGGCTTTAACAGGAGGAAAGGTAATCAAATTCTTAATCAAAATTTGCAACATAATGGAGTGAAGGGTATTAGGTAAAGGGGTAAATTGTCTAATCATTTCTCTAAATGGATATGGATTTGTCATTTTTATGGAAACTACTTGGGAGTTAACATATTGATTTGTTTGAGGTGTATTTGTTGGGATATGGTGTTGTACACCATTGCATAAATTGATTTATTATAATATTGTAATTAAATAATTATTTAGTTGTGATGCACCTTAGTGGTGTGGTTATTCACACCAGGTAATTATTTTCGGAACCACTTATGTTGTATTATAACATTGTATTATTATTTAATGTGTGGAAGACATGAGATAATAATTTAATATTGGGGAAACATCAAATAAAGTGAAGTCTTAGTACCCAATATTAAATAATGGGTTAGTGGTTTTGTATTCACATGGTTTTGTGATACGTAGTGTTACCTTATCACTAATTGTATTTTGTGAGCTTGTGTCTATAAAAGCAAACATGTGTAGTGGTTTAGGTTGGGCTGAGTGGGTTGGTTGTCATTATTGAGTCTTTTTGAGGATTGCATATGTGAAGCATGGAATGGGATGTGTAGATTCATACTTGGACACATAGAGATGCATTGGAGGGCTTGATGCTTCATAAGTATTCATTGTAACTCTTGTATTGCTTTATTGTTGAATAATATGATGGAACTTATGGATGCTTTTGGAGGCCGAGTTTTTCCCTCTTGAGGGTTTTCCCAAGGTATAGATGTTGTATTATCTTGTGGCTTGTCTATTTGATTTATGCATTGTGGTTACTTGTATGCATGTTTATCTCTCATGGGTTATGTAGGAAATGGATTGAGATCATAGGTTAAATGCAATAACTTCTTAAGAAGTGGTATCAGAGCTTTCATGGTTGAAGAATTTTTGTTATAACCCTAGTTTGAGAGTTTTTGCAAAGTTGAAGCCATGGACATGCATGTAGGGTTTGAGGAATTATAAGATATGGAACACATGTTGTAGGTGTTTGTATATAGATTTTGGCTTTTGGGTTGTCAATATTTGTTGGGTTTATTGTAAATTTGAAGTTTTCCAAATTTGGGTGAAAGACGATTTCTTGGTTTGAGTTTTTATATGAGGGTTTTGTAGGATAAATTTCATAGATGACCTCTTGAGACAAAATGGACCTCATGCTTGGATTCAAGTTGGCCAAGAGATGAAGATTGACATAAAATTTGACCTATTTTGGAAAAGCTAAAAAAAATGCAAAAAAAAAGTCAACTGAAACACGGAAAAAAATTTTTTATTAAAAAATTATAAATCTCGTCTGAAAAAATCCGTAGAGGAAAATTTTTGTCGATCTTTGAAAATATTAATACTTTCAAAATTAGGAAAATAAATGTTAAAATAAAATCGCATTTGAAAAATCTTTAAGAAAAATAAATGAAATATAGTACGGAAGGATGGGGTCCGCAAACCCCGTACCCACTTGCTCTACATCAACCCTGGCATTCGTACTGCCTCATACCGTACATGTTTTCACCACCAAAAATAAACTTTGTGGAATAAGATGTCAGCCTACTAAGTTTTTAAAACCTTTGATTTTTATTTTTTAATTTATATGGCCGCATAAACCTTTAAGTCTTAACCACCTCCCCCACTTTACCTAAAGTTTTAAACTTAAAATATTAAATTTTCCACCCCTTCATAAAATATTTAATGAAAAATCTGCCACCTTATTAAAAAAAGTTAATATTTTATTTTATTTTCAACTTCTTGTAGTTGTTGAAAATCTCTTTCCATGCTCTTCACTGTGGAGTTGGTTTGGTTCCTCGATTTTTCCATTTTGACATGTTTTTGGGGCATGGAAGTTAGATGTTCTCGGTTGCACTATTTTCGTTATAACTTTTGCATACGAAATCGTATTTTTCGATTTCGAAAAGGCGTTGGAGAGAATTTGCACTGTACTACATAGTGGTTCACATTTTTTGTCATTTTCAAGAGTAGGATGAGTTTGGTACTTTTTGATCACTTGTAGGAGCTTGGAATTTAGGGTGTGATTGTGTGAGCATCCAAATGAATCAAGAGGTGAAACCTTGAGGGAGTACATGTTTTTATATGATATTTATGATGGTACACCTGATTATCAATTTGGTGCTTCCAGGTATAGGTTTACATGTGTTTTTCAGAGTTGGGACTTTGATGGTGATAGGGACATAGGTTTCCTTTGGTTTTGAGGACATGGTTCGACATGGTTTGAGACTTGGAGTCTTGTATGGGTGATAGTTGAATGCAGGTACATTGATGACTATGGTTATTGTGTCATGGATATGTAGGTATATTTATGCATTGGCACAACATGATCATGTATGTGGTTGTTTGGTGGTGATTTGGTTTGGTGTTATGAGATTGTTCTTATCTTCTTGATGCTTGTATGGTTCCTTGAATATACTTACTCATTAGTGGACATGTTTGGAAAACCATATCTAAGGTTGATTTGGTATTTGAGTCATTTGGTCTACATGGATATTTTTTTTGATATCTCAGTTTGTAGGTTACTAATGTGATGATGAGTTTACATGTTTCAGTGGTTGGATCTATGAGTTATGCGGGCGTGTGGGTTGGCCACTCATTCATTTGTAGTGGGATGACTCAGATGTGGACTATCTATTCACAATTCCATGTGTAGCTTGGTTTAGTGGGAGTTGTTGGCAGTGACGTGGATACATCATTGGTGATGGTTATCTTCATGTGATTGGAGATGTGGTTTCTTGGTTCGAAGTGTGATTATTATTATGTCATGTTATACTCTTGATTCTAGATTAGAGTTTGGCATATTATATGTTCTCTTGAGACCAAGATGTTTGCATTGGTGCATGTGATCTCCTAAGAGGAGATGGTTATATCATGTTGTCATGATTGGTTTCTGATTCTGTGATTGGAGCTTTGACATTGATCTTGGTGGTTCTCTTCGTATTAAGTACATTGATCATTTGCTTGATTACTTCATGATGGTGCTATGTTGCATTTGGATTTTGGCATGGATTGATTGGTTGCAGGTGCTCGTGGATACTTAGAGATGTAGGTGATGGTTGGAATTCTCTTATGATTAGAGACATTTTCTTGAGATGGTTACTCTTTAGAGGTTTCAACAAGAAGATCGAGGAGCTTTCACTTGGATATGGACGTGATTTCATGATGGAACAATAGAGGAGATTGTTCTTGGAGTGATTCATGATGGATTGGTTATCTTGGAGGAGCACTCTCATTCCCCACTCTTGGTCTACTCAGTAGTTCATTATTTGAGAGGTATTTTCCCATTATATCTTCTAGATGTGTTTTGTTTCATGCTTTGTTTCTCATGGGATTGATTTTCTTCATGGTGATTGATTATGGATACTCATCTGACGATGGTTTAGCATGAGTTTATATGCTTTATCTTTCATAGATATGGATCTTGAGCTATGGATAGTTAGTTCTGGAGGATTCATTTGAGGGATGTTATGGCATGGTTATCTCCTTGTGCATTTGAGCTTATGATATCATTCTTTGATGAGGATTGTTAGGAGATGGTTTGTGGGTTGATTTCTAGTTTTGGGGATGGTTACCCTGAATTTTATCTTCTTGATTAGAGAGTCTTAAATCCATGTTGGCATTATTACATTGATTCATATGTTGTACTTGATCTATGAGATTGGGTGTTATGGATGTTATTGAGGATTTTCATTTGGGGTTGTTAGGAGATCATAGTTGACACATCATTACACTTTTAGGGTGTTGGTAGGAGGACATTATGGTTTATAGGTTTCTCTCTTCATGGTTCCTTCTTGGATGCTCATTTTTTGGGAGGATGGTGGCAACATGTTGTGAGAGATTATGCAACTCTTTGGGTTGTATGTGTGGATCATTGTTATTGTTCTTGGTACTTCATGCTTTGATTTACCTATCATACCTTGATATAGTGTTGATTGGTAAACTTGATATTCTTTGACATTACCTATGTAGTGGGAGTTCCTAGATATGTATGTTCTTCATTGACAGGTTTGATACAGGGATCTTGGTTGCATTTTATGGGTTACATATGTCCTTGGCATGAGTTTGTTGATGTATTGATACCTTGAAGGTATGGATGGTTGGATGTATTAGCATGTATTGTGGATGTTATTTTTGATCATGTGGGTTTTTTAGTTGACAACAACTTGGTTAGAGCCTTTTGTTATTGTTGGGAAAATGTGCCTCAACCTTGCAATTATATACGGTTTATTGTTGATAGGATGTATGTGACAACCAATCATGCAAATATTGTACACTCATAGCAATACATGGGGTTTGGGGCATCACCTTGAAAGAAAATTTTGGTTGAAACATCAATGTTTTTTCCCATTGACATGTCAAGGTTTTTTCTCACTGGCACGTCAAGGTTTTTCCATTAACACGTCAAATGAAAAAAAAAGACCTTGTAAAACCCTAATTCTAGAAGGTTCCAAAAAGTTTGTTATAAGTGGTTGGGTTGTATGTAGACAAGTGTGTATTCTGAGAGTCTCATAGCGATCAAGTTGTCTCTTGATCTCTGGTGGTGATACTCTTGTGAGAAGCTTTCTCTACAATTATATTGTAATCTTTTGATTTCTAAATAATATATTGGGCAGCTTTTGGAGTGTGGGGTTTTTCTCCCAAAAGCGTTTTTCCCATGTAAATCATTGTGTTGTGGTATGCATGATATTTGTGTTTATTTTTGTTTAAGTTTTTGTAACTGTTACAGATCTATAAATTTTTTGCACTATTCTCCTCTCAAGGTTAGTGTAGGAAGTTGTTCTGCTACCTTAGCTGCCATGTAGCTATCACTTGGATTTGATGCTTGTGTTCATGGATTGGAGCATCTTCACCCTAGCATGTTCCTTTTCTTCCATAGGTGGAATGTTAGAGGATGATAGGAGTTCTTTCTTGAGATGGTGGTCACTTTGTTCTTATTGTGGGTATCTTGATGGAGCATGAGAGCATGTTGGAGATTCATGTGGTTTTATGTATGGCTATGATGACGTATTTCATATATTGATCCCTTATGCAATGTATACAACAAGTGGAAGAATGTTGGGATATGGTGGTGTACACCATTGCATAAATTGATTTATTATAATGTTGTAATTAAATAAGTATTTAGTTGTGATGCACCTTGGTGGTGGGGTTATTCACACTATGGAATTATTTGGGAACCATTTATGTTGTATTGCAATATTAAATAAGGGGTTAGGGGTTTTGTATTCACATGGTTTTTTGGTAAGTGGTTTTACCTTACCACTAGTTGTATTTTGTGTGAGCTTGTGTCTATAAAATAAAACACATGTGTAGTGGTTTAGGTTGGTCTGAGTGGGTTGGTTGTCATTATTGAGTCTTTAGGAGGAGTGCATATGTGAAACATGGAATGGGATGTGTGGATTCATGCTTGGACACATGGAGATATATTGGAGGGCTTGATGCTTCAGAAGTATTCATTGTAACTCTTGTATTGCTTTATTGCTAAATAATATGATGAGTATGGATACTTAAGAGGTTGGGTTTTTCCCTCTTGATGGTTTTCCCAAGGTATATCTTGTGTTATCTTGTGGCTTGTCTATTTGATCTATGCATTGTGGTTACATGTATGCATGTTTATCTCTCATGGGTTATGTAGGAAGTGGATTAAGATTTGGGTTAAAAGCAATAATTTCCTAAAAGTATTCATTTGTAAGAAGCTCGTATTTTGTTTCTTGAAAGGTTGAAAATTGTTATGGGGTACAGTTTCAGATTTTTCAAGATGGTTAGGAGTTTTTACTTCATGATGACTAACCAAATTTTGATAGTCATGAAGGGTCATGCACAAGTGTGTAAATGAGGGAAATTTCATCATTCCAAGTTTCTCTTGGATTTTCTCTTGCAAGTTTTCAATGAACATTCTTTGAAGGTCGATATCAAGAATCTTAATATTGATTTGTGAGTAAAGAAATTGGTATCGTGTTATGAAGTTAGTGACCTTTTCATCTTTGTTGTATTTACATTTCATTAAATCAACTAAGTTCATCTTGGGACCCATGTGCACTTGGAAATGGTTAATAAAGGAATCAAAAAGTTCATTGAATGAACAAATTGAGTTATTTGGTAAAGAAAAAAACCACTTCAAAGTGCAATGTCTTTCAAGGATCTAGGGAAAATTTTAGCCAAGAGCTTATCCTCAAAAATTAAGTCACTACATAAGACTATGTATGTCAAGACATGGTTTTTAGGGTCTCCTTTTCCAATGTATTTCTCAAATATAGGAATCTATACGCCTTGTGGCATTTGTGCTCTCAATATCTCCAAGGATAAAGGGTTTCTTTTGACATATTGTGAAGGTTTCCCATTTTCACTTTGGTTCAATGTGGAAATTTGTTGTTGGAGGGATGAAACATTTTGTAGGAGTTGGTTGAGGATGGGATCATTGTTTGTGTTGTGAGATGGAGGTGAATAAGTTAGAGGTGTATATGTGTTTGGAGGACAAGTGAATTGTAAGTTTGTGAGGGGGAGATGGATTAGGAGATATGAGATTTGAATGCACAAAGCTAAAGGGATTCCTAGTGAAAATACCTAAGGTGGTAGTGACATTGCCAGTGGGTTGTATGGTTGTTGTAACAGTTGGATTAGTGTATGTAGGAATAGAGGTCATAGTTGTAGAAGGAGGAATTGGATTTCCACCTTGAATTTGAGTGTACCATGAAGTTTGTGCACAAATATTTATTGTAGGAACATGTTTATCAATAATGTGAGATAGGCTACGCACAATCTCTATTCTTTATCCATTGTCAATAATTTTCCTCATGTTATCTATGACAAGAATTGTACTACCAGTAATATATTCATAACTCACAAAGTTTTTCAATTTCTTTAAATATTCATCCATTTGTTTTAGTTATTCTTAAGGGACATTAGCAACCATTGTGTCAACATCAATCACATTGGTTGTCGGTAGGGTGGTCATGGGAAATGATGTATCAAGCTATGGTCCATAGTGGGTTGACTAGTATCAACACTATGAGTGAAAGAGTTGGAAAACTAAAGATCCACGGTGGATGTAGTAGCGTGGGATGGCATGAGTCTCAAACTATGTCTCACTATAGTATTGGTTGAATAGGACACCAGGTTGTGAAGCTTGAATACAAGGTTCACCAAACCTAAGTGCACCCAAAATGGATAATAGGCACTAAACAAATGCAACAAACACCCTAGAATAGGAAGTGCAATGCAAGTATGTGAAAAAGAGCAATTTTCATATTTTAAACAAGATAATTTACTGATTATGCTATGTAAAAATATAAAAATGTTATCTTTTAAAGCCAATTTTGATTTTCAAACAATGCACTCAATTTGACTAATTAAACCTAATGCAAACAATGACATTTTTTTTCTGATTTATGAAATTGAAACACAAATTTAACAGTAGAACAAAAAGAAGCAAATAAAGACAAATCACTACCCAAAATTTTGAAAAAGCACTTGTACAAAGATAGATTCACCCTAGGGCGAATGGGTCCTAGGTTAGGGGTTGCAAAAAATTAAATCTGAATCTAAGGTTGAATGTTACGGTTTCCTGTTTGTGGTTGCAAACTATCATTTTTGTGACAGAATTTTCCTGAATTTAATGACCTAATGCAAGTAAAACTAATCACAAATGATGAACTATATGACACTTTTTCAAATGAAATTTTAACTCAATTTTTGAATGTGAATGACTAAAAATACACTAGTATACAAGTGCTATGCAAAATCAATGTAATATGCATGCAAATTTTAGAAATTTTCAAGTTTTAAAGGATGTGAAATGTAAACCTAAAACCTAAATGAGATGAAAACTAATACAATTTTAACAATCCTAAATGAAATGAAAACTAATACAATGCAAAGTGATGTAAATCCTAGATCTAGGGTTTGAATGAACTCCAATTTTTAGAATTTTTATTATACAATGTCAGGTTCACCAAAATGAAACATGATAAAATGTGGGTGATGGATTTTGAATGGGGGTATGCACCTACACTTTAACTCCTATTAGAAAAAAGAGATCCCCAAAGGAAAATTTGACTTACAACCTGTAGACATCCAAATTTGACCACTTTAATATGGTCAAAATCGTAATCTTAATCATCCCTTTCCTCTATTGAAATTATCCTCTTTGACCGATATTAATTAAATCATTCACTTAATTAATATTGTGTGTCTTGCATAAATTTTTTCTAAAGTATTTAATTCAATAAATACTTTTCCCCTATTTCCTTTCTAAATTAAATGAATGTATCACTTTATTTGATTTAGTCATATTATCTTTTAGAATTTTAAATTTATTTTTAAAATTCTCTATTTTCTCTCTCATTGTCACATCCTCCAAATTTTGCAAGTTGGCCTCTAATCCCTCTTAGCAGTCTAACCTTCTTTCTTAGTCATAATTAATTTATGATTAAGATGTGTGCACCCCTAATCATCATTAGGGTCCCATCTTCCATAATTTTCCACTTGCCTCTAATGAGTCCTTAATTAGTCTAATCAAGTACTTGCACAACCTTAATCATCCAATTAGGTCATCCCTAATCCCCATATCATTTATGGAATGTGTCCTTAATCAACTTCATTAAAAGCTTTCTCTTTTTGAACAAGCATCTCCATTCCCCATGTGAATTTTTAATTTACATTTAATTCCCCAATGCATTTAAGGGAATTTTAAATTCCTTCTCTCTTCCCCACGAGAATATTTGAGAAATTTTTAATTCCCCACTTGTCCTCTCACCCACATGGGACAAGTACCTCATTTATGAGGAAATCTTGACCCAATACCAAGGTACTATGTACCCTCTCCATGTCATGTACTATCCTTCCACCTCATGTACACATCACCCCTTTTAAGCCATATCACATGCCACATGTCAAGATGTGAGGGCTTGTGAGTTATCAACTCACCTTGGCCCTACATCTTGATCTTGGTGGCTCAATTTTGACAGTCCATCTCCCTAGAGATTTCCAAAATCTCTATAAATACCCCCTCTTTTCTCTTATTTTGGGGGGATCATGCATTGTTGCCAAACTCTTGTAAATTTTTTCTAGAATCCATAGCCATTTTCATGTTTGCACCCACTTGCATCCACCTTCATATCATCATTTAGCTTGCATCTCTTGCCATCCAAGGAGCACACAACATCAAAGATCGAAGGGCCAACCAAAGGATTTATTCAACACAAGGTAAAAGGTTTCATTTGTTGTTTTTGTTTTGTGTTGATTCCAACTAGGCTAATCTTGAGGTGTAGGTTGTTTTAGTGTTATTTTGCATTACTTTGTTTGCTGCTCATTTTCTACCACTCAAATTCGACCTATCACATTTCTTGATTCCAACTAGGCTAATCTTGAGGTGTAGGTTGTTTTAGTGTTATTTTGCATTACTTTGTTTGCTGCTCATTTTCTACCACTCAAATTCAACCTATCACATTTTTGGCACACCTGGTGGGACCCACAAATAGGTCTCTTGCTTTCACGTTTTCTATTTTTTGACTTTTTGTAGGTATAGGTCATAAAGGGGTGGACCCGACCTAACAGAAAAGTGGACCCACCCTCCACAGGCGGACCTGACCCTCTCTAGGGGCGGACCTACCCTCCACAGACAACAAAAAGTGGTTTTTTGCAAAATTTTCATAGAGGGGCGGACCCGACCTAACAGACAGGTGGACCCGCCCTTCACAGGCGAACCTGACCCTCCCCAGGGGTGGACCTGCCCTCCCCAGACTCCCAAAAAAAATTTTTGGAAAATTTTCACGGAGGGGCAGACCCAACCTAACAGACATCTAGATTTGACCTAAACAACTGATTTTTCCCTCACCGATAAGCGGATTTGCCCCATACAGCTTTTTTGAAAAGGTGAAATTTTAGCTTTTTAGCAAAATTTTCACTATTTTAAGGGTTCTTAACCCCTAATTAGGAACATAGCTTAATTAAAAGGTTTCAATCAACCTTGTATGTTGTGTTTTTAAGTAAGCTATTTGACATCCAATCCCCTTGCGCCATTTGGCGATCCTGGGTGACGAGAAATCATAGCTTGCCACATCTTTTGAGTCTACCCATTTTACTTTTCTTAGTGGGACCTGCTTGGAGATTTCATCACCCCAAGGGATGATTCCAACCATGCGTACCGACGGGGTATATAAAGGGGGAGAGCAAAAGTTGTACCTCAATCCAACCACATTGTAATTGGCGAAGCATCGGGATGATGTGAAGAGTTGGTCCAAGCCTTTTTAGGTTCCTGACTCACGCTTGTAATGGGTTGGTGTTCATGGTTTGGGCCTCACGTACCAGGTGTATATCGAGGACTCCCTAGTAGCCATGTTCACCTTAGATTAGAGGACTTTGTTGACCATTTCCTCTCTACTAGACTTAGGCTTGTGATTGTCTGATTTGTCTTCTTTGTGTGAAACCAGTGATTGTCTAATTGCCTTCATTTTTCCATAGCCTTTTGATTGATGACCATTGTGTTTTTAGTCCTTTGCCTTGGTCTTTTTTGTCAAAACTCAAGTTAAACCCTCCTTGGGCGGGCTTTCCCTCATCCAGGGGCGGACTTGCCCTAAAAACTAGTCCTTTGGAGCCTATTTTGGTGGATTTTGACCAATTTTTGCTCCTTGGGCAGACTTGCCCTCATCAAGGGCCGGACTTGCCCTAAAAACTGGTCCTTTGGAGCTTTTTTTTGACCCAGTTTCTTTAGTTTTTTCTCCTTAGGAAGACTTGCCCTCATCCAGGGGCAGACTTTCCCTAAAAATTGGTCCTTTGGAGCTTGTTTTTGACCCAGTTTGACCAATTTTTGCTCCTTGGGAGGACTTACCTTCATCCAGGGGCAGACTTTCCCTAGAAACTAGTCCTTTGGAGCCTATTTTTTACCCAGTTTCATTATTTTTTGCTCCTTGGGCGGACTTGCCCTCATCCAGGGGTGAACTTCTCCTAGAAATTGGTCCTTTGGAGCCTGATTTTGACCTAATTTCATCAGTTTTTGCTCCTTGGGTAGACTTTCCCTAGAAACTAGTCCTTTGGAGCCTGTTTTTGACCCAGATTCATCAGTTTTTGCTCCTTGGATAGACTTTCCCTCATCCTGGGGCAGACTTGCCCTAGAAACTGGTCCTTTGGAGCTTGATTTTGACCTAATTTCATTAGTTTTTTCTCCTTGGGTAGACTTGCCCTCATCCAAGGGCAGACTTGCCCTAAAAACTGGTCCTTTGGAGCCTGTTTTTGACCCATTTTCATTAGTTTTTCTCCTTGGGAAGACTTTCCCTCATCTAGGGGCAGACTTGCCCTAGAAACTAACTCTTTGGAGATTGATTTTGACCCATTTTCATCAGTTTTGCTCCTTAGGTGAACTTTCCCTCATGCAGGGGCAGACTTGACCTTTTGACCAACATGTTTCGGATCTGTTGTGACCTATTTTGATCAGTTTTTCTCCTTAGGCGGACCTGACCCTTGATCGATCAACTTTTCTATCCTCTTTGCCTGTCGAAACTGTCGTTCCTCCATCTTGATCATTCATCTTCTCATTTCAGAATTTTTTCCACTCATTTCAAGAATTCATTCGTCATCCTAAACATTCATCCCCTCAGCTCATGCATCCGTACATCCATTCAAAATTCACATTTTAGAGCAGTTATCCAAATTGACCTAGGTGTTCATCTCTAATAATTATCCATCAAAACCAACTTCGGATCATTATCTGTCCTAAGTCAGTCATCCTTGTCATCCCAATCAATCCACTTCTATCTCAAGTTGGATTCGACGTCGTTATCATCAATCAACACCTAGCATTATCAAGGATCACTCTTGAACTTGCCTTCAGATTTCATTCGCTATCATCCACCCCAATCAATCATCATACCAAATCAAATCATTATATCATCCAATCCAGGTCAACTCATAATCTTTCAATCAACCTAGTCCACATCAGTCAAATCGAGTCAACCTCATCGAGCCCTAACCTCAGCAGCTAGTCAATCATCCAATCAAACCAACCCTGTCAAGCCACATCATTTTCGGCTAATCAATCATCAAATCAAATCAATTCTTTCATCACCAAATTCATCCTAATCCGTCATATTGCATGCCTGTTCACACCCAGTCACAAACAAGGAAAATGGCTAAACAACAATCCCAACCAAACATCCTTCAAGATCCGAACAACGCAACTAATGCCCCACAAGACCCCAATAATAGTGCAAACATCCCTCGATATCCTCACAATGGCACCTCATCACAATCCAATATCGATGGTCAAAACACATCACCTCCTGGGGATGAAAACATGGTCATCCAACCCGAGGTTACGTTTGAGGAACACTTTAGTAATGCAGTCAATGTGCAAATGACGGATCGCCTTCTTGAAAAACATGGCAAAGAGATCTTGGCTCACCTGATTGACAAGGGTGTCAAACTACCGTCAGGTGTCGACCTATCCAAGTATGGCAGCTCCACATCTAACGTACCCCAAGGTTCACCCAATGTACCAGGTGGCTCACACATCCTCAACGCTCCCCCCGTAGAAGGTTGGCATCAACCTGAATTCAGTAACACCATTCTATATCTTGTTAGCAATCTCCCGCATCCCGCAATCCCAGTTGTAGGGGCTCCCTAAATCACCAATCCCAATGATCCTTTCACATTCGGCATGCCATAAAACATCCCACAACCACAACCATTAATGCTACCAGCACCACCCTCTTCAAATCTGCCTCCCGTCAACACTGGGGGCAGTCCTTTCACTGCATTGCCTCCACCTTCTGGGGCCTTAAACCAACCATCACCTTCGTATGTATCCCCGCAGCTGCCACAATCTAATTTACCACCTCTGCAGGCTCCATTCGCTACCCAACAACCTCCCTTGAAAAACCCCCCTACGTTATTCCAACCACAACAATACAATCCACCAATCACTTCGCAACATCCACCATATCATCCACAAAGCAATTCATCTTGACCTCCCACTCAGACCATATCTCCTTTCCTCGCATCCATTCTATGACCACGAGCTCAAGCACAGTACAACATGTCATCTCAGCCCACGCAACACCTCACATCACATCAGCAACCACCACAGTATCCCTATTACCAACAGCAGTCCCAACATCAACCACCCTATGTGGCCTCCCAACAATCACAACAACTCCCCCAATATCAACGGGTCAATCTGCAACACCACATCCAAGCACTTCAGCAACCCACCTCACATCTTTATCAAACAAATCCCTATTATACCTCATATCAACAACCCACATATCAACAAAATCCACCCGCGTACCAACAAGGGATGTCATCACTCCACCATCCGAACCCATACCTCAATGATCCAACGTCCTCTTAGCAGGATCCTCTATCATCCTACCATCCATATCCATCCAACCAACCACCAGTCAACTCAAATTTGCTAGAAATTAAAGCCGCCTTGAGAGATCTTACAGGACCCCAAGGCCCACTTACAGGAGTTTTACTCCCAGTGTCAAGAAGTTATCCACAACGACAATTATCTCTTGTGCATGTTCCCTCGGAGTCTGACAGGCATTGCCCTAGACTAGTACATGACCCTCGAAAGAGGGTCCATAAAATCTTTTGCGGACCTGTCAGAAAATTTTGTCTCCTACTTCTCCTTCAATTTGGAGGACACTAACACCTTAGATCTCCTCAAAGAGAAACAACAGGAGGGAGAAACCTTTGCTAGTTGTCTTCAAAGGTGGCGTGCGTTAGCAAGCCAAATGAAAACCCCTCTAAGAGAGAAGGACATGGTCACCCTCTTCGTGGAGAACTCTCATTCTGACATGGCTCATAACTTTAGGTTACATTGTGTCACCACTTTCGTAGAGCTAGTAGAAAAGGGACCTATCCTTGTATGTGCCCTTATTGCCAAATGTGTTGGTGTGAATAATTGTCTTGTACCTAGCTAATTCATTCACTAGGTAATTAGGGGACATATTCACATGGTTAAGTTTACTTAGGTAAAAGATTCTTTCTAGAAGGCTTAGTTGGCTTATCTAGAACTTATCTTATCTAGCTAGGATGCATCATTTCCTAGGTGATTAGGTTGTTGGTTGTCTCATGTCATAAGATCATGACATTTGTCAACATCATATTCATACCTATCTCTCAACCTTGCCCATATAAGCAAGGCATCTCATGTACATTTGTATTCAAGCTTCAATCAAGCAATCAATCAATCTTGCATTGTGAAGCAAGCATTCTTGCCATTCTCTCTCTTGTGGAAGTGGTTTTGGTCGCAACTGATCTTGGGGGTGTTGGGGAGTCACCATCAACTCCTACATGGTATCAGAGCTCTCCAGGTGTTGCAGATTCCTTCCCAGATCTGAGGGTGATATTTTGGCTTGAAGATTTTTGCTGGGTGCATATTGGGGTTTCAAGAACCTCACGGTTGATTTCAGAAGCTTCCGCAGACGAATTTTGACTGTAAATTTGCCTATATTGGGTAAAGTTGTTTTTGAGGCAAAAAAAAATTTGCTGGGACAGCCTCCCAAGTGGTACGATTTTCATAATTTCGCAAAAAAAAAATATTTTGTTAAATATTTTCTGTAGTATATTATCATAAATTTTGGGGCAAAATTAATTTTATCGGGCTATTTTCAATTGTCGAGGCACATATTTGAAAATATTTATTTCAGGGGTTTATTCACAAATCTGCGGACTGTATTATTTATGGTTGGCATATTTATTTATCTGTGTAGGCCGCGGTCAAATCGACGTACACAGTTGAAAAATCCATGCACTGGCATCGTAGAAGGGTCGTCTCACATCGGCCGACCGACCTTTCTATTCCCGTCACATCTTGTACATTGGCATATTCTCCAAGATCCGTCATCCACGGTAACTGTCATACCTGTGCAGAGATCTATGGTTAAGCTTCTATTGGTTGGTCGACAACATATTCTCCATGTGGTGAGTACGAGCTATCACATCATTGGCGTTGGCTCATTCATTGGCTGGCCACATCAACCGTTTGGCGTTCACAACTATCCATCGGCTGGTTTTGTTGGTGAAACGGTCAGATCTTCCTTGTATGAGTTCAAGGTTTTCTGTCATCGGCGAGTACATCGTAGTCTTCATCGCGCGTCCGTCTGTAGGGTACGAGAGATTTGGTCGCACCCAAGCTCCAGTCACAGTCACCATTGTACATCAACTGGTCCACACGGCATATCCTCGGCGCTCGGTTGTCTTTTCACCTATCATATCTGATGTTCGGCATTCAAAATCTCCCATCGGCGGTATGGATGCCCTTTGAGCCATATACTTTGATATATAAACATTGTTTAAGACTTGTATAGGCCGACGAGTTTTTTGGTAAAAGCGGTGGTATAAATATTGAATTCCGCCTAAGTTTTTGAATACAAGGTTTTGTTTTATAAATAATTAAATGCCAAAGCCGACAGACATATTATAACTTGGCAGTGAATTTTTTTTGTGCAATATTCATGCCCGTGGACATATGGATGACCGAAGTATAGCGCCTAAGTACCCGAATTTTGCTTCATTTTAGCCTTGTATTTGCCCCCAAGTGCCTATTTATAGGCCTTTTTTTCATTTTTTCATAACTTTTGCATACGGAGGTGAAATTTTTCAAACGAGATATCGTCGGAAAGGTGGAGATCTGAATTTTTCAGTGGTGCAGATATTTTGTAGATATTTTGCAGTTTTGTGCCTTTTTTTCCAGATTGAAGCCAGATCTTCATTTTTCACCTCCGAGTTCATATCTTTGTGCTCCGATCTCCGATTTTCACCAAATTTGAGGCATTTGGAAGGTATTCGAGAGTACTTCAGATCTACTCATGCATTTTTTGCAGATTTGTTTCTAGATTTTCATTTTTTCAGTTTGTAGCTGATTTGATATTTTGGGACACCTTGTTGTAAATTTGCGAAAAAAAATGCAAATCTTGTTGGGACAAAGGGGTTAATTTCTTGTATTGTGAGGGAAATTTTCTGTTCTTCTCTTCTAATATCTCATTGTATCATGGATTTGAAAAAATTTGTACTTCTAACTCCATATAACTATCATGAGTGGAAATCTAAAATAGAGTTGTTATTGTTAAAATCAAAGTTGCAACGAATCACATTTGGTCAAGATCCAGAACCACAGGGAGCAAAAGAGAAGAGAAAATGGCTTGATAGAAGGGATGAAGCTCTTGGAACTTTGAAGTTGTCCATTTCTCCAGATCTTAGATATCATGTTGCATCTTGCACTCATCCTAATGAAGCTTGGAATACTTTAGAGAGTCTCTTTGGTAAGCCAGATAAGATGAGAAAATTTAAGTTGGAGAATGAACTCATGGGTCTTAATCCTTCAGATTTTGACAATGTCCAAGACTTTTTCTCTAAGCTCAATTCTCTTAGATTGCAGTTATCTAATTGTGGGGTCACTAAAGAGGATGAACAGTTGATACTTTCTATTCTTGCTAAGCTTGGTCCTGATTATTCAGTTTTTGTTTCTACCTTCTATGCTACAATGGATGCTCTTGGCACTACATACAAAATGCCTTCTCTTGATGAATTTTCAGCTCAACTCACAAGGGAACAAGCAAAGTTGGTACACATGGGCACATTGAAGTCTTCTAGATCTCATGCTCTTGTTGCAAAGGAGACAAAGGATTCAAGTGGCATAGGTAAGAAGCAGAACAAGGCACCCAAGTCTAATGAGCAAGGTAAAGATTCTCCTTCACATAGCACTCCTGAGTCCACATCCTCTTCTAAAGAGGAATCATCTAAAAAGAAGAAGTCAAAATGTGCATATTGTAAAAGGTTAGGACATGATGAGCATAAATGTTATAATAAGAAGATTGATGAACTAACACACCTTCTTCAAAAGAATAACATTAAGTTGCCCTCATCAGTGTCTGCTACTTCTTCTTCTGCATCTCAATCAGCAACTCCATCATCTTCATCTAAGTCACAGGACACAGGATCTACTTCTGGGCTACACAAGATGAAAGGACAAGCACTCTTGGCCTCTACAAGTCTTGAATCTCATAGATGGCTTCTTGATTCAGGGGCATCTCATCATATGGCATCTTCTATGGATATGTTCTCTTCTTTTGAGCCTTGTAATTCACCTCATATATTGATGGGTAACAATACATATATGAAGGTAAGTGGGAAGGGTTCTATTGATATGGGGGAAGGGAGCTTTAATGATGTACTTTGTGTTCCTTCCTTGTCCACTAATCTCCTTTCTATTTACCAAATTACTAATGGGGGTCAAGGTAAAACAATTGAGTTCACTCCAGATAGAGTGTACATAAGGGACTTGGAGACTAGGGATATTGTTGCTATCGGGATGGTTGATCATGCATCTCGTGTATATTCCTTTTCACATTTTGCTTCAGAAGATGATAATGTTCCTTTGACTGCATCACACACTCCATTGAGTGTGAACCATGATAGTGAGAAGTTTGGTCAACTACACCTTGGTATACTTGAGACTAGTGTTGAGCTTCCTACTCCTCCACCTCCTGCTCCTTCAACCATTGATGCTTCTATTCAGCAGGATGATCATAGTTTTTTAGATCTTGCTTTGTGGGATGAGTATTTGACAGGGATTTCTAGCTTGTTCATAGAGTCTCATACTCCAGATTTGGAGGACACACTTGAGGGGATTTCTCTCCTCTTTGATGACAATTTCAGTACAACTATTATCCCATCTTCTTTGTCTTTGGAGATTGAAATTCATGACTCTCCTCCATCACTTGATTTGTCATGTTTCTTGGTGCATTTTGACCATGATTCTGTTGTGGCTCATTCAAGCTTGGAGGATCTTCATCAATTTTCAGAGGCATACATGAGCATTCATGCTTCCTCCTTTTAGCTGGACATGGAGTGGCTTCATCATCAACTTATGGACTTGTTTCTTCCTAAGGGACAATGTGTTGCTTGTAGACATTGGGTCATCTTTTGTTTTCAGGCATTCTTCATCAGCTTTGGAGCTTCTTCATCATGGGGGGGATATCTTATCTCACTACTTTCCTCTTATGGGGGGTATTTGATTGTATATACATGATGCATGTTGTCCTTGGGGGGTATTAGTGAGTCCTCCATACATCATGTTTGTTCATGTTTGTTTTATTTTGTTTTGTTTTCTCTCTTTTGGAGATGAGTTTTGTCCCACTTGGTTTTCTCCTTTTCTCTACTTGTGAGAGATTGCATCATTTTCATTGTAAATGGGTACCTAACATGGCCTAGTAGCCGGGACCCATAGTCATAGTCTTTGCACAGTTTGCATAATAATCTTCTCCCTAAGTTGCACTTAAGGGGGGGTGTTGGTGTGAATAATTGTCTTGTACCTAGCTAATTCATTCACTAGGTAATTAGGGGACATATTCACATGGTTAAGTTTACTTAGGTAAAAGATTATTTCTAGAAGGCTTAGTTGGCTTATCTAGAACTTATCTTATCTAGCTAGGATGCATCATTTCCTAGGTGATTAGGTTGTTGGTTGTCTCATGTCATAAGATCATGACATTTGTCAACATCATATTCATACCTATCTCTCAACCTTGCCCATATAAGAAAGGCATCTCATGTACATTTGTATTCAAGCTTCAATCAAGCAAAAAATCAATCTTGCATTGTGAAGCAAGCATTCTTGCCATTCTCTCTCTTGTGGAAGTGGTTTTGGTCACAACTGATCTTGGGGGTGTTGGGGAGTCACCATCAACTCCTACAAAATGACACATCAAAATATATAACCAAGATAAAGAAAGGTCATTCAATGACAAGCCATGTTTTTGGGACAAGAACAAGAATGCAGTAAATGATGGCGTCACTAATGCTAAATATGTGCAAGTGGCTAATACATCCCAGAAACAACAACCATCTGTACCTAACGCCATATCTATACCACAGGGGGTACTTCATCCTCCTCAACAGTCAAATCTAAACACCCAGGGGAACACTAAACATCAGTATGCTCAATTGGAAGAACCCTTGAGTGTTGTCTTCAGTAAATTGCTACAGATCAATTATCCAATCACGTATCTTGTCACTAAGCCACTTGAAAAATCCAAACCCAAGCATGCATGGTTTAGGGAAAATGAATATTGTGAGTTCCATTAAATCAAAGGACACTCTTTGAATAAGTTCCAGGGTCTAAAAACCTATGTCCAAGACCTCATTGATCGAGGATATATCAAGGTTGACGCCAGTCAAGCTTCGTCATCCAATGCTCAGTTGTAGATATATCAAAATGCCTTTCCAAACCATAATCAAGGCCCAAGCACTCCAACAGTAATCCCCAAAACAAAAACACAAATAATGTGAGCTATAAGAATGTACCCCTCAATTACGATGGTATTATTCATTACATTGAGCAGGTAGAGCCCCGGGTATCCATGATACATGTCAAAGCCAAAGACTCTCAGTGTGTTGTTACTACATGGTGAGCCCGCATCACTGTCCCTGCAGCATCTGCACCCTCCCAATCGACTTTTGTAAGCTCCCAGTACAACCTCCTTGATCACCTAGGAAAGACCCCTACTCATATCTCCATTTTTGGATTTGCTTAAGTCTTCTCCTGTGCATCAAGAAATTATCAATAGAGCTCTACAGGAAACCCATGTACCTAATGACATTGATCCTACACGTTTCCAAGCTTTGGTTGGACACCTAGCTTTATCTTACCAACTACACTTCAGCCAAAATGATATGCCAAATATCAATGCCAATCATAATCGCCCCCTGCATATCGAAGTCATTGTTGCCCGCCATAAAATAAAAAGGATCTTGGTAGATAATGGCTCTACCCTCAATTTATGTACTCTAAAATTCATAAAACAGGTGGGGTATACTCAAGCAGATCTAAGTAATCAGATCATCACCATCAAGGCCTATGATAATGCAGAAAAGAATTCAGAGGGAATTATCAGTCTTCCTATCCAAGTGGGACCTATGGTTCAACACATTACCTGTCATTTCCTTGATCTGGACTTGTCGTATAATCTCCTCCTTGGCCGCCCGTGGCTCCATGCTATGCAGGCCATCCCTTCCACGTACCATCAGTGCCTAAAATTTCTAGTCAACGGACAAGAGGTCACCATCTACGCTGACCCCCAACCATTTGAATATTGTCATGCTTTAGAAGAATCCTTTCCCCATTTACATTACTGTCCCAGGGTGGAAATGGGGGCATCCTAGTCATCATCCACTAATCCGCCCTCCACCACAATAACCACTTCATCTTCCACCATTGATCCTACAGTCACAAAATTCTAGATCATTGACAAAGGGTGTGGTGAATACGAAATGCATACTGCTCTCAATGTAGCAACCATGCCATCGTCACCACACGAGTATGGTCAACCTTCACACGCTACTCAGAAGGAAGACAAGACTGTCACTTTCAGTGGTAAAAACATCCCTACCACCACTTTCACATCCCCAAGTATCAAGATAGATGCACCGAAAGAGGATATAAGTCAATGGATATACCAAGAAGAACCCCAACCAGATCCCCCTCTAAAGGAATATTTTCAAGAAGCATATCCTTGGTCAGCTAAGTTTGCAGAAAAGTATAACTACCAAGGTAGGTGTCTAGGTAAAGAAGAACAGGGGCGGTTACAACCCATTGATATGTCAAAGTTGTCGAAGAACATAGGCATCAGATATGATAAAAAGAAGAAAGGCCCTGCAACATCGTCTAATACCTCCAATAGCATCACCGTGGACAATGGCTCATTAGAAGACATACCTGACGAGGAGTCCATCATACGTGCATATGATGACGTCGATCACACTGACCTATCATCCATGTTCGAATGCCTATCAGTCTGTACCATTAGCCTATCCCTTTGTCACCCCGAGCTTATTGATTGGGACCTACGTAATAGCACACCTATCAATATGTCTACGGATACATATGTCAACCTCATGGGATTGGGGGAGGATGAACACTCCAGTCACAAAAATAAGAATAAGAAAAATAAAAAGCGGTCATTTAGTGAAAACCTCCCTGAGGCACTTCCTGACCTTGAAAAAGTAAAAATAAAGGACCAATCTGACGGCGAAAACCTCGAGGAGGTGCTAAAAGATGGAGATGTTCATCTTCCCCTTGTGGGAACTCAGTTATATGCCCGATAATCCATTCTAATCGAGGAGACTCAAGAAGTTAATCTGGGTACTGCTAAAAATCCTAAGATCACTTATGTAGCTAAATCACTCTCAGAGCAAGAGTATCTAGTCATCTTACAGCTACTCCATGAGGGAATCATTAACTTTGCTTGGTCATATTCAGACATGCCCGGCTTAGACCTTGCCTTAGTGGTTCATCATCTAGACGTTCACCCAGATGCCAAACCTATCAAATAGAAGCTCTGCATAATGCATCCACAAGTGGCATTGTTAGTCAAGAAGGAGTTGGAGAAGTTACTAGATGCAGGTTTTATCAGACCAATTGACTACTCTAAGTGGATCTCCAATATAGTACCAGTTTCCAAACCAAATAGAGACATTTGGATTTGCACAGACTTCAGGGATCTTAACAAGGCCTGCCCAAAAGATGATTTCCCTCTACCTAACATTGACATGTTGGTCGACCTCACGGCAGGACATGAGATGCTATCCCTTATGGATGGCTTCTTTGGTTATAATCATATTCGAATTACACCTGAGGACCAACACAAGACCGCTTTCATGACACCTTGGGGTACTTTTTGTTACAATGTTATGCCCTTTGGTCTCAAAAATGCAGGGGCAACCTTTCAGAGGGCAATGACAATCATCTTCCATGACCTCATCCATATCATCATGGAGGATTATGTCGACAACTTGTTAGGGAAATTCAGAACACAAGCTGAACATGCTACCATCCTGAAAAAGATCTTCGAACGGTTAGAGCATTACAAGTTGCGACTAAATCCAAAAAAGTGTGTCTTTGGGGTTACCTCGGGAAAGCTGTTGGGTTTCATAGTCTCCCGAAGGGGTATTGAAGTTGATCCCGCCAAGGTCAAGGCTATTTTGGACATGCCACCTCCATGCAATCTGAAGTAGCTAAGAAGCCTCCAGGGAAAAACGCAATCCATCTATCGGTTCATAGCTCAGCTCATGGACAAGTGTCAACCATTCACTCATCTTCTGGAGAAAGACTCCACCTTCTTATGGAACCAACAGTGTCAGATAGGTTTCAATAAAATCAAGGAATATTTAGCTCATCCACTAATCTTGATGCCACCTATTCCAGGGAAACCCCTCTTGCTTTACATCTCTGCCACTTCAGTCGTGCTGGGGGCATTGTTGGCACAACATGATGAGTCATCTAAAGAGAGAGCAATCTATTACATCAATCGAACACTGGTCAGCTATGAATTAAACTACTCCCCCATGGAAAAGGCCTGCCTCACGCTAGTCTTTAGCACACAGAAATTTTGACATTACATGCTCAGCCATCCAGTCAAATTAATCGCTAAAATTGATCCACTGAATTATTTGTTATCTAGAACCATTCTGACTGGCCGCATGGCCAAGTGGGTCATGCTCCTAAGCGAATTTGACATAGAGTATGTGGAATGTAAAGCCATAAAGGGACAGGTCATAGCTGATCAGTTGGCCGAGGCACCATTAGTAGATGCTTACCCTCTGGACATTGAATTCCCAGACGAAGAAGTCTATATAGTTATAGAAGCACTAGCTTGGACGCTATATTTTGATGGCTCATACACTCATAATGGATCAGGCGTGAGGATTTTGTTAATTACCCCTCAAGGTGACTACATTCCAAAATCATTCAGGATAGCATTTCCATGTACCAACAACATCGCAGAGTACGAGGCCCTCCTGACCGGCATCCAAATTGCAAAATAGTGGCATATAACTCATTTGAAAGTCTTTGGAGATTCATTATTACTCATTAAGCAGGTTAATGATCAATTCCTCACAAAGGATGATAAGTTGTTACCCTACAAACGCATGGTGTATGATTTCAAGAAATATTTCACCTTCATACAATTTGACCAAATTCCTCGGCTATAGAATAAAGTAGCAGATGCAATGGCCACTATTGGTTCCCTGATTGACATGCCTAAGGACCGGACAGAGTATGAGTTCCTTGTCGAACAACTCTTAATCCTAGCATATGATTTTCCTGAGACTGATATGGTGTACGATATCGTAGGTCTCGCTTCCCCCTGGTATCAGGACATATATACCTATCTCCATATAATATCATACCCCCAGAACTTACACGCAATCAACGCAAATCCTTCGTTCATCGCTCTTCCGGATACAGCATTGTCAGTGATACGCTTTATTGTCGCGGGTATGATGGAATCCTCCTCAGGTGTCTAAATGAGACCGAAGCCCGCACAACACTAACAGAAGTACATGGTGGTGTTTGTGGGGCTCACTCAAATGGTATGGCTCCAGCCAAAAGAATTCTCCAAGCAAGATATTACTGGCCTACACTAGAACATGATGCTTGTGAATTTGTGAAGAAGTGTCTTCCATGCCAACAACATGCAGATTTGATTCATGTTCCAGCACAAGATCTTCAGCCCCTCCTAGCACCATGGCCCTTCTCTCAATGGGGTTTTGACTTGATTGGAAAGATTTACCCACCATCATCTGATGGACATACATTCATAATCACTACCATTGAATACTTCACTAAGTGGGTGAAAGCCATGCTACTTTCACAAATAACTAGTATTCAGATCTCGAAGTTCATCATGTACCATATTCTCTGCAGATATGGTATCCCATCCACCATCCTTTCCGATAATGGAAAACCCTTCAAAAACCAAGCCATAAAACACCTCTGTGACACCTTTCACATCCAACATCATTGGTCAACGCCTTATTACCCCCAGGGTAATGGTCAGACAGAAGCAACCAACAAGACCCTCATATGTATCCTTAAAAAGGTTGTCAATAACACCGGTCGAGATTGGCACCTCCATATTCATCCTGTCCTTTGGGCATACCGCACTTCCATTTGCGCCCCTACAGGGGCCACTCCTATTCTTTAGTCTATGGTGCCGAAGCCATCTTTCCAATTGAAGTGGAGATCCCATCGCTGATAATTTCCCTAAAAAATCTTATCAATGAGGAGGATGCTTGTGTTGCACGGCTTGCACAACTGGAGTTACTTGATGAAAGGAGAATCAAAGCCTAAGATCACCTCCAAGCATACCAGAATTGCCTTAAGTGCCACTACAACAAGAAGGTTTGCCCTCGACAATTTCAGGTAGGTGATCTTGTCCTCAAAGAGAATCAGCGTACTCAGCAGGACCGAGATAAGAAAGGAAAATTTGAGGCAAATTGGTTAGGACCCTATATCATAGCCGCTAAATATGGATATGGGGCATACAGGTTGACAACTCTTGAAGGAGATCCCCTTGAAAAACCCATCAACATAATGCATCTCAAGAATTTCTATGCCTAGGTCCACTTGGTAACCCCACCTATCAAAAATAAAAATCAAAAAATCAAAAAATCAAAAAAATCCAAAAAATAGTAAAGAAAAAAAAGTTCATCCTATGGTGAAAACCACCTTTTGGTGGCACCTTGGATAAGTATGGATGGTGAAAACCTGGTTACAGGCGTCATCCGTAGAGGGCTTAATCATTACCTACCTAGCATCCTAGTTATTATATGCTTTCATCTGCACTATCGTCCTCATCCATCTCATCCTTAATCACTTGGTATATTTTGTTTGAGCATTGGATGACCCATCTAATCTATCCCCCTATCCTGAGCTTATGGCATTCATCTCATCAGCGGTCAGTCTGTGTTATCACATAGGTTCATCCATCATGTCGATCTTCATCTAGATCTCATCCTGTCGCGCCACCAGTCGAACTACGTTGCCCCTGCACTGTCACGTAGGCAAGGCTAATCTTTGATCTGCCCCCAAGGTATTCTGACCATCACATCTTGGTCGTTCGTCGTTCGCCTTCATCATCCTCTTTCCACTTTATCCATGGTCTTTCCATGAACTACGAGGGCTCTGCATCCATCCCATACATCTCATACATAATATCATCATTTAAGTTGTTTAGGATAATATAGACTTGTTATTCTAAGCATCTCACAAATCATATAGTTGCATAATCACAACATATTATCATCATAATATAGATTTGTTAGTCTAAGCATCGGCATAAATCATCTATTGCATAATAATAGCATCTCACATCATCCACTTCACCCATCTCACACATCATATCATCATTTAAGTTGTTTAGGATAATATAGATTTGTTATTCTAAGCATCTTATAAAATCTTTGTTATAAAATATTCATACAAAATCCATCACATAACATATATGTCAATAAATCAACTAGCCATCCATCCACATAAGTCATCATAGATATAACATATGCATACATCATATCACCATGAGAATATCTACATTAATAAGATCATCCATAGTCCATAAATACGTGAACCCAGTCATCCATAAACACGTGTATAAATAAATCAACTCATACATCCACATAAGCATGCAGTCTCATAAAATACATGCATAAATAAACCAAAGTATCCATCCACGTAAGTAGGAAATATCATATACATATGCATACATCACAGAAGGAAACATATAGCATAGTATCAATAAGGACTATCCCATATCATAATCAAAATAATACAATGTATGTAATATGTCTATCATACATCAAAATCTATCATATATCCATCACATGGCCCTCATACATCATCGAATAAGGTACAAAATCTAGAGATGTAGACCATCTCTGATCTCTGTCGATAAGCACTACACGCTCCACCCTACACCTGTCAAAAATTGGTATCCTGTCACCTCTCGAATGAGCTACCCGCGTCTAATCTCTGCGGTGAATCAGGTATTGATCTCCTACCTGGAGTGCCACCTGGTGAATCACTGTAACCTCTGGTCTATGTCCCCAGTGACTGGGATGACACTGGCATCTATGGTTCCTGTCGAGTGTACTGGAACAGCCACTAGGTCAGGTCTGGCACTGCATGGTAGTAAGCGGCCATCCAAAATCTTGCCTCCCTCACATTCTCCTCTCGCTCAGCAACCTGAGTCCAAGCGAAATTCTGCTCCTGACGATATCTATCCCGATCTCTTGAGATCAGTCTCCTCTCCTGCTCCCTAGCCTCCTAGGACAGTCGTAATTGTGCCATCTCGGCCTAAACCTAATCTCTCATCCCCTCGGTAGCCACTGCCCTAGCCACTGCAACATCCCTCTCCCCCTATAATCCTTGTGACTCTGTCCCTGTCATAGCACTAGCCTACGCTGACTGCCACTACTGCGTCTCGCTCACCCTGCATCACCTTCATCTGTATCTTTGTGGCATCCCTCTCTCTTTGAGCGACCTATGCCTAGGCCTCTGCTGCATCCCTATCTCTCTGCAATGCCTGCAGTCTCAGATCGGCATAATCCCACTCCTGTCATAGCCCTGACACTTGTGATACTGTTGCATCCCTCTCTCTTCGAAGAGTCTGAACCTCTGACTCTGCCACCAACCTATCACTCTCAGCCGCCTGAGCACATGCCTATGCCAAATCCCTGTCACCCTTCAAGACCTACACCTATACCTGTACCACATCTCTCTCTGACCGTAGCATACGCATCTCTCTCCTCATCTCCTCCTCCCTCTACTGCATCAGTCCCATGTCCCCAACTGTCTGCCCTAGACAGTCTACTCTGTCTCTGAGCTCGCTCCACTCTCGATGCCAATCTGCTCTCTCCCTCCATAACCGATGTAGCTATCTCTACAGATCCTCTGTATCCCTGGCTGTCCTTGCCCCCATCTCTATTAGCTCCTGCCCTGTCCCCCCTCCGACAGCTTGTCGTATCACCGCCTCTGCCACCAAGTGGTCTCACTCTCATCTCGTGGCATCTCCCTCCTCATGCTCTCTGGCCACCTCCGCTCACAAAACCTCAATATCTGCTCATAGATCAACTGCCTCATCTCTCTCTAATCAGTCTCCGCTCTGCATCTGACACCAGTATGGCTAGGGCTGAATAGTCTCTCTCACCCTAGGAGAACTGTGTCTGTAGCTCACTCAGTGCTGCCTCTAACCTGACCCGCTCTGCCTCTGTCTGCCATAGTCATTACTCATTGAGGCACAGTCTCTCTACGGTCCCTCTCAGCACCATTGTGGGGTCCTCTCCTCTGGGTGGCACTGTTGACAGTGATCGGAGGTCGTACACATCCGTGTCAATATCCATCTCTCGTGGCTCATATCCCTCGCTCTCTGCCGATGCCTCCATCGCCTCCACATCTATCACCGAAGGGGATCTCTCTCTCCCTGTCATCCTCTCCTATGCTCTGCTAGCCTCACCCTCCTCTTGTCTTTGTCACTGATAACCTCCTGTCGCCGTGTCTGTCCCATGTCCCTCCCGTGCTCTGCTAGTCTCAACCTCCTCCCCTCTCTCCTACTGCTGACCTCCTGGGGATGCGCGTGCCTCCTAGCTCCTCTCTCCCTGGATCTCTACCCCCTATCCTACTGTGATGTAGCCCTGACCTCCTCATCTCCCTCCTCTCCTCCATCCCCTCCAGATTTGTGTCGTCGCCTCCTCCTCCTGGCCACCCTCGTTGGCTCCTTGGCTGCTCCAAGAGCCTCCTCTCTCCCTCTCCTGGATGCCCTCGCTGGCTCCTCAGCTGCTCCCACCACCTGCTCTCCTCTCCTCACCTGATCGCCTCTCTATCACCCTCAACGTGTTGGTCCCGCTGCCCTCAATCATCTCTCATCCTCTGACCCAAACCCTAGTGCTCCCTCAATCGGCACTACTGGGGTAATTCGTAGCGGTGGATGTCGCCTGAACCACTGCCAATACCGATCTGTCGCCCCCGCATCCCTCTACCCTTCCCGTCTATATGGGTATGGCATAAACTGTAATGTCTCTAGATCCTCCCACACTACCTCCTATCTCAGCTGGGCCCCCCATGGCCGCTCCCGTGACACTCGTCAGAATCTCAGTCGCGCTCTTGGAATATCCTATCTCACTCCAAACTGCCGTGTCACCCGATCGGGTCTATGTAGCTCCACTATAATTAGAATCTGCCCAATAATATAATAGTGCATGAAGAAGTAACCACTATGTGCTGCCTCATCATCCCTCCAACCCTTGAAGCGCTGCAGCATATAGGGACGCCACACTATCATCTCCTCCCACAAATCAGCCAATCGTCTCCTCCACACATCCACATCTCTCACATCCCGATACCGCAGTATCGCTCTTGCCTCTGTCCCCCAACCCCAGGCCACGGCCTCTCTGTCATCTTGCACTCCCAATCTGTGCATAATCAGTCTGGTCACCTTGATGTGCTCCCACACCCAAACCTATAATAGTGTGATATGGGCCACGCTCAGCGCCTTCTAGTAGCATACCCAATGCATGTCCCAGTACAGCTGTGCCAACATGCATGTCCCCCACGTGAACTCCCCCTCTCGGCCCTCGATGATATGTCGAATCACCTCAACGAATCTAAGATGTAGGAATTGACCGCTTCGATTTGGCACTAGGATCCCGCTAATTAGTCCTACTAAGTATAAGGACAAAACTGGCATCCCCCTGCAAGACAGCATCCTATCCACATCCAACTGACCCCGCTGAACCGGTAGATCGTCACTGCCAAAAACAACGTGCACGGACTCATCCAGCGCCTCGCCCTCTAACCAACACTCGCTAATCGGAAGCCCTGCTATAGGGAGCCTCAGAATCTGCCAAACATCCTCCAAGGTCACCATCATCTCCCCCGTTGGTAGATGGAATGTCGATGTCTCAGAGTCCCAATGCTCTATCAACGCTGTCAGCATGGCCCTGTGGGCCTTCATCGTCGGATAGAACATGTGTAATAGTCCTGCCTCTGACAATCTCTCATGCTCCATGCCTGTCATCTGTGCTATGCATCTCACCAAAACCTGGGACCATCTCTCTCGCGTCTATAAACTCTCCACTTTCTGCATTCATCACAACAGTAGCTTATCAGTTACTTTTCCTCATATCATCTTGTCCTATAGTTTTAACCCTCCTTGTCCCCCTCCCTTTGGTGTCCATGCTTCTCGCCCTTCTTTGGTCTTTCTCGGTATTCTTGGCTTTGCCCTGGACCCTTGGGCGAACCCGCCCGAAGCCACAGGTGGACCCACCCTCGAGCCTGGGTGGACCCGCCCCCGAGCTCTGGCAGACCTACCCTGCGTCAAGGGCAAACCTGCCCTTAAGCTCGAGCGGACCCGCCCTCCGTCGCAAGAGAACCCGCCTCCACCCGAGCTCATGGGTGAATTCGCCCGAGCCGCTTGGGCGGCGCTCCACCTGGGCTCGGGCGGACCCACCTACCTGGAGGGGCGGACCCGCCTATGCTCGAGCGAACCTACCCGGGCCGCTAGGCGGCACTCCACCTGGGCATGGGCGGACCCTCCCGCCTGGACGGCCTGACCCACCTGCCCAGACGAGCGGATCCGCCCATGCTCAGGTGGACCCACCCACGCACGGGCAGACCCACCCGCCTGGATGGCTGGACCCGCCTCCACCCAGCTCCCTCTCTTCCCCCCTGTCACACCTTCGCCCCCCCTCCCCAAAAATGCAAAACAAAAAAATAAAAAATAAAACCCATCAACCCATTTTTCATCTCGACCCACCCCACAAAACCCATCTCTTATTTTTTCTAAAAAAATAGTCAAATTAAACGAAAACACAAAGTGGGGTTTCGGCCTAACTTGATGTGGCATAGCACACTCGAAGAATCATCATCTCTCATCCCCCCATTGAATGATGTCTGAATCATATTCTGGCATCGTGTCTCCTCCTCTTCCTCTTCTCCTCACTTGACAGTTGTCCAAATGAGGAGAAATAACCCCACATTCCCTTTTATAGCTTTCCCCGCTTTTTTTTTCTTTTTAAAATGAAAGGAATTATTTCCTTTTATTTAGCTTTTTTGGGCCTCAACTAATCCCCTCCCCCCTTGTCTTCCCGGGGCCGCCATTTCCGCACCATAGACCTATTTTCCTCCGTTCAAATGCCACTCTTCTCGATTTTTCATATTTTTTCCATCGACATATACCACTTCATCCTTTCGAGAAGTTGTCTGGGACCCCATTTTTTTCGTCCCTGTCCCCTTCTCGAGGGGGCATACCCTACCATTCTCTCCCAATCTTCCGTCATAGGCCTTCCCTTGCGAGACCGGGGCATCCTCTTTAGTTCCCCTCTGTTCGGGTAGCTCATAATCTCTCCCACGCTGGGGCATCACTTTTCCAGTCACTTCTTCCATAGAGTCGTCTGTGTTTTATTTTTCTTCGAAACCCTATTATCCTAATAATGTCTCGAAAAGGGGCAAAATGTAGACATCCAAATTTGACCACTTCAATATGGTCAAAATCATAATCTTAATCATCCCTTTTCTCTGTTGAAATTATCCTCTTTGACCGATATTAATTAAATCATTCACTTAATTAATATTATGTCTTACATAAAGTTTTTCTAAAGTATTTAATTCAATAAATACTTTTCCCCTATTTCCTCTCTAAATTAAATAAATGTACCACTTTATTTGATTTAGTCATATTATCTTTTAGAATTTTAAATTTATTTTTAAAATTCTCTATTTTCTCTCTCATTGTCACATCCTCCAACTTTTGCAAGTTGGCCTCTAATCCCTCTTAGCAGTCTAACCTTCTTTCTTATTCATAATTAATTTATGATTAAGATGTGTCCACCCCTAATCATCATTAGGGTCCCATCTTCCATAATTTCCTACTTGCCTCTAATGAGTCCTTAATTAGTCTAATCAAGTACTTGCACAACCTTAATCATCCAATTAGGTCATCCCTAATCCCCATATCATTTATGGAATGTGTCCTTAGTCAACTTCATTAAAAGATTTCTCTTTTTGAACAAGGCATCTCCATTCCCCATGTGAATTTTTAATTCACATTTAATCCCCCAATGCATTTAAGGGAATTTTAAATTCCTTCTCTCTTCCCCATGAGAATATTTGAGGAATTTTTAATTCCCCACTTGTCCTCTCACCCACATGGGACAAGTACCTCATTTATGAGGAGATCTTGTCCCAATCCCAATGTACTATGTACCCTCTCCATGTCATGTACTATCCTTCCACCTCATGTACACATCACCCCTTTTAAGTCATATCACATGCCACATGTCAAGATGTGAGGGCTTGTGAGTTCTCAACTCACCTTAGCCCTACATCTTGATCTTGGTGGCTCAATCTTGACCGTCCATCTCCCTAGATATTTCCAAAATCTCTATAAATACCCCCTCTTTTCTCTCATTTTGGGGGTATCATGCATTGTAGCCAAACTCTTGCAAATTTTTCCTAGAATCCATACTTAGTCATTTTCATGCTTGCACCCACTTGCATCCACCTTCATATCATCATTTAGCTTGCATCTCTTGCCATCCAAGGAGCACACAACATCGAAGATCGAAAGGCCAACCAAATGATCGATTCAACACAAGATAAAAGTTTTCATTTGTTGTTTTTGTTTTGTGTTGATTCCAACTAGGCTAATCTTGAGGTGTAGGTTGTTTTAGTTTTATTTTGCATTACTTTGTTTGCTGCTCGTTTTCTACCACTCAAATTTGACCTATCACATTTCTTGATTCCAACTAGGCTAATCTTGAGGTGTAGGTTATTTTAGTGTTATTTTGCATTACTTTGTTTGTTGCTCATTTTCTACCACTCGAATTCGACCTATCACACAACCCTTAGGTGAGTCATCCTTGATGGAGATTTGGTTGTTTTCCTTATGACTTAGGATAGGGTAAATCGGTCTGAAATGCACTTTTAGGAGATACATGATAAATACCAAATGAATGCAATTATGCAATGTAACACATGAAACATAAACCTAAAACCTTATTCTAATAGAATTTGGAAAGTTTCAGAAGATCTAAGAAGGTTAGGATTTTATGCATTTGTCACCAAAAGGTTGTGTTGAGTGTCCTTCTGGGACAGATTTTCCCTAGGGTGAATGGGCCTTTCTATAGGGGTTTGAAATATGATTTTACAATCCTTTTCTCCTAGGTTTGCACTCTCGATTCCTCTCATTTTCAAAGTCAAAAATTTAGAATTAAATTGTGAAAGTGAGTTTCTGTAACTATTAAATATTTTAATTTTTTTGGATTATTATCCTCTCAAGATTAGTGTAGGAAGTTGGTCTGCTACCTTAGCTTCCTTGCAGAATTCTCCATTACTGGTACAATAGGATCTGCTTCTAGGGGAAATTTATCCCCTCATTTGTGGGAGGACAATTTTTTTGTGTCTCTTTTCTTTTTTTTTTGGTTGTAGTACGGGTCACCATTCCATTACCCTTAGTCATTTGCACAAAATAAGCATAATCAAAACCAAGAAGGGAAAAAAACATATATTAAATTCTCCTGACAATAATAGGAAGGTATTTTCACATTGAATGAAAATTTTCTTTGTGTATGAAGATAGTGATGCTTTAACAAAAGATTAATTAGTTTGTGTATGTGTTTTCTTTTTAGTTTGTTGCATTAACATTCAATATACTGTCAGCAGATTACAAACATAGCAATACATATATAAAGACTTCACTTATTCTGGAGTGAGTGACATAAGAAAAAAAGGAGTGACAAGCATAGAATAGGAATTCTTAGGCATTGGGAACCACAATTACATTGTATGGAAGTGAAACACAACTTATAACCCATGAGTGTATCGCATACACATGTATACTCACGCACAACAAATTGGGAACTACACTTACATTGTAAACAAGGGAAACACACCTGATAACATATGACTATAATGAAGGAAAAAATATATGAAAAGGAATGAAAAACAATAAGTTAGAGTTTAACAAAGCTTGTCTCTCTTAGGCATGTATAGTATAAACATACTCATGCATAGCAAATTGGGAACCACACTTACATTTTAACTATGACTATAATGATTGCAATATAAACCATAGGGAAACACAACTTTTTAACTATGATTATAATGATTGCAATATAAACCATAGGGAAAAACAACTGCCAACTTATGACTCTAAAAACAATGTTTAAACAAAGAGTCATGTCTATTTTCCAATGGATGTCTCTCTCTTCATAGAGACAAAGATATGAATATAGTTTGAAGAATGTGGAGAAGAGAGAAGAAGAACGACATATATATGTAGACATCAGAAAAAGATCTACATTCATATGATAGTAGAACACTAATATGATATATTCAAATTTGGAGGGAGGAATATGGTAAATAAGAAGATGGCTCAATGAGAAATATATGAAGGAAAATGATAAAGCAATAACAAGGGAAGTAAGCTAAGCATAAATTCATATATATATATATATATATATATGGTATGATTATGCAATAATGATGATTTTAGAAATTATTGAACCTTATAAGTAATTATGATGCTTTAATATAAGTATCCAATTAATAGATTCTTATTTGTTTGATCTACACTAACGATGTCTTTTGAGTGTTAAGACCATATCGATGGGAAAATAAAAAGGAGAAGAGCAGGGTGATCAACACAACCTCTATATATTAGCATAAATTAATTTATGACTTCAGAATCTTGGATTCCATTATATCAGTTATGTCTAATTATTTTATTATTTTAGAATTATGAATTAACTGATATTATGGTAGGAGCTTCATATAAGATTATAATGTATTGTTGAAATATGATCAATGATTCATACACATTTTTATTACGATAGTATATTCATTATGTATTGCAGATGTATTTACTTGTAAACATGAATTTAATTAATCTAATATGCACATACCTTAACCATGATGGGAGAAGGGAGAATTTCTAAGGGAATACGACGAGTGGGGCCTCTTCTAGGTACGCCACTCAGGGGGATAGATTGAGCCCACAAAGGGCCAAGGGGGGTATTGCATTTACATAAATGGTATTACCCTTGGGCCTAGGAGAGTTGGCTACCAGGACACCTTTTGTAATCTCACTTCCCCTATCATGGTGTAGCAATATAAGGAGATCAATCATGAAGGAATGGAAAAGGATGGAAGGCTGAGGGATTCTTAATGGGCCATGCACCTCATATGAATGGAATTTACCACATGAGGTCAATGAGGCCACCTCATATGAATGAAATGCACCACATGAGGTCAAGAAGGCTAAGGAACCCCATCAAACCACTCGTTTCCATGCTTCCCCATGATTAAGCATCCTTAAGGTGGAGTAAGCATAGATAACCTACAATAGTGCACAACTCATAGATGCAACAATATAACATACAAACTCAACAATATACTAATAACCATGTCAAATGAGAGTAATTAGAGATGTACAAGTGAGTATACAGTGAATCAAACACCAAATCACCAAGATCTGAATATTCATAATCTCACAAAATCACCATAGCCAATGAGAACCCAAAAATAGCTTAGATGGAAATAACAATAAATAAATCATGTCAAAACATCTCTAAACTCGATCCACTATGTACTACTCTAAACAAGTTTTTCGTCGACTATAAGAAGTTCAAAATTTGACTATGTATGCACCAGTTATGACCTCTCCAAGTTTGAAAGGAACATCAAACTTTAAGAAATAATTTTACTATAAAATAACAAAATCTGGAAAAATCACTAATACCATAGCATAGAGCACGAAACCACCTTTCCAACAAGTATAAGAAGTTAAAAAATGACACTCGAGGAAAGAGTTATGCCCCCTAGAAAAACTCTACCCAATTAGGCTTGGTATGGTGGTTGGTGGGTGGCCAATTGGTGGCCTCTAGGCGGCCTGTCAGTGGTGGTGGCATCTCGGGTGGTGCATCAATGACCCCATGGTGGTGGACCCAAAATTATTCTCAAAATGAGTTAAATTTTTATATTTAAAATTTTTAGGGTTTAAATTTTTTTAATCCGCAAGTTAAATTTTAATATTTTTTTCTACAACACCTTCTTAGATGGTTGTATGGCTAGGGTTAGAGGGCCAAAAAAATTACATTTTTTCCTATAGCCAAAGTAGGTGGAATTTTATGCCAATCTTCATCTCTTGGGCCTCTTGGATCCAATGGTGAGGTTTGTTTTGTCCCAAGGGATCATATGAAATATTTCTCCTACAAAACCCTCATGATGAACATCCATAAAAAAAACATTTTTTCAACAAAGATTCATAAACTCGGATCTGAAAAAATAACCATAAATATATAACCCCAAATCTTAAATTTGCAAAAAGCACTTGCACAAAACTCTTATATTTGGCCATGTCTTCTTTCTTTTCATGCAAGCCTTGGATTTAACTATACATCAAATCTACTCAACAAGGATTGTACAAACCACAAGTATGGCTTTGATACCAAATGAAATGAAATATGCATCCACCCAAGATAATTTCCACATAACCCAAATAGAGAAATCTATGCAAACAAGTATTTAGAATCCATATGCAAAAGAATAGACACCATACCATCAAATATGACACAAGATATGCCCTATAAAAACCCTCAAGAGGGAAAAATCCATCCTCCAAAATCACCCATGACTAATGTGTTATTTAGTAATAAAAAATACAACACATCTTCAAAGTCCTCCATGAACACCTTTGAAATATCAATCCCTCTACAATCACTCCATGTGAAAAAACATGTAACCACACATCTCATGTAATGCTTCAACCCTCACAAACTCTAACAAGTGATGCTCTCAACCCCTTATCCAACAATAGCCAAGCCACCAACAAACCAACCTCAGACAACTACCCATGTGTTTACTTTTATAGAAACAAGCTCACACAAAACCACCAAGTGGTATTACATATAACCATGTGACTAATAGTATGAGCTTACAAAACCATTAACCCCAAAATTTAATTCTTGGTATAAGTTTTCCCAACATTAAATATTTTCCCCATGTGCAACCCCACATTAAATATTTAATCAAATGTTACATGCAACACATGAAGTGGCCCCAAGAATGTTAGACCCATATGATGCATGTATCACTAGATCCCCTAGGTGCACCACATAATAATAAAATATAACATTATAAGATTATGCAAGGTGTACATCACACATTTTCCTAACATATAGGTGTATCGCAAACATTCAAGTTCTCAATCACTTCTAACAAGATAATGGTACTTACAAATAACCCATACAAAGCTCCAACCTAAGAAACCAATTTATATAACATGGAAAAGTAAGAAACCACAAATAGTTTTATAGAAAAATATCTACCAAATCCATGAGCCTAAAATGACACCCAAAATGGTAGAAATTCTAATACCCTTTGGTCTTGGTCTTCTAGGGTATTTTTAGATTATTCTCTTACACCATTTCATGTTATCATAACTTGTTGCATTTTATCACCTAAAGTTAGTGCCCAATTTTATCTTCTTACTCCATTCAAAAATGTCCTATTACATAAATCCTAGAATATCATAATATTGGTCAAGATTCTAACGTAAATCACATATAATCATGCTCTTACATATCATATAATCTTTCATAAGTAACTCCCATCTTACAATGTTATGTAATACTCTTATATATCATAATGATATTAGTTTCTCTTACAAAATTTTACACACTTCCCAAAGTATTAAACATACACCAAAGATCACCACCTCAAAGTGGAATTCCCTCTTTCCTATGTGAGAAAATAATAAATAAATATGAATATTATGATGCGAGTTTGAGACACCTTTTTCAACAATTTTCACCAAACACTTAATAGAAGGAAAGTTTCATCTATGATCTTTTCTTGGGGCATAAGATACTCTTCCACAAAGAAAGGCCTCTAAGGCCTTCCCTTTTATCTCTATTTTGGTGGGAAATTTTTTGAATAGGTTTTCTTCTTTTTGTTGCTTATGAGATATTTTATTTACATGGGTACCTATCATGGTTACACATTGTTGAGACCCATTTATACCCACCTATGTTATCCTTATGGGAATTGCCAAAACATTGTGTGATTTGTTTATAATAGCTTTATCATGGATATATGATAGTTTTTTTTAGGTATATGTTGAATTTATAGGTCTCATCCTATACATTTGTGTTAGTTGAGAGACATCTCTCACCCATATGTGTCATATTCTTAAGAGACATCTATTTATTTAATATTTTTTTTCATTAGTCTCTTCAACTAGTAAATACATTATGGTTAACTATTAGGAATCATTGGGTAAATATTATATATAATTATTTTATCCTCATGCTTGAGATAGCTTATATTATTGGAATTCTATACTCATGAATATTTTCATCTTATCAATTTTCATACTTGTGCTTGCTTTCTTTATTGGAATTGCTAATATTTTTTTCTTCAAGCAATAGTTGTTGTAATTTTCTTAGTTCACCTAGATCATTGGTTTTATGTTCTTGCCTCTCTTTTTTTGGCCAATAACACAAGATATTTTATTTCTTGGAAATAAAAATTACATACATTTCTAGTTCAATACCTTCCAAAAAATACCAACAGCAAAGAGATTAAAGCATATAAGCATGCCAAAAAACCACCACAGGCCACCATAACTACTACATTTTTTATTGTTTACCCTACCACTGAGATTCTTCATACACAAACCTACATTACTACCTGACAACAAGAACTCCCCAATATAAACCTAATAAGTTTCACCAAAAAACTTACAAAAACTTAGACCTAGACAAGAAAATTTAGCAGGGACCTTCAAGGGTCCTACTTTTCTATATGCTCCTAGAAGTTGACACTCCTTCATTCAGCTCTCAAACTTTCCTTTTCCTCTATCATTTCCTTTGCTTCCTCCTTGGATGCTTCTTTAGGCGCTTTCCAAGCACCACCTTCCCTTGTGCCTCTGCTTTGGCATTCTCTATGAATTCTTCTAACTCTACAAGCTCAATAAACAATTTAAGAGCTTTCTAGCCCATATGAGCTTCCTCTCGACATCGTGCCTTAAAATTTCCTTCGGGCCATCAAATGAAAGGATTTAAACCTAAGTGACCATAAATTAGCTCCATTTCCTCATCAATTATTCCTTCTGAAATGTCTAAGACAACCCCCAAAACTAGCCATTCAAAAATTGACTCCATTCCCACTAGCAAATCTTCATGAACGATTTTCTCCAAGAATTTTCTCACCAACTTCACCAGTTCTCAAATATCGAAACCCCAAGCTAAAATCAAAGAATACACATCTAAATGTGTTCTTAATATGTGTCTCGATGCGCTAAAATCTCTTCCCATGATCATTCAAACACATTGTACAAGCCTCTCATCTCTAATGAGAAATAGACCCTCTGGATCCTTTTTGCAGATGCATCGCCGAAGAAAGGATTTAGAGGTCTCCATGAGAAAAAAGTGAAGTTTTCCTCCATGGTTCTAAATCCCACTGCCTTCATCACCTGTGTCTACAACTTCTCAAATTTTCCTCTTCGAAATGTGGGTAAATCATCATTACTTCACCTTATAACCAACTCACTAGCTTCAAAACACATTAATGGCGTCATGTACTCCCTACCCATCACTCGTATTCCCACACTCACTTTGGCCTTTTCAAGATCCCACTCTTTGTCTATCACCTTTCACATTTAATGCATCGTACTCCCATTCTAATCAAAATCCACCAACCTTACATCCCTAAAATCTTCAATTTTGACAACTCCCACCTCACCAAAAGATAGCACCCACTTAGATAATATATCCGCTTCCACATTACCACCTCTTTGAATATGACTAACTTTAAAGTTTTCTAGGGATGATAAATCCTCCCTAATATTATCTACCATATTTTGTAGGTGCCAAGCATGTATTATCCCAATCATCACCGCTTGAACTATAACCATTGAATCCCCTTCCAGATGTATCTTTGTAGCACCCAAATTTTTACCACATTTCACTACTAGTAAAGATGTTAAGGCTTATGCCATGTTGTTCGTACCATTCTATAACTTCTTTGCTCCTAAAGCTACCACATTCCCATTCTAGTCTCGAATTATAAATCTAGCCCCAGAAGGCCCTAGATTTCCCTTCGAGGCCCCATCAAAATTTATCTTCCACCATCCTTTAGATGGTTTTTCCCATTGGACCTCCTTGGAAACCATCCTTGTTGGATTTACCCAACCCAATCCCTTAATGGGCCATAGACAAATACCTAGCCAACATTCCTGAATTTTCTTGTCTTCTTATATGAAAGGAGTTTTTGGGTTGAAATGGAGTGAGGCTGTTGCTCCAACTACCTCCTCTATGGCATGGTTTACTCTCCATTTCAACCTATCCAAATTCTTAGGTCTATCTGAAAAAATTCTTCTATTTCTCTCCTTCCACAACTCCCAAACAACTAGGGATGGACTAACCATCCAAATACATGAGAGAATTGAATTTATTCTTGGTATAAGAAAGCTTTCAAAAAAAATCTTCACGATTTTCGAGGTAGGACTTTGCCACCCCAAAGAGCTCCTTAACATCTCCCAACATTCTACTGCCATATTACAATGTAAGAGTAGATGATCATTGGATTCCTCTGCTTTTGAGCACATTACACATTTGGACGAGCCAATGAAACCTAATTGTTTTCTCTGTTCCCCTGTGAGAATGCGACCTTGAATTGTGAGCCATGAAAATGCACCTGCCTTAGGGAGGCATTCTTTCCCCCAACACAACTTGGTCGGCCAGTTTCCAATATCAGCTTCTGAGTCCAAAAATTGGTAACCCAACTTCACCAAGTATTTGTCATCACCAGCCCCACACCATACCACTTTATCTTCTTTGTTTATTCTCGTAAACTTTCTACTCTTGAAAACCTCTTGCATAATACTTTTTTTTTTATCTGCAATATCCACCTCTTGGAGTGATTTCCATTCCCATTCACCCCTAGCCTCATTCTCCTTAAACTCTAGGTAGTCACTAACTTTTTCCCCCCAATGACAAGTGAACCAAAGCCTTAACTCCTATAGCCCCTCCTTATCTTTCAACATTGGAAGACCTTGCCACGAGCCCTCCCAAAAAAAAATTTTTACCCCATTCCCTAGTTGCCACGTGATGTGTTCAATAATTACCTTTCAACAAGAAATTACAAAATTCCAAATCGTTGAACCAGAGGGGGGGTTTTGCATTGTGAAAATTCTAGAGTTTTCCATTGTGTCTAGATACTTCACCTTTAAAATCCTTACCCATAGTTAATATGGCTATGAATAGATGTTCCAAACCAACTTTGCACCCAAAGCCTCATTCATGAGATTCCAGTCTCTTAGCCCCACACCACCTTTTCCTTTCACCTTGTAATTTTTTTCCCATGCTAAGAGGGGATTTTGTTCTGATCTAAAGCCTCATTCCAAAAGAATTTCCTCATTATTTGGCCTATCACTTTGATAATTTTTTTCAGAATTTTGAGGCACATCATCGAAAAAATAGGAATGGCTAAAATAATAGATTTTAGCATTAGAATTCGACCAATCGAGGTCAACCATCGAATTTTCCAACCATCCATACCCTTCAAACAACAATCAACAAGATCCTTCCATATTGTTGCCTTACTAGCTCCTCCAAACAAAGGGATACCTAGATATCTTCTTGGGAGAGAGCCCATCTTCATGCCAAGAATGTTACATACTTCTCTTTGTTTCTGACAGCAGGTGTTAAAGAAGAAAATATTAGATTTTCTCCAATTTATCCATTGACCTTAGAGATTACTTTATGCACGGTGTTACAAAGTGCAATAGGTCTGAAATCATAGAAAGATACTATTTCTTCTTTCTTTGGGACCAGTGCTATAAAAGTATTTTTGAAATATTTCAATACAAAACCTTCCAATCTTAACTCCTCAACCACCTCCCATAACTCTTTAGCTAATAAATTCCACATCCGTTGAAAGAAAAGAGCTGGAAACCCATCCGGCCCAGGAGCCTTATACCACCCAAACTAAAAAGAGAAAATTTGACTTCTTCTAAAGTGGCTGCCCTTGTGAGATCAGAATTTTGGAGATCAAAAACACATCTAGGGATTACATCCATAATTTCATTTTCCTACGTTAAATTTACTTGACAGGTGTTAAAAGCTTCAGTGAAGACGTGTACCGCTTCTTTACAAATATCTTCTTTTTTAGTGTTCAAGACTCTATTTTTGTCCTAAATTGAATAAATTTTATTAAAAGATCTCCTCACCTTTACTGCATTATGAAAAAACTTTGTATTGTGATCACCCTCTTTAAGCCAGGTCTCTCTTGATTTTTGTCTCTAAAAAATTTCTTCATGTAATCCAAAACCTTCGCATATTGCTTATCCAAATGTTTCTCTTCTTTAAAATCATCCTCACTCAATCCATATTTTATTACCTTCAAATGTAGTTTCCCCAACTCTTGTTCTAAAACAAATTTCTCTATAAAAATGTTCTTGAATACCTCTCTATTCCATTTCTTCAGCTATTCCTTTACAAATTGTAGTTTTTTGAAAAAGATAAAAGCTTTGTTACCTCTCCTTGAAGATGCCTTTACCCACCAATCAACCACCAGTTCCACAAAACCTTCCTCTCTGAGCCAAATTTTTTCAAACTTCAAAGGACAATGTTCTGGAGCTTCCTCTTGAATTTGCGCAACAATCGGGTAGTGATCAGATCCTGTAATTGGGAGAATATCCACCTAAAAAGACTAATGGAAATTTTCCCAATTACCTGCAAGAAAGAATCTATCAAGTATCTCTACTATGTTTAGGAAACCAGACCGCCTATTTGTCCAAGTATAATCCCCACTTCTAAATTGAAGCTCAAAAAGACAATTATTAGTAACAAAATCATTGAAATCCGTTGCTTGTGATTTAACCATATGAAGCCCCCTTTCTTGTCTGACGGCCTTAGCATTGCATTGAAATCTCCACCCATGAGGAATAAACTATTCTTACTACCTATAATAACTTCTGAAATCTCACCCCAAGCTCACCTCAGTTCCAACATATTATTTGGACCATAAACATTCAATAGAAAGAAACTAGAGAAAAGTTGCTTAGAGGTTATTTTTACCCATTGCCAAGATTTTTTTGATCTGAGCATCTGAATTTCCATCATAGCTTCGTTGTAGAGAAACCTTAGACCACCTGAGGCTCCTATAGCTTCCACTAGAAAAGAAATCCATGTACGGAATCTCTTTCCAAAAGCTTCAACCTCAACGCCACTTATTTTTAACTCTTGCAACAATACTAAATCTTGTCTTGTTTGATCAAGACATCTCTTGATCAAATGAATTTTTTCAGGGGCATTTCCACCCCTAACATTCCACGAAAGGACCCTCATTGCTCTCGGGAAAAGGAATTCTCGATCTCAATTTTTTTTGGCCTGCTACACTTACAACAATCTCCAACTTAACCCTAATGGGTTTAGGACCTCTTTTATTTTTCTCACCCACTTTCACTTTACTTTGTTTCACTAAGGTTTGTTCCAAAGTTCATTTTTTTATAATCCATGTTTCAGAATTTAGTCCCAGGTCATCTCCAACCCCCTCCTCCTCCTCCGCTAGGGAGTTCATATCTAGTTCTTCATAAAGACTATCCACGTCCCCTTCATCCTCAAAGGAGCTCTCTAAATTTCTGATAGATGAAATCTCTATATCCTTAAAGAAAGGTTCCTCAAATTCAAAGCTAACACCAGCCCCATTAGCTTCACCTTGCAGGTCAATCTTGGAGTTATTAATTTCCCCTGACTCCACTATTGGGTTCTTACTTCTTTGATCACTTTGAATATCTTGGGTGGTATTACCTAGTTTTGTTAGACTTTTAGCAAGACTTTCCCCTCTTATGACCAACTGAGTTCTTGACTTGCCTAGAGAAGGAGAAGAAAATAAACCACATTCTACCTCTTCATTCAAATTGCTTCTCACACCAAACTTAGTAATAATAAGAGATTCCTTTTTTGATGCTACCTCCTGAGACCTCAGAGTGATAGCTGATACTGCAACTATGATAGGGTGAATTTACTTGCTAGAATACGAGCAACAAACAAAAAGAGTGCAAATCAACATCAAAAGACACCCTATACCTCAAGATTAGCCTAGTTGGATTCAATACAAAATAAAGACAACAAAATGGAACCTTTTACCTTGTCTCAAATTGATCCTTTGGTTGGCCCTTCGATCTTTGGTGTTGTATGCTCCTTGGATGGCAACAGATGCAAATGTGGATTGTAAGATGGATGGAAAATAGGTGAAAGTGGATGCAAGTATGAAAAATGGATAAGTATGGCTCAAGGAATTTTTTTGCAAGAGTTTGGCTAGCATGAATGATCTCCTCTAAAATGAGAGAAAAAAGGGGGTATTTATAGAGATTTAAGAATTCTCTAGGGAAATGGACGGTTGAGATTGAGCCACCAAGATCAAGATGTAGGGCTAAAGTGAGTTGATAACTCACAAGCCCTCACATATCGACATGTAGCATGTGAAGTGGCTCAAAAAATGTGATGTGTACATGAGATGGAAGGATAGTATATAACATGGAGGGAGTACATAGTACCTTAGGATTGGACAAGATCTCCTCATAAAGGAGGTCCTTGTCCCCATGTGGGTGAGAGAACATGTGGGGAATTAAAAATTCCTCAAATATCCTTATGGGGATGAGAAAATGAATTTTAAGTTCCAAGGAATGCATTGGGGGATTAAATGTGAATTAAAAATTCACATGGGGAATGGAGTGTCTTCTTCAAAAAGAGAAAGTTTTTAATAAATTTGACTTAGGACACATTTCATAAATGATATGGGGATTAGTGATGACCTAATTAAGTGATTAAGTTTGTACAAGCACTTATTTAGACAAATTAATGACAGATTAAAGACAAGTGGAAAATTATGGAGGATGGAACCCTAATGATGATTAGAGGTGTGCACATCTTAATCGTAAATTAATTATGACTAAGAAAGAGGGTTAGATTGCCAAGAGGGATTAGAGACCAACTTACAAAAGTTGGAAGATGTGACAATAAGAGAGAAAGTGGAGAATTTAAAATTCCAAAAGATAATATGACTAAATTAAATAAATTGATACATTTATTTAATTTAGAGAGGAAAGAGGGGAAAAACATTTATTAAATTAAATACTTTGGAAACCTTATGTAAGACACATAATATTAATTAAATGAGTGATTTAATTAATATCGGCAAAGAGGACTAATTAAACGAGAAAAAGGATGGTTAAGGAGATGCCTTTGACCATATGGAAGTGGTCAAATTTAGGTGTCTACATTTTTCCCCTCTTCGAAATACTATTAGGATAATAGGGTTTTGAAGAAAAATAAAATATAGACAACTCTATGGAAGAAGCAACTGGAAAAGAAATTCCCTAGCATGGGAGGGTTATGAGCTACCTGAATGGAGGAGAATTAAAGGGTATGCCTCGGTCTCGCAAGGGAAGGCTTATGATGGAAGATTGGGAGAGAATAGTAGGGTATGCCCCCTCAAAAAGGCAGACGGGAAAGGAAAAGGGGCCTCGTGCAACTTCTCAAAAGCATGAAGTGGTATATGTCATTGGAAAGAACACGGAAAATCGAGAAGATTGGTGCTTGAACTGAGGAAAACAGGCTTATTGAGTGGAAATGGAGGCCCCAAGAAGATAAGGGGGTGAGGGAATTAGTTGAGGTTAAAAATAGCTAAATAAAAGGAAAAAACTCATTTTATTTTAAAAGATAAAAAGGGGGGGAAAGCTATAAAAGGTAATTCTAGGGATTACCTCTCCTCATTTGGACAGCTGTCAAGTGAGGAGAAGAGGGAGAAGAGGAGAGGGCAAGAGGAAGGGGACACGATGTCGGAGTACGATACCGACATAATTCATCGAGCGGACGAGAGACGGCAATTCTTCACTAAGTGTGTCATGCCACGCCAGGTTAGTTCGAAACTCCACCTTGTGGTTTTGTTCAATTTGGCTAAATTTTTGCAAAAACAAAAATATGGGTTTTGTGGGGTTGCTCGGGAGGAAAAATAGGGTTAGAGGGAATTTTTTTCAAAAGATGTTTTTTGGGGAAGGGTGGCGATGGGTTTAGGCTTAACATTGGGGGAGGGGGGGCGAAGGGGGCAGGGCTAGCCGGGCCTGGGCGGGTCTACCCGAGTTGGGTGGAGGCCTGCCCAGCCGAGCCCGAGCGAGTCCGCCTAGGCTCAGGCGGGTTCGCTGAAGCTGGGCAGAGGCCCACCTAGCAAAGCCCAGGCTAGTCCAATTGGGCTTGGGCGGAGCCCTGCCCAGCTGGCCCAGGCAGGTCTGCCCCAGCTAGGTGAGGAGCTCACCCGGGCTCGAGGTGGGTCTGGCCGAGGGCCAGGAAGACCAAAAAAATCCAAATGCAGGGGGAAAAAAAGGGTTAAGGATGGGATAGGGAAATGGAAATCCCAGGGCGGGAAGAAGTAGGATAAGAAAAAAAGGGGGAAAAATGACGACAAGATAAATTGACAAAGGGTCGTTGGTATGGATGCAGAATGTTGAGATTTTGTGAACGCGAGAGAGATGGTCCGTGGTGCTGATGAGATGCATGGCGGCAATGATAGGCACCAATCACCAGAGACTAGCAAAGGCAGGACTAGTTCACATGTTAGCATACCCAATGATCAAAGCCCACAGGGCCATACTGATGGCCCTGATAGAGCGCTGGGAATCGGCGACATCGACGTTCCATCTACTAACGGGGGAGATGACAATGACCTTGGAGGATGTTTGGTGGATTCTGAGGCTCCCTATAGTAGGGCTTGCAGTTAGCAAGGGTTGGATGGCAAGTGAGGCATTGGATGAGTCCATGTAGGTGGTGTTTGGCAGTGATGATTTACCAATTCAGCAGGGGCAGCTGGATGTGGACAGATGTTTGTCTTGCAAGGTACCGGCATTGTCTTTGTACCTAGCAGGATTGATTAGTGGGATCCTGGTACTAGACTGGAGTGGTCGATTTTTTCACCTTAGGTTCATCAAGGTGATTCGACATATCATTGAGGGCCGAGAGGGGTATTTTGCGTGGGGGACCTGCATGCTAGCATAGCTGTATCAGGACATGCATCAGGTATGTTATCAAAGGGCGTGGAGTGTGGCACATGTTACACTGCTATAGGTTTGGGCTTGGGAGCACAACAGGGTGACCAAGCTGATTGTGCACAGATTAGGATAGTAGGATGACAGAGAGGTCGTGGCCTAGGGATCAGGGTAGAGGCAGGAGTGATACTATAGTATCGGGATGTGAGAGATGTAGATGTATGGAGGAGATGGTTGGATGATGTGCAGGCAGAGATGATAGTGTGGCGACCTTACATGATGTGGCGCTCCAGGGGATGGAGGGATGATGAGGAGGCACACATCGATTACTTCTTCACTCATTATATTGTTGGGATAGTTTCGCTTGTAGTGGAGCTACATAGACCCGATTGGGTGGCATGGCAGTTTGGAGTGAGACAGGATATTCCTGCAGGGCAGGTGATGTTTCGACAACTATCACAAGAGTGGTCATGGGGGGCTGCACTAGGCCTAGATGTAGTGTGGGCGGAGCTGGAGACACTATAGTTTGTACCATACCTAGACAGGTGGTAGGGGCAGAGGGACACAAGGGTGACAGATCGATATCGGCAGTGGTTCAGGCGAAATACACCGCCATGGATTACTCTAGTAGTACCAATTAAGGGAGCACTAGGGTTTTGGTCAGAGGATGAAAGACGGATGAGGGTGGCAGGACCAGTACCCTGAGGGCAATAGAGAGGAGGATAGCATGGGGAGGGACAAGAGGCAGTTGGAGCAGTTGAGGAGCCCGTGAGGGCAGCCAGGAGGAGGAGACAGGAGGCAGTTGGAGCAATTGAGGAGCCAGTGAGGGCAGCCAGGAGGAGGAGATGATGGCGCAGAGCCCGAGGAGGAGATAGAGTAGAGGAGGGAGAGGATAAGGCCAAGGCTGTAGCACAGCAGGATAGGGGGTTGGAGATCCAGAGAGAGGAGTCAAAAGGCATGTGCATCCCAAGGAGGTTAGCAACAAGAGAGAGGGGAGGAGGCTGAGACCAACAAAGTGTGGGAGAGATAGGAAGCAGACATGGCCACAGGAGGGCATCAACAACAGATACAGGAGGAGGGTGAGGCTAGCAGAGCGCAGGAGAGGATGACAGGGAGAGGGGGAGCCCCCTTGGTGATAGATGTGGATGCGATGGAGGCATTGGCAGAGAGTGATGGGTATGAGCCGCAGGAGATGGACATTGATTCTGATGTGTATGACCTCCAACCACTGTCGACAACACCTCCCAAAGGAGAAGATCCCATAGTGGTGTTGAGAGAAACTTTGGAGAGACTGTGCCTCAGCGAGCAATGATTTTGGCAGACAAAGGTAGAGTGGGTCAGATTAGAGGCAGCGTTGAGCAAGCTATAGGCACAATTCACCCAAGGGGAGAGAGATTACGCAGTCCTGGCCATGCTGGTGTCTAATGCGGAGAGGAGATTGATGAGAGAGAGGGATGAGGCACGAGATGAGGCAGTTGACCTGTGGGCAAAGATAAAGAGATTGTGAGCAGAGGTGGCCAGGGAGCATAAGGAGGGAGATGTAGCGAGGTGGGAGCGAGACCGTTCGATGGCAGAGGTGGCGATACAACAGGCTGTTGGAGGGGTGACAGGGCAGGAGCCATCAGAGACTGGGATAGGGACTATCAGAGATACGAAGGGTCTACAGGGACATCTAAATTAGTTACAGAAGGAGAGAGTTGATCTACACCGAGAGTGGGATGAGATTAGAGACAGAGTGGATTGTTTAGAGTAGATAGTTGGGGATATGGGGTTGATGTAGTGGAGAGAGGAGGAGACGAGGACAGAGATGTTGTGGTAAGAGAGAGATGTGGCACAAGCATGGGTGCAGGTCTTAAAGGCAGATAGGGATGTGCTACAGGCACCCACTCAGGTGTTCAAGAGTGAGCGGCAGGTTGCAGAGTTAGAGGTTCAGTCTCTTCAGAGAGAGAGGGATGCAACGATGTCACAGGTATCACGTCTTTGGTGAGAGTGAGATTATGTCGAGTTGAGACTTCAGGCACTTCAGAGGGACAAGGATGCAGCAGAGGCTCAGGTATAGGCCGTGTAGAGAGAGAGGGATGTCGTAGAGATACGAATGCAGACATTGCAAAGTGAGCGAGACACAACACAGGCTTAGTTGTGGGAAACACATGGTGCGGGGGCCAAGCCAGGGGTAGAGGTACAAGGGTTATAGGCCCAATTAAAGGTTGCAGAGGTTGAGAGATATAGGGCTACATGGTAGGTACAACAGCTGACAGAGACATAGGAGGCCTGGGTACAGGAGTGGAGAGCTATTAGCAAAAATCGGGATCGGTATAGACTTGATCAGAATGTCATTAGGCATCAAGCTACTCAACAGGATGACTATATGTAGGAGGCGAGTTATTGGAGGTGTGCGTATAAGCATGTTGTTCCAGATCCAGTGTAGCACACAACACACTATATTAGACAGGTACCCCAAATGTCAGCACCGTCCCAGTCATTAGGGACATTTACCAGAGGGTATAGTGACTATCAGCAGACTCCTCCTCTCAGTGGTTACCAGGGGACTCCCACCCGTGAATATCAGGGGACTCCCATGCATAGAGGGCTAGTATCAGATTCTCCTCAAAGATCATATGTGGGTAGCTCACAGTAGGACAACCAGAGATCAAATGACAGGATACCAATTTTTTGACAGACACAAGATGGAGCATTTAGTAATTATCGATAGAGATCGGAGATGCTCTACATCTTTGGATTTTGTACCTCATTTGATGATGTATGATGGATTTATGATGTACATTGTATTATTTTGATTATGATATGGGATAGGCCTTATTGACACTATGCATTATATTTTTTGTAATGGGTGATTCAATTTATGTATGCATATGTATATGCTAGTTCAAGTTTATGTGGATGGATGATTTGATTTATTCATGCACGTGTTTATGATACTACATGCTTATGTGGATGTTTAGGATATTTCATGCTTATGTGTATGCTTATGATATGTCATGCTTATGTAGATGGATACTTTGATTTATTTATACACATGTTTATAAAGGTGGATGAGTATACATATATTAATGTTGGTGATGCGGTATTATATGAAGATTTGGTATGCAATGTAAGTAGATGTTAATATGGACATGTATGGGTTAAATGAAACTATGATGCTTAATCTAATCAGTCTATGAGCTATGAGATGTATTGAACCTATAATGTAACATGAAATGTGAATGAAACATGAGTTTTAATAATGCAAACCTAAGTGTCAGTAAGGAATTGCATGGGAATGTGGATAGGCGATAGGTGTATTGTGGGTGTGATACCGCATCTATCAAAAAACCTTTAGTATCCTAAGAGGAAGATCAAGAGGGAAAAAGAGTCAAGACTTGCACAACCTAAACCACAAGTCATGGGTCATGAACAAGGTTAAATATAGTGAAATGAAATGCAGTGCAATTAAGAACGTAATTTTCCATCTTCAGAGCATTGATTTTGCTATAGCATAAGATACTGAATACCCTGATATGTAAGAGCAAGGTGAGTTGGCATCCAATGCATGAAACAAACACAACAAATGAAAGGCTATCCCAACACCCCAAGGTCATGATGACCTTGGTTGGGCCAGGCATTGGGATAACCACAAACACACAAGGATGCCCCAGTGTAACACGAGACCTCAGGGATCTTGGTGGGTACTATGTGGGACAACCAAAAAGACAACAACAAAGAAAAGATCAAGATAAGCCCCTATGTAGATGAGTCAAAGCACACCATGATATGATGGATCAAGGCAACCATGACAAGTGTTGATAGTGAGCTCAAATGATAAACAAAATCCAAAAACATCAAAAGATCACAATCAATTTTAAAACGTCCTTTGCCATAGAATCAAGGGGATGGATGGGATTGATGAGGTCTGTTAGGAATGATGCATCCTGTTGAGACCGATGATGGATACTGAACTAGAATGACCCAGTTGACGCAAGATATTTTCCATTAACCAAATGTCTTGATGCTAGGGGATTTTTTTTGTGAAGAACGAGCCAAACAAGTACACAGACTGACAGACCCTACAGACCTAGGGGCTCGGGGGCCGATAAGAGATTAGCCTTACCTACGTGAAAGTGCAGAGCCCTCGTAGTTCATGAAAAGACCATGGATAAAGTGGAAAGAGGATGATGAAGGAAGATGATGGACGACCAACATGGGATGGTCAGAAAACCTAGGGGCAGATCAAATGATCAACCTTGCCTACGTGACAATGCAAGGGCAACATAGTTCGAATGGTAACGTGATAGGATGAGGTCTAGATGGAGACCAACAAAGTGGGGGGGCTACGTGATGACACAAACCGACCAACGAGAAAATGAATGACATAAGCTCAGAGTGGGATACTAAAAAACTCAGGATGAGGGATAGCCAAGATGGATCATCCAATGCTCAATCAAAATATACCAAGCGGCCAAGGATGGGATGGGTGAAGATGATAGTGTGGATGAAAGCATAAAATAACTAGGATGCTAGGTAGATAATGATTAAGCCCTCTACGGATGACACTTGTTACCAGGTTTTCACCACCCGTACTTATCCAAGGCGCCACCAAAAGGTAGTTTTCACCATAGGACAAACTTATTTCTCTTTACTATTTTTGGATTTTTTTGGATTTTTCTAATTTTTTAATTTTATTTATTTTATTTTATTTTTGATTTTTGGTTTTTCTATTTTTTTGATTTTTTTGATAGGTGAGGTTACCAAGTGGACTTAGGTTTAGAAATTCTTCAGATGCATGATATTGATGGGTTCTTCGAGGGGCTCTCCTTCAAGAGTAGTCAACTTGTATGCCCCAGATCCATATTTGGAAGCTATGATATAGGGCCCCAACCATTTTGCTTCAAATTTTCCTTTCTTGTCTCGGTCTTGCTAAGCATTGATTCTTTTGAGGACAAGATCACCCACCTGAAACTGTCGAGGGTGAACCTTCTTGTTGTAGTGATGCTTGAGGCAGTTTTGATATGCTTGCGGGTGATCGTAGGCTTTGATTCTTCTTTCATCAAGTAACTCCAGTTGAGCAAGCCGTGCAACACGAGCATCCTCCTCACTAATAAGATTTTTTAAGGAAATTCTCATTGATGGGATCTCAACTTCAACTGGAAAGATGGCCTCAGCGTCGTAGACTAAAGAATAGGGGGTGGCACCTATAGGGGTGTGGATGGAGGTGTGATATGCCCAAAGGGCGAGACGAATATGGAGGTGCCAATCTTGACTAGTGTTATTGACAAAAATTTTGAGGATGCAGATGAGGGTCTTGTTGGTTGCTTCTGCCTGACTATTACCCTGGGGGTAATAAGGCATTGACCAATGATGCTGGATATGAAAGGTGTCGCAGAGGTGTTTCATGGATTGGTTTTTGAATGGTTTTCCATTATCAGAAAGGATGGTGGATGGGATACCATAACTGCAGAGAATATGGTAAAGGATGAATTTTGAGATTTGAATACCGATGATTTGTGAGAGTGGCATTGCTTCCACCCACTTAGTGAAGTATTCAGTGGTAGTAATTATGAATGTATGGTCATCAGATGATGGTGGGTAAATCTTTCCAATCAAGTTGAAACCCCATTGAGAGAATGGCCATGGTGCTAGGAGGGGTTGAAGATCTTGTGTTGGAGTGTGAATCAAGTCTGCATGTTGTTGGCAGGGAAGGCACTTCACAAATTCACAAGCATCATGCTCTAAAGTAGGCCAATAATATCTAGCTCAGAGAATTATTTTGGCCAGGGCCATACCATTTGAATGAGCTCCACAAACACCACTATCTATCTTTGTTAGTGTCGTGTGGGCTTCGGTCTCATTTAGACACCTAAGGAGGATTCCATCATACCCGTGACGAGAAAGTGTATCACCAATGATAATGTATCGGGCCAAACGGCGAATAAAGGATTTTTGTTGGTTTCGTGTGAGGTCTGGGGGTAAAATATTATCATGGAGATAGGTGTATATGTCCTAGTACCAAGAGGAAATGAGACTCACGATATCATACACCATGTCAGTCTCAAGAATATCATATGTTGGGATTAAAAGTTGTTCGACAAGGAACTCACATTCCATCTGATCTTTAGGCATGTCAATCAGGGAGCTAATAGTGGTCATTGCATCAGCTACTTTATTCTGTACCCTAGGAATTTGGTCAAATTGTATGAAGGTGAAATATTTCTTGAAATCATCCACCATGCGTTTATAGGGCAATAGCTTATCATCTTTTGTTAGGAATTCATCATTAACTTTCTTGATGACTAATAATGAATCACCAAAGATTTTCAAGTGAGTTATATGCCATTGCTTTCCAATTCAGAGGCTGGTGAGGAGGGCTTCGTATTCTACCATGTTGTTGGTACACAAGAATGCTATCCTGAATGATTTTGGAATGTAGTCACCTTGAGGGGTAACTAATAAAATCCCTATACCTGATCCATTATGAGTATGAGCCATCAAAATATAGTGTCCAAGTTGGTGCTTTTGTAACTATGTAAACTTCTTCATCTGAAAATTTAGTGTCCAGAGGGTAAGCATCTACTAATGGTGTCTCGGCCAACTCATCAGCTATGACCTGTCCCTTTATGGTTTTTCACTCCACATACTCTATGTAAAATTCACTTAGGAGCATGACCCACTTGTCCATGCGTCCAATCAAGGTCGTTATGGATAACAGATACTTTAGTGGATCAATCTTAGCAATTAATTTGACAGGATGGCTAAGCATGTAATGTCAGATTTTATATGTGCTAAAGACCACTACGAGGCAGGATTTTCCCATGGGAGAGTAGTTTAATTCATAGCCGACCAATGTCCGACTGATGTAGTTGATTTCCCTCTCTTTCAATGATTCATCATGTTGTGCTAACAATGCCCCCAGTGCGATTGAAGTGGCAGAGATATACAACAAGAGGGGTTTCCCTGGAATAGGTGGCATCAAGATCGGTGGATGAGCTATGTATTCTTTGATCTTATTGAAACCTGTTTGACATTGTTGGTTCCATCGGAAGGTGGAGTCTTTCTTCAGAAGATGAGTGAATGGTTGACACTTATCCACGAGCTAGGCTATGAACCGGTGAATGGATTGCATCTTCACTTGGAGGCTTCTTAACTATTTCAGATTACGCAGGGGTGGCATGTCCAAAATAGCTTTCACCTTGGTAGGATCAACCTCAATACCTCTTTGAGAGACTATGAAACCCATTTTTCCTAATGTGACACCAAAGACACACTTTTTTGGATTTAATCGTAACTTGTAATGCTCTAACCGTTCAAAGATCTTTTTCAGGACGGTAGGATGTTCTGCTTGGGTTCTAGATTTTCCTAACAAGTCATCAACATAATCTTCCATGATGATATGGATAAGGTCATGGAAGATGACTGTCATTTCCCTTTGATATGTTTCCCCCGCATTTTTGAGACCAAAGGGCATAACATTGTAACAGAAAGTACCCCACAGTGTTGTGAATGCGGTCTTATGTTGGTCCTCAGGTGTGATTCGGATATGATTATAGCCAGAGAAATGATCCATAAGGGATAACATCTCATGTCCTACTGTGAGGTCGACCAACATGTCAATGTTAGGTAGAGGGAAGTCATCTTTTGGGCAGGCCTTGTTAAGATCCTTGAAGTTTGTGCAAATTTGAATGTCTCCATTTGGTTTGGCGACTGGTATTATATTGGAGATCCATTCAGAGTAGTCAATTGGTCTAATAAAACCTGCATCTAGTAACTTCTCCAGTTCCTTCTTGACCAATAATGCTACATGTGGATGCATCTTGCGTAGTTTCTGTTTGATGGGCTTGGCATCAGGGAAAATGTCTAGATGATGAACCACTAAAGTAGGGTCCAAGCTCGGCATGTTTGAATATGACCAAGCAAAGTTAACCATACCCTCTTAGAGTAACTAACTGATGATTGCATATTTTGGATATGAGAGTGATTTGGCCACATATGTGATCTTAGGAGTTTCTGTAGTACCTAGATTAACTTCTTGAGTCTCTTCAATTAGAATGGACAACCGTGTAGATAGTTGAGTTCCCCCAAGGGGAAGATGAACATCTCCATCCTCCAACACCTCTTTGAGGTTTTTTCCATCGAATGCATCCTTTATTTTTACTTTTTCAAGGTCAGGAAGTGCATCGGGGAGGTTTTCACTAGATGACCGCTTTTTATTTTTCTTATTCTTATTTTTGCGACTAGAGTGCTCATCCTCCCCCAATCCCATGAGGTTGACATATGTATCTGCAGAAATATTGATGGGTGTGTTGTCACGTAGGTCCCAATCAATAAGCTCAGGGTGATGAAGGGATAGGCTAATGGTACAGACGAATAGGCATTCAAACATGGATGATAAGTCAGTGTGATCGACGTCATCATATTCACGTATGATGGATTCCTCCTCAGGTATGTCTTCCAATGAGCCATCATCCACGGAAACACTATTGGAAGTATTAGACGATGTTGCAGGAACTTTCTGCTTTTTTCGTATTTGATGCCTATGATCTTTGGCAGCTTCGATGTATCAATAGGTTGCAACCACCCATGTTCTTCTTTACCTAGGCCCCTACCTTGGTAGTTATATTTTTCTGCAAACTTAGCTGGCCAAGGATATGCTTCCTGAAAATATTCCTTTAGAGGAGGATCTGGTTGGGTTTTTTCTCAGTATACCCATTGACTTATATCCTCTTTTGGTGCATCTATCTTTATACTAGGGGACCTGAAAGTGGTAATAGGAATGTTTTTTGCACTGAAGGTGATAGTCTTGTCTTCCTTTGGAGTAGCATGTGAAGGTTGACCGTACTCGTGTGGTGACGGTGGCATGGTTGCTACGTTAAGAGCAGTATGCATTTCGTATTCACCACACCCCTTGTCAATGATCTAGACTTTTGTGATAGTAGGATCGGTGGTGGAAGATGGAGTAGTTGTCATGGTGGAGGATAGATTAGTGGATGATGACTAAGATGCCCCCATTTCAACCCTAGGACACTAATGTAAATGGAGAAATGACACTTCTAAAGCATGACAGTATTCAAATGGTTGGGGGTCAGCATAAATGGTGACCTCTTGTCCATTGACCAAGAATTTTAGGCACTGATGGTATGTGGAGGGGACGTGTTGCATAGCATGGAGCCATGGGCGGCCAAGGAGGAGATTATATGGTAAGTCTAGATCAAGGACATGACAGGTAGTGTACTGAACCACAGGTCCCACTTGGATATGAAGACTGATAATTCCCTCTGAATTCCATTTTGCATTATCATATGCCTTGATCATGATGATCTAATTACTTAAATCTGCTTGAGTATACCCCACCTATTTTATGAATTTTAGAGTACATAGATTGAGGGCAGAGCCATTATCTACCAAGACCCTTTTTATTTTATGATGAGCAACCGCGACTTTGATATGCAAGGGCCGATTATGATTGACATCGATATTTGGCATGTCATTCTGGCTAAAGTGTAGCTGATAAGATAAAGCCAGGTGTCCTACCAAAGCTTGGAATCATGTAGGATCGATTTCATTAGGTACATGGGTTTCCTGTAAGGCTCTATTGAGGATTTCTTGATGTACAAGAGAAGACTTAAGAAAATCCAAGATGGAGATATGAGTTGGGGGTCTTTCCTAAGTGATCAAGGATGTTGTACTAAGAGCTTACAGGAGTTGATTGGGCGGGTGCAGAGGCCGCAGGGACAGTGATGCGGGCTCATCATGTAGTAACAACACATTGAGGGTCTTTGGCTTTGACATGTATCATAGATACATGAGGTTCTACCTGCTCAATGTAATGAATAATACCCTCGTAATTGAGGGGTACATTCTTATAGCTTATGTTATTTGTGTTGTTTTCTTGGGGATTGTTGTTGGAGGTGCTCGCACCTTGATTATGGTTTGGAAATGCATTTTGATATATCTGTAATTGAGCATTAGACGACTAAGCTTGACTAGTGTCAACTTTGATATCTCCTCAATCAATAAGATCTTGGACATAGTTTTTGAGACCTTGACACTTATTTAGAGAGTGTCCTTTGATTTTATGGAACTCACAATATTCATTTTCCCTAAACCAGGTAGGCTTAGGTTTGGATTTGTCAAGTGGTTTGGTGATAGGGTAGGTGATCAAGTAGTTGATCTATAACAACTTATTGAAGATGACACTCAAGGGTTCTCCTAATTGAGTATACTGGCATTTAGTGTTCCCCTTACTGTTCTGGTTTGGCTATTGAGGAGGATGAGGTGCCCCCCATGGTATGGATATGGCATTAGGTATGGATGGTTGTTGTCTCTGGGATGTATTAGCCACTTGGACATGTTTAGTATCAGTGACACCGTCATTCACTGTGTTCTTGTCCTTGTTCCAAAAACATGGCTTGTCACCGAATGACCTTTCTTTATCCTAGTTATGTATTTTGTTGTGCCCTTTGACAACAAGGGAACATTCAAGGATAGGTCCCTTTTCCACTAGCTCTACGAAAGTGGTGACACAATGTAACCTAAAATTATGAGCCATGTCAGGATGAGAGTTCTCCACAAAGAGGGTGACCATGTCCTTCTCTTTTAGAGGGGTCTTCATTCGGCTTTCCAATGCACACCACCTTTGAAGATAGTTAGAAAAGGTTTCCCCCTCACATTGTTTCACTTTGAGGAGATCCAAGGTGTCAGTGTCTTTCTCCAAGTTGAAGGAGAAATAAGAGACAAATTTTTTTGATAGGTCCGCAAAAGATTTTATGGACCCTCTTTTGAGGGTCATGAACCACTCTAGAGAAATGTCTGTCAGGCTCCACGGAAATAGGCACAAGAGATAATTGTCGTTGTGCATAACTTCCTGACACTGGGAGTAGAACTCTTGCAAGTGGGCCTTAGGATCTTTGTTCCCCCTATATCTATCAAATTTTGGTATTTCAAAATGCTTAGGGAAGGGGATCGACGAGATGGAGGGATCAAACGGATATGGGCATTTGTCTTTGAACTTGAACGATTGTTTGCTAGTCCCAGCATGAAGATCTTTCAAAGCGGCTTTGATTTCCAATAGATCTGAGTTGATTGGTGGCAGGTTGCATGTATATGGATGGTAGGACAATAAAGGGTCCTGCTGAGAGAGCGTTGGATTGTTGAGGTATGGATTTTGATAGTGGGATGATGACATCCCTTGTTGGTATGCCAGGGGATTTTGTTGATACGGGGGTTGTTGTTGTGAGGTATAGTACGGATTCGTTTAATAAAAATGTGAGGTAGGTTGCTGAGGAGTTGGGATGCGATGTTACAGATTGACCTGCTAATATTGAGCGTATTGCTGCGACTATTGGGAGGCCACATAAGATGGTTGCTACTGGTAATGTTGTTGGTTATGGTAATAATGATGTTGTGATGGTTGCTAATGTGAAGTAAGATGTTGTGTGGGCTAAGACGAGATGTTGTATTATGTCTGAGTTCGCGAGCGTAGGATGGATGCGAGGAACAGAGATATGGTTTGAGTGGAAGGTCAAGATAGATTGCTTTGCGGCTGGTATGGTCATTGTTGTGAGGAAATCAGTGGGTTATTCAACGGTTGTTGTTGTTGGGGCGGCTGAGATAATGTAGGGGGATTTTGCAAAGGAGGTTGTTGGGTACCAAAGGGGACATTTAGAGGTGGCAGGTTAGATTGGGGGGCTGTGGAGATGCATATGAAGGCAATGGTTGATTTATGGCCCTAGAAGGTGGCGGTATTGTTGTAAAAGGACTTCCCTCAATGCTGACAGGAGGTGGATTTGAAAGGGGTGGTGCCATTAGCATTAATGGTTGTGGTTGCAGAACATTTTGTGGCATGCCAAAGGCAAAAAGATCATTGGAATTAGCTATTTGAGGAGCCCCTATGACTAAGATGGTGGGATGCGGAGGATTACTAACGGGATATAGAATGACGTTGCCGAATTCAGGTTGATGCCAACCTTCTACGGGAGGTACATTGGGGACATATGAACTACCTGGTGCATTGTGTGAACCTTGGGGTATGTTAGGTGTGGAGCTGTCATACTTGGATAGGTCGATACCTAATAGTAGCTTGACTCCTTTTTCAATTAAGTGGGCCAAGATTTCTTCTCCATGTTTTTCAAGAAGGTGATCTATCATTTGCACATTGATCGAGTTACTAAAGTGTTCCTCAAATGTAATTTCAGGTTGAATGACCATGTTTTCATCCTTGGGGGTGATGTGTTTTGACCGTTGATATTGGATTGTGATGATGTACTATTGTGCGGATCTTGAAGGATGTTTGCACCATTATGGGGTTCTTGTGAGGCATTAGCTACGTTGTTCGGATCTTGAGGGATGTTTGGTTGGGATTGTTGTTCGGCCATTTTCCTTGTTTGTGACCAGGTCTAAACAGGCATGCAAGATGATATGATGGACTAAAATGCTAGAATGACCTTGGTGATGAAAGGATTGATTTGATTTGATGATTGATTAGTTGATGAGGATGTGGCTCGACAGGATTGATTCAATTTGATGATTGATTAGCTGACAAGGATGTGGCTCGACAGGATTGATTTAATTCGAACGAAGTGGATTTTGTTTGATGAGATCGGATTGGGCTGATTGGCAGATGATGGGTCGATCTGAATTGGATGATATGATGATTTGAATTAAATTGATGATTGATTAGGATGGATGATAATGATCAAAATCTAAAACTGAGTTCAAGAGTGATCCTTGGTAACACTGGGTGTTGATTAATTGATTAAACAGTGGATGTATGATAATGGCATTGAATCCAACTTGAGATAGAAGTGGATTGATTGGGTCAACAAGGATGACCGACTTAGGACAAATGACTACCCTAAGTCAGTTTTTGATGGATGACGATTAGAGATGAACACCGAGGCCAACTTAGATAACCGCTTTAATGAGGTTTCAATGAGATATCGGTGATCTAAAATAGGGAAACGATAATCAAAACGTCAATTCGAAATGGGTAAATGAGGACTCTGAATGGGTGAATGGATGCTCGAACTGAGGGGATGAACATTTAGGATGGCGAGAAAACTCTTGAAATGGGTGTATGGATGTTCAGAACGGGGAGATGAGTGATCGAAATGGTGAAACGAGGGTCTCGAATGACGAAACAGATGAAAAAAACTAATCAGTCAAGGGTCAGGTTTTCCCAACGAACAAAAGATGGTTAATTTTTTCCAAAATAGGCCTGAAAGGGGGGTGGGGCAAAGGTCAGGTCTGCCCCTAGATGGTCAGGTCCACCCAAGGAACAAAATATGGTCAAATTCTTCCAAAACAGGCCTGAAAGGGGGGGTCAAAGGTTAGTTTCGCCCTTAGATGGGTCAGGTTTTCCCAACGAACAAAAGATGGTTAATTTTTTCCAAAATAGGCCTGAAAGGGGGGTGGGGCAAAGGTCAGGTCTGCCCCTAGATGGTCAGGTCCACCCAAGGAACAAAAGATGGTCAAATTCTTCCAAAACATGCCTGAAAGGGGGGGTCAAAGGTCAGTTTCGCCCTTAGATGGGTCAGGTCCACCCGAGGAACAAAATTTGGTCAAATTCTTCCAAAACAGGCCTGAAAGGGGAGGTCAAAGGTCAAGTTTTCCCCTAGAAGGGTTAGGTCCATCCAAGGAACAAAAGATGGTCAAATTATTCCATAACAGGCCTGAAAGGGGGGGTCAAAGGTCAGGTCTGCCCCTAGATGGGTCAGGTCCACCTGCAGAGGGCAAGTCCGCCTATGGAGCAAAATTTGGTCAAAATGGCTAAAACAGGCTCTAAAGGACTGGTTTATAGGTTAGGTTTGGCCTTGGATGGGTCAGGTTTGCCCCTGGAGGGAAATTTTGTCTGTTGGGAGGGTAGGTTCGACTGTTTATAGGTCAAGTACAACTATTTGCAGGTAAAGTCTGGTTGTTTGCAGGTCAAGTCCACCTGTCTGCAGGTTTAAACTTGACTTTTGAGAAAAAGACTAAGGAAAAGGACTCAAAACACAACAATCATCAATGAAAAGGATATGGTTGAGTGAAATGAATCAAACAATTACTGGTTTTGCACAAAGAAGACAATTCAGCCAACACAAGCCTAAGTCTAGTAGAAATGGTATGGTCGACAAAGTCTTCTAATCTAGGATGAACATAGTTACTAGGGAGTCTTCGATATACACCCAGTACATAAGGCCCAAACCATAAACACCAACCCATTACAATAGTGAGTCGGGAACCTTAAAGGCTTGAACCAACTCTTCACATCATCCTAATGCTTCACCAATTACAATGTGGTCGGATTGAGATACAACTTTCGCTCTCCCCCCTTTATATACCCTGTCGGTACGCGTGGTTGGAATCGTCCCTTGGGGTGGTGAAATCCACAAGCAAGTCCTGCTAAGAAAAGTAAAAAAGGATGACTCAAAGGACATGGTGAGCTACGATTTCTTGTCACCTAGGTTCATCGAATGGCACAAGGGGATTGGACACGTCAAATAGCTCACCCACAAACACAACAAACAAGGTTGATTGACACCTCCTAGTTAAACTATGTACCTAAATTAGGGGTTAAAAACCCTTAAAATAGCCAAAAAGATTGCTAAAAGGTGAAATTTTACCTTCTGGAAAAAACTGTCTAGGGAAAATCCAACTATGCAAAGGTCAAGTCCGGCTGTCTACAGGTCAAGTCCAGCTTTCTGTAGGTCAAATCCACTTGTCTGCAGGTCAGGTCCTCCCCTCTATGAATTTTTTTCCAAAAACAACTTCTAAAGTCTATGGAGGATAGGTCCGCCCCTGGGCAAGGTCAGGTTTTCCTGTGGAGGGTGAGTCTGTCTATCTGTTAAGTCAGGTCTACCCCTCTATAACTTGTACCTATAGAAATTCCAAAAATAGCAAACGTAAAAGCAAGATACCCATTTGTGGGTCCCACCAGGCATGCCAAAAATGTGATAGGGTGAATTTACTTGCTAGAATATGAGCAACAAACAAAAAAAGTGCAAAACAACAACAAAAGACACCCTACACCTCAAGATTAGCCTAGTTGGATTCAATACAAAATAAAGACAACAAAATGGAACCTTTTACCTTGTCTTGAATTGATCCTTTGGTTGTCCCTTTGATCTTTGGTGGTGTATGCTCCTTAGATGTCAATAGATGCAAATGTGGATTGTAAGATGGATGGAAAATAGGTGAAAGTGGATGCAAGTATGAAAAATGGATAAGTATGGCTCAAGGAAAAATATTGCAAGAGTTTGGCTAGCATGAATGATCTCCTCTAAAATGAGAGAAAAGAGGGGGTATTTATAGATATTTTAGAATTCTCTAGGGAAATGGACGGTTGAGCTTGAGCCACCAAGATCAAGATGTAGGGCTAAGGTGAGTTGAGAACTCACAAGCCCTCACATCTTGACATGTAGCATGTGAAGTAGCTCAAAAAAGGTGATGTGTACATGAGGTGGAAGGATAGTACATGACATGGAGGGAGTACATAGTACCTTGGGATTGGACAAGATCTCCTCATAAATGAGGTCCCTGTCCCCGTGTGGGTGAGAGGACATGTGGGAATTAAATATTCCTCAAATATCCTTATGGGGATGAGAAAATGAATTTTAAATTCCAAGGAATGCATTGGGGGATTAAATGTGAATTAAAAATTCACATGGGGAATGGAGTGTCTTCTTCAAAAAGAGAAAGCTTTTAATAAAGTTAACTTAGGACACATTCCATAAATGATATGAGGATAGTGATGACCTAATTAAGTGATTAAGGTTGTGCAAGCACTTGTCTAGACAAATTAATGATAGATTAAAGATAAGTGGGAAATTATGGAGGATGGGACCCTAATGATGATTAGAGGTGTGCACATCTTAATCATAAATTAATTATGACTAGGAAAGAGGGTTAGATTGCTAAGAGGGATTAGAGACCAACTTGCAAAAGTTGGAGGATGTGACAATGAGAGAAAGTGGGGAATTTAAAAGTAAATTTCAAATTTCAAAAGATAATATAACTAAATTAAATAAATTGATACATTTATTTAATTTAGAGAGAAGAGGGGAAAAGTATTTATTAAATTAAATACTTTGGAAACCTTATGTAGGACACATAATATTAATTAAATGAGTGATTTAATTAATATCAGCAAATAGGACGAATTAAACAAGCAATAGGATGGTTAAGGAGACGCCTTTGACTATATGGAAGTGGTCAAATTTAGGTGTCTACATCAACAACTGATCTTTCTCATTGTTTTGAAGATCCAAAGAGGTTTCCCTCTATTGGGACATTTACTCCATTTGTAGATGTATGGTTCACCTTCCCTAACTCATCATTCAGGGGAAACTCTCTAGAAACTTGGGGATCTGAGCCTCTAAATTTTCCCTTCTAATCAAAATATTCAAACCAACTGGAGCCATTACATCCTCTCTATTTAATTTCTTCAAAACATGATCTATCGACAAAGCATTTTCAAAAAGGTCTTCAGTCCCTCCAACAATTGTATTTTCCTTCGATGTTTCCTCATACCTCAATCTACCCTCTCGACTATCCTCAACATGAGAGTTTATCTCCATGTTTGTAGTGCCCACATTTTTACACACTAATAACCTATCAAATTCGCAACATCTTTACTATTTTTGCAAATAATTTTTTTTGTTTACTTGAAAGATAATAACAACTTAATTCAGTAAATTATCACACTAGTTAGAAGCAAAGGTAGAAATGATTTGCTATTGTTAGCAATAGAGACTACTGACTTGGGGTTGGCTTAACGTACCTCTTACACACTCAAGCACCTCTTGTATTCCAACGCATCTTGATATCCCTGCTCCCAACACTTGTACCTACATGGTCTATAAGTCTTGGTGCACACATAAGATCAACGATTTATCAGTACATGATCACCACAATCAACGATATAATTACATGGCTATACAAGTCAAAATGGTGGTTTACAACATTGGGAAAGATTAACAAGACCAACAAAACTTAGACAGACAATCCTAAGGGCCCGACCTAATTCCTCGGGGGCTCATCACTGACGGCCTTACCTACGTATATAATTCACAAAGGAATTGTAGTTCAACTCTTTCCATTTCATACTGGGATACTCACAATGAGGGTATTTCCCCTTGGGTTTGACATTATTTTGCTTGACATAAAACATAATCCCAATAATGTTGATATGCACTAACTCAATTCCCTACTCAATGCATCACATGTCCCATACAAATTTCACACTAAAGGAGTGGGTACGCAACCCTTTCTAGGGTTCGTTACCCTAGATAGTTTTCACAGTCGGCTACCACCCACTTAGGTGAAGTCGAAAACCAGAGACTTGGGTAAGGGTATACTAGAGTAATATACTCATATTTGATTGACCAACAAAGGGGTATATCCACCAGGTTAAAATGATGACTTGATGCCAACTTTAGTCATAATGACTAACGGTAGGCCACACAATAATAGGATTAAAATAATATTAATAATAATAATTCTACACACCCATATTCAAAATATATACTCGATAATCACTAACAAGTATAAAATCACCAAACCCTGTTATAAGACCACATAGACCAATTAGGACTCTAGTTCTAGCAATTCAAACTATAATACACATCTAATCTCAAAACCAATGGGATATTTATTTAATGATTAAAATATATTATACCCCAACATACCATATTATGTAATTCATAAAAAATATAAAATTGTCTTTCAAAACATCCTTTTTCCACTTCATTCTCACATTTTCCTAAATCCAGTTTGTTAAGAAAATTCCAAGTTTTCAACCATCCTTAGACTATAAATTTAATTCATGAATTTTCAATTGCTCACATAAAATACGTAAGAATAAATGAAATTCATTTACACAATTATAATCAAACCCCTTATTCCAAACTCTATTCTCTAGTCTCCCACTAAGATCGCTATGTTTTCATTTTCCTTTGATATAACTTGCCATCATTAGTAGAGATAAATAAGAAGAATTAAATAATCACCATGCTAGTTACTTCTCAAAATGGTATACATCTGAACATTTACATAAAGAACACACCATAATAATGCTAGTTAAGAAAATTGAATATAATGACTACATATACTCTGAAACAATTAACAAACCAAATAAAATGACTACATATACTCGGGCATAGTTAAGAAAATTAAATATAATGACTACATATACTCGGGCAAAGTTAAAGAAATTAAATAAAAGGGCATAGTTAAGAAAATTAAATATAATGACTACCTATACTCAGGCACAATTAAGAAATTAAATAAAATGACTACATATACTCAAGAATAGTTTATAAATTGAATTAAATTGAATAAAATGACTACATATAAATGCCTTTAATCACTGCTCATTTTGAAATTAGAATCGATACTATACACAATATACTTTATTGATATTTATTATAATATTATATGTTTTGTTCCAACACTCCTGTTTTTTTTTTAATAATTACTTTAAAGTGTAAACCAAATTCCATTAATGAATTTACTATGAAAGCAACATGCAAGATTCAAATATTAACAAGAGACGCATATGCGTCATGTTCCTGCCTATTGTGAGTTGTGTTTGGTTGTTTGAGAGATTTACTTAGCATAAGCAAATAGTGGGGTGCAATGTCAATGTTTGTTGTTTAAAAATAAAAAATAGTAGTCATGGAGCTTATTTAATTAGAACTTAGCATTGTACCATACGGATCATATAACTTGAAAATTTTAATAAAAAATTATGCATGTAGCAATTGACATGTAGTATCATAAATAATTATGCAATTGAAGTTTATAGTTGTTGTCATGACAATTTTTTGAAAACAACTAATAGAGTTGTATTAGGCATGTTTGAGCATAGAATATAGTGGTTGTCGAAATGGTAGAAGTGCAATATTGTCCCCTTTTCTATCTCATTTGCTGCCTATAAATATTGTAATGATATAGTTGTTAGAAATTCATTATTGTATTATATAAGAATATTGAATGAGTACAAACATACATATAGTAGAAAATGTTTATAAAATATTATACTTACATGTTCATAGGATGTGTTGATTATTGGTGAGTAGGATTGGCATGAATGATGATGTTGTGGTTCAATGTGAAGTAATAGTCATATTTGCATGTAATAATAATTAGATATGTCTGTAAATGCATATAATTTTAAGTAATATACAAAATGTCTATTTATAGACCATTTTGATTTATACATTGCAAGTGTTAATAGATAATAGTAAATGTGATTAAATGGTATGGTTTTTCTTATAGTCAATAAAACAAAACTAGAATATATGTATATAACCAGTCAGCTCTTATACATAGAAATGATGTTGATAGTAACATTGTTTAGATTTAACATAGTAGAAAATGTAGAACCAAGAGATAAGAGCATTTTGTATTGTGGCTAGCATTTTTGAAGAGGAAAAAAAATTGGGTTGCTTGAAGCATGTTACAGATTCTTGATAATCACATTCATTTTTCTATCTATTTTTTTTAAACCGCAATACCCTCTTGATGTTTGCCTCAAGACCCTTGTTACCAGGAACAAATTGGGACTTTTAGCTTTGAGCATAGGTAAATTTAGAAACCTGTCCAATCCTACACGTTGAAAACAATAATACGATTTACTGTTGTATACTATATAAATGTTATTTCTATCGTTTTGCTAATTAGATATCATGTATCTATTATAAATGGATATTTTTATTTTTTATATAATAAATTATCATATTATGAAATAAATATATAACTAAACTAAAAATTAAAAAAAATACTATTATTCTCATCAACTAAACTATAACATTTGAATGCATAACATTTTAATTGCAATTTATTAAAAAAACTCAAATGAATAATTAATATTAAAAATTAAAATAGTAATTGAGAACTTTGACTCTTTATTCACTACAAATTTTAAGCTTATTGAACCAGTACAAAAGAAATGAGTTATCAACATTTGGGTTCAAATGCATGATCCATCTTGAGAGAGAATAATCAATTATAGTACAAAAATATAGTTAAACTCACATTATAATCCAAATTATTAGCATTAAACTAATTATTCAAATTTGAATATAGAAAAAATCATTTTGACTTGACCGATAGTGGATGAAATTTACAACTAAATTCAACAGTTATGTAAGAGATGTTTGTAAAGGTGTTGAGGTGTACCAATAAATTCACAAAGCCTGATTTGAAGGTCTTGATTGAAGATTTTATAAAAAATTTGGTGACTGCAATATTGATATCATCATTATAAAGTTAGAAACCCTCTCTTATATACATCAATCTGAAAGACCAAATAATCCAGTTTGTCAATTTGGGCATTAAATTTCTAGATTGAAACAACAGTCACTCCTGTAATCAACCCACTTGGACATAGATACTTACAATATATGCATATAATTAACAAAGTTGCAACATTTCAATCAGATTCATTGATGCTGTAGATAAGTTCTGGATTTCGTACATAGGATACCCAAAACAAATCAATGAGGCATTAAGCCCATTTAGGCTTTGAAAATCCAAGATAATTCATTGCACTGCTTATGAAAACTTGTCAGTAAGGCATACCAAAAGAAAAACTTACTGTATATCCAAACTACACAGGCCCCAAGGCTACAACCAATGTATAGAAAATAGCTACAACCAATGTATAGAAAATAGCAGTAGCAGTACTCCCTTTGAACATCTCAGATCCTCTATATCTGGACATGCCTCTTTCAGGCAATAAAAGAGGCCATAAACTCCCTCTCTTAGGCAACAGAAGAGGCCACTTTCTATCCATTCCATTCTCCACTTCATCGCTGTAATCCATATCCTCCACATAATGGTCAGTTAACAGACAAACTTCAATTTAATGGAAACCTTCACTGTGAGCCATGAATGTTTGTTTGCATTGCCAAATGGCAAAAATCTACTCAAAAATCGAATACCCAACTCTAAATTTCGCCTCTACACAGAAATCAAAGCTTGTGGGGATTTAAAAACATAAATCTACCTCAACAATTATGAAATAGCTCGCAAAGTTTATCCAAACTGTCTTCCAAATCAGCAACTGAAAGAAAATCAGGCAATTGGTGCATACAAATTGAGATGAAATTTGATCTCCAACCTTTGTATACCTTTGACAGTCGCTTATCTCTAGCAAGAAGAGAAAACTTTGACAAAAATCAGCTTGATCATTTCGGAATGTAAAGCCAAAGACCCATGATAAACTTATGATGTTAGTTAGTTTGGTTGCTCTGGATGAGAGCATTAAGGAGTTTTCTGGAGAAATTGGCTCAGATAAGACGCAGGAAAGAAAAGAGCATCTAACTGTTCGACGTGATCAATATCATCTAGAACAATTAGGAAGCCAAAGAATGGCTTCTTTCTATATGATTAGAGTTATAACTTGAGGCTTCCTCTATACTTTGGAAATCCAACCCATCTTCATTGAACAAATCTTTGAGGAGTTTCATTTGCAACGAAGGTAAATTGCTTTTTGTTGAGGCTTCCGGCACATCAAATAGAAAATAGGCTCCAACTTCCTGAAGTTATGCCAAAAGCAATTTAAACACCAATCTTTAAGAAATAGAGATATGTTGTTAGCCATATTCAAAGAGCCAACCGTATGTATGTTTGGCATAGCTAAGCATTTGTGATTTCTTAAACAGATAGAATCGTGGATTGGAAGAAAGCAGGACCTTTTGCTAGAGTTTTCTAGAGAAATCAACCAACATAAGATGCTAAGAAAGAAAAGATGCCATGAGATCTAAAATGTAGATAGTCCCATGTGAATGACAAATACTTGAATGGTCATCATTCATTAGGATACTATTGAGGAATAGTTAGATACTATGGAGGAATAGTTTTTGTATATGATTGGAAAAAATCAAACATTATTCAAAATGCTTACATCATTGTAATATTACTGTACATATCTATTAACCAATAGAATTGAAGGAAAATGATTTTGTAAAATTAACAAAAATATGAAATAATTAGAAACATTAGAAAATATAGTCAACAAAATTTAATTCTTGCATCTAATTGGTTGATTCTTGCCAAACTATTAAAATAGATGAATCCATTAGTATACCTGCCTACAGCAGGAACTAAAAAGAATGGAAAATATACAAGGAATAGATTTGTCGGCAAAGAGATGTAAGCAGTAAAATTAATTTGAAAAGTAATATTTATTTTCATGGCAGATTTAGTTGGAAGGGACAAAGGGAGTGGGTACAGCTCTTGCACAAACTTAGCTACAGTTGTTCCGTTTATATCACTGTTAAAATTCTGATTCGAGAATCATTGAATAAAAAGGTAGAAATTTTTTAAAAAATTTTAAATTTTTAAATTTTTAAATTTTTAAACTACTATGAGCAAGATGAAAATATTCATTTTGCCTAAAGTTTCTCACATTAAAAAAAAGTTTACAAAGAATCATTTTATTTTATTTTTAAAACGAGACAACCCAAACCAATCTCCCTACAGCTCCCTACAGCTGTTGCTACAATTTATTCACCATATATGAAAAGAAATTAAAAAAAAAATCAAGTTTTGGAGCTACTAGACTATTGAGATCAAGACAAGATTTTTTTTTTCTTTTGAGTTAAAATTATTTGCTATCGCTTATGCATTTTATGTTACTTAATTTCAACTAACACGAATGCCCTAGTTTTATTTTATTTTTATCTGCAGGTCGCCAGTGGCCGCCATAGAAGCTACATGGACAAGCGATTAACAGTTGTTATGCTAGGCGTTTAGAGGGGGATTTTCCATAACTCCTTGAATTTCTGTCAAATGTAACAAATTCCTTAGCAATATTTGAAAATTTTATTAATTAACAAATCTAATAATTTATTTTTTTTGAACATTTTATATGCAACTAGGGGAGAGGGGCTCATGGTGGAGCGGGGTTCAATAGTGGGATAGAAGTAGTCCCTAGTAGGCCCCATAGTGGAGCACCTTCATATCTAATTGCAAAACATTTTTTAGCCATAAAGTACACAAACGGACAAATCATGTGATGCCACACCAACGCACCAATAAAATATGACTTAGTGCACCACTATCGGTCTTAAACTTTTGTTTTGGGCCTTTTTGTATACCTCAACAAAAAGTATGTTGATGTGGCATCATATTTGATGATGTGGCCCTAAAACGAAATATAGAAGCATGTGAGTTGCCAAATAAATTGTTGTACAAAATTGGGAGTGATTTGAAATTTTCACATAGAATTTTGAGAAACACGAAATTAGGGTGCTCCACTATAGACCCCTCTCCCCTAATCACTTGGAAGTGAAAAATAGCCCATAGAAAAATATTTCGCTTTCATTTCTTTATGTTTATATAATAATATAGGCTACATACTACAGAAAATTGTAGAATGAAAAGAGAAGTGACTTGCGAATGGGGAAACAACCAGGACATGGGGGAGTTGGGGCTGCCTGGATTAATTAAGTGATTTTAATTTATATTTGACTAAATGTTAACTATTAATATTAAAGAAATATCGTTTATTTAGTCATTAATGCTCTTTAACTTATTCTGAAATCAATGGAAGCATCATTTCTGCCTATGCATGAATTGGGGCTTTGGATGAGGGTATAAACACCCATAAAAAAAAAACATATTCCTTGATCTTCTCGCTTCTCAATCCGATATTCCTGTAGTACATTCATTACGTGTCAAGAATTGAATTCCCCTTTTCAAACCATATCCCCAGCATCATAAACGTGGCAGAAAGAGTTACTCAATATTGTTCGTATTTGAAGGCCTTAAAATAATTGTACTATAGTTGCCTCCAACCCTAACATTTCATTTTGCTCATTACAATGGTGAGGAGAGATGGACTTGGCGGTGGTAATAAGAATCTAATTCCTATTTGTAAGCCTCCATAATTTAAATTTTAAATTTCATTAGTAATTACTATCTATGTACAACTTTACAAATCATAATTTAAATTTATTAAATTTATTAATTTTATCTACATAAAATTAATCATCATATGAAAAGGGAATAAAATTGGACTAACCAACTCCCAAATTACTATTTTAACTATTCTTTGTGTGATGATTTTTTTTTACTTAATTTTATCTTATATATATAAGTGCGGCAAAGAAAAGAATTATAAAAAATTTCCTGTAACTTTATTTACTTCTTGAATTCCTTTTTATTTTTTTCTTTTTCTTTTTTACCTTAAAACAACCTTATTGGCTTCCAACATTTACAACTTGTATTTAATATTAACCTCTCTTTTGACCTTCAGTTAGACTAATTACTTGTATCCCACTTCAATAAAATTATCCTTTATTTACCTTTTGTTTTTTTTTTTTACTTCCCTTTTCACAGTGAGAATAGTAACAATATTATTTTCTTTGCTAAATTCATTTGAATAATGATTTAAATGTAATACCTATGCATAAATCTAAATATCTAACCACATTGAGAATTAAACTTGGTTTCAATATTGATACCAATTATTTTCTTTCGTCAAAAATTATAACATGTCAATTTTAACGGGATGCTTAACATTATTACCTTTCATGGAAATTTTATAGGAATTTTTAGTAATAGTATTATCATGTTTTCTAGTCTCACCCTTATTAATAATTCTTATTTCAAATAATAGCATCCAATTTTTATCTACTATCATTCTTATCAATATTTTATTATTGCATTAACAATAAGAATAATAACAATATTATTTTCCTTTTTTTTGTTTTTTCCATCTCAATTTAATGTAATGGCAATGTAAATATATTGAAAATTACTAATCCTCATATCGTTTTTATCGGCTAAATTTAAAATCACCTATATTTGCTTATATTATTAATTGTTACATCACCCATCATAATTACATCATTGTTAGAATCATTAGCATCACTTTTATTATTTCTATTCTGTTGTCCATTATTTATATTAACATTGTTCAAGATCATTGGAAGACAATAAAGATGAGAAAGTGAAAGGTAGTTCCATTTTGAAGCTTGGTTTTCTTATTAGCACATGAACTTAGACATGGAACCATAGATCTAAAATATCTAAAATGAATAAAATATAATTCATAATTTCAATCCTCAACAATATGCACACCCTAAATGATCATTTAAAGAGAACCAATATTTAACAACCTATCTTTTCCTCCACATAATACACACAAAATTTTAGGGACATGAACAAGCCAAATATGACCATCACCAAAAACTTTTGCAACTATTGAACAAGAGATTGGGGCCTTACAATGTCTAAAAGCATATTAGTTTTGTGTTTTCCCCATTCATCATATCCCTAGCATTCATTTTTGTTCACCATCAAGCATCCAAAAAACTACTATCTTCTGCCTAAAAAATCATTCTCCTTTAACAATAATGTTTATGTTAGAGTAGTTTGATTTAAACCCTTAGCTTTCTTTAATAGATTACATTCCCCTACTATGTGCCCTATCCCTTTACACCCATAGCACATCTCTACTAATTCTTCTACTTCAATCCCTTGCTTCCATCTTCCTTCATTTGATACTAATTCTACCATTATTGGAAGGGGATGTATCACCTACCATAAAATGCATATACGGGCATACATGCTATAGTCTTTATTGGCTTTAGCTTCATCTACTTTAATGAAGGTGCCTAACTTGTTACCAATCTGTTTTAGGGTTTCAATAGCCCAATACTAATGGGGTAAGTTATAAAGCCGAATCCAAATGGGTCCTTCTGATATGGAATCAATCTTAGGGTTGAAATTTGGAGACCAGCCTTTTATATAGAACGGTTTTCCCCCCATTAAGAATAGACCACTATTTAGAATCCACATTTTATCTCTAGGTGTCAGACAAATAACCAGATAAAACCCATTTGAGAGAGTTTTCAAAATAGTAGCTTCCCCCCAGTGCTCATTACACTAGTTTCGCACCCTACTAAAAGAAGGCCATGGACCACTCCATTTCATGAAAAAGGCTTTCTCTTTCAGTTGGTTCATCGACTCATTCCAAACCTTGCCATCTACCAATAAAGAAACTATTGTGGTATGCTCTATGTTAGGATTTACCTGGTCCGCCGAAACCTCTTGGTTATTTGGCCTCCAAATTTTCTTTTCCACCTTTCTGAAGTCGATTAGCTCCGTCAGACGCATATTGGCATAGCCCCACTTATTTCTAACATTAACCTGTTGCGACATTCCCTCATTCTGGATAATAAGAGAACCAAAACCACTTGTTGTCAGAGCCTTCCATGCTTGTTGTGGAGCACACCACGGAAGGTTCGATGGTCGACCCCTCTGCCTTTGGTTGTAGGGCCATCCAATCTTAGATCTTCCAAAACCATGAGCCTCCTACACCCTACAATCGCAACGATCACTCCTTCGCTCCGCCATGGAGAATAGATATTATAGGCGAATCTTGAATGGTATAATCTCTACATTTTTGGTGTCATGTCGAGGATGGTGCTAAGTTCAAAATTCTTATTTATGTCTTAAATTATAATTTTCAATATTTCATAGATTAGTAAGTTTTGTTTCAACATTAGGACCTCTAGATATTTAATAATCAACAAATACTATTCACTAACAATGTGTAGGAACCACTACTTAAATATCAAAGAACCATTCTATGTGAAGGCAAAGAGATACTCTAGGAAGATTTTTCCCCTCAATTCATAAATAATTTGAAGGCATTGGTGCAAATAGAGAACATATTGGGGGAATTAATGAAGGATAACCTTCCCTCATAGTAGTAACTATTCCAAACATAGAGAAGATTTCTAGAGGGAATTTTAACACCATGACTGAGGAAGTGGTGGAAAATCTAGTAAAACATGTGACATTTGAGTTTCCAATAACAAACCAAGAAAGGAGTACTACTCTTAAGAATATGGCCCCTTTAACATTACCAATTTTTATGGAGTGGTTATTTAAGACCCAGACATATTTCTATTTGAATTTGATGTGTTTTGCTAGAGTTATGATTATACTACAAATGCTTATAGGCTTAAATTCTTTCCAGCCACGTTAAAGGATGCCACTCTATGATGGTTTATGGGGTTGGGAAGAAATATGTACCCAACTAGGAAATAATGAAGGCCAAATTATTGTAGAAGTATCAAGATTATTGTAGAGGGACAGACATGAAGAGGGATGACATCTTTAAGATATCATAGAGAGAAGACGAACCACTTGAGTATTATGTGGAAAGATTTCAATTTTGTCTAAGGAAATCGCATCATAATAGACTCTTGAACCCAAGTAATTAAAATTGGTATTTTTGCGAGGAGTACATGAAGATTGTATGGATGATCTAAACCTCATAGGGGTGGGAGATATATCTCAATTACCTTTTGAGAATAATTGAAAGGTATGCATAAACTACTCCAAATCATCCATAAAAAAGAAAAGATAAGGGTTGATAAAACCTCTTCTTTCAATAAAACATCCACTAGGGTATCAAGGGTGGAACTCAGTAACCTCTTGTCTAATATGAAGGAGGACATAATCATCCACTTGGCTACCCAATCATACACCTTGCATGTATCAAAAAGAAGCAAGAAGAAGTTGAGGCAACCCTAACTAAATTATTTTCACATTGTCGTTAGAAGAAGATTAATTGTAAATGCAAGAAGTTGGCTAGCATTTCTGAAGAAAAGAAAGGGAAGTTTGAATTTCAAGCTCTAGATGATGAAGAAGGTCAATTATTTTACATTTCTCAATGAAAACCTTGGAAAAAATGATAAGGTATACCCCAGATCTATTATCTTACAATATGTCATTTACAAGTGGTAATTCAAATTTCTCACATTGGAACACTCGGCCTTGGAATAATACACAAAATCCATCATAGCCAATGGCCCAAACACCTAATTAGAATCAACAACAAGGCATATGGCCATTAACACCTTACCTGGCCCCAAACTACAATTCCCAGTGGCCACCCTAGCAAAACCAATGGCCATCATAATGGCATGGGAGTTAGCAATGGCACAACCAAAATATAAACTACCCATAGCCACAATGACCTTTGTAGTCACAACAACCTATTATAATGCTAAATCTAGCCATGGACACACCAACACAACTAAGATCACCTCAATTATCAGCCCAACATGCACTTAACCCTAAAAATAAGCATGTTCAGCATGCTTATACTAAAGACACCATCCAATCCCCAACCTATGGGGTTGAGGTGAGTGATGTCCACCTCCGTTCAGGGAAAATGCTAGTTGGGCCTTCATCTCCTCACATATGAAGCTTACTGATGAGGAGCCCCCAATAGAAATTATAGATAAACAACCAAAGGAACCTAAACAAAGTAGCACTCAACAGAACATCACAAGTTTGAAATCACCATTCACTAAAAGGCTAACTACATAAAAAACATCATTATAAAATTGAATCTAACCTATTGGTCCAACTTATAAATATAAATACATAAATATACCCCCGATTCAAGAAATTAATGAAGTACCAATATACACAAAAACTGTGAGAGGGTTATGCCTTAAAAAGCTTAGTAGAAAATGAAAGGACCCCCAAACTTTTCATATCTTGGGACAACTTGTTGGCATCATGTTAGGCAATATAGTTGTTCCTAAATATGCAAACCATGGGAGCCTTGTAGTAGATGTCCAAATTAATTGAATTCTCATTAAAAACACCTTAATTGACCTATGAGAAGTCATAAATGTTATGAACAAAAACCTATGAAAATAACTTTAGTTAATGAAATTATGACCTATGCCTATTATTTTACAACTAGCAGATAGGTCAACTATTAAACTAGAGGGTATTATAGAATATTTAGTCATCAAAATAGACTCATGGGACTACCATATAGTTTGTATGGTCTTACAACCTAAAGTAGACCTTGCAAGGTACCCCTTAATCTTATGGAGACCTTGGTTGGCTACTACAAATGCATTCATTAGTTGTAGTTCTAGCAATATGATCATTTCCAATGGAAATATGATAAAAAATTGGTCCTTTACCCACCTACACAACCACATACAGATTTGGATCAAACTGTATGGCCTACCCCTTATGAGGATGACCAATATTCTTTATAAACACTCATGACCATTTAACATAGCCCAATGTTGGAAACCCAAGATGAAGATGAAGTCCTTGCAAACATTGTGTAAAACTCTTATGGTAGTGACTCGTAGCAACACCACTGTCTCAAATACTTACATTATCTTTTGTACAAAACAATACTTGCAAATGCCTCTGATTCTACTTATCAGCTTTTTCATACACTACTACCCGAGAATTGCAATCTAAATTTAGTAGGTCTTGACATTGCTTTTGTCAAGTTTTTATCCTTAACCATAGAAATCACACCAGGTAGAACACTGAATGTCAACAACCAATTGACAATTACACAACATTCTTCATTATTAACCATGTTGCAAACACACAACGTCATTCACATGGACAAGGATTATTTGGAAGAATCCTTAAGTAGATTCATCAATAAGATCCATGGACAAGGATTATGGCAAGGAATTCAAATCCCTTCCACTAGCACTTTGATTACCCATGCACTCTTTGTTGATGACACGGTCTTGTTTGGGAAGGGATATCTTATTGAATCCAAACAAGTCCTAGAAAAGTACACAACTACATCAGGTCAAAAAATAAATATCCATAAATCAAAGATCTACATCTTCAACATGAAAGCAACAGTCAAGAGGAAAATTATCAAAAAACTAGGCTTTCAACTAGTAGAACTTCCATGCACATACCTAGGAATTCCTCTCTTTACTGGCTCTAACAAGTCAAAATACATGTCCAAAGTCATTCATATCATATAGACCAAAATTTTAAGCTAGAAGGGAAGGTGGTGATCTCTATCAGGGAGGTTGCTAATGATAAAATTTATCCTATCTGCCATACCAAATTACTGCATGGCAGTTCTCAAGGCACCCAAATCAATTATATCTAAAATAGAGAAATTGATAAGGAACTTCTTATGGAAGGGTAACATGGACAATAAAAATAAAAATACCCCTAATATCTCTAGATAAGATTTGCAATGAAAGACTTAAAGGGGGGGTTGGAATTCATAACTTATCTACAAGGAACCTATCTCGAGGAGCTAAGTTAGCTTGGTATATGTACTCTAAACCATATTCCAGATGGTGTAAAATCCTCCAACACAAATACCTGGATACAGCTTCACCATCAAGAATCTTGACCATCTCAAACCCTCCACCAAGCTCAATTATGTGGAACTTTTTGGTGACCTATAGGGAAGTAATTACACCTTACATTTCTTGGGAAGTACACAATGGGAATGAGGATTTTTTTTTATGGACTCATGGAACAACCACCCTTCATTAAACACAATCTATGAAATTCAACTTGCAAAATATTATCTCTCAACTAACTAGGGTGTGAGAGTTAAGGATTACTTCCATAGTGTTGATGAAATTATTGGAAGAATATTTTGAAAAGACCTCTCCAATACCTCCATCCCCATGGATTAAGAAGCAAGGCTACAATCTATCCTATAAGATAGGATTGTGTACAAATTAGATGCACCTGATAAGATTCTTTGGGCTCCATCAAAATCTAGAAACTACACAATATGTCGAGGCTACAAATCAGTCATCAATAGTGGGGAGCAGGTGGAAACCTAGAGAGATTTATAATTTTGTTGCAACTCTATGGTACTCCCAAAAGTGGGTTGCTTTTTCTAGTTGGCTCTGAAGAAAAGATACTAACTAGTGACATATTATGACTCTTGAACATCTCAGTTCCCTTTAAATGTCTCATGTGTGAAAATTCATTGGAAGATGTAGATATCTCCTAGTCTAATGTCCCTTTATTCAATCTTGTTTGCATTTATTCTAAAGAAAGTTGAATTAGTACTCACCCTTACAAAATACCTTATGGGAATTATTTACAAGTTGGCTCATCTTGTATAAAACTTATCTTTTTTCCTTACATATTCAGAGGGTAGTCCCAGTAATTGTTATTTGGTGCATACCACTGGAGAGAAATAAAAGAATATTTAGAAAGGAATCAACAACAAATGAGAAAATACTTACAAAGATAGAGACATCAGTATTAGAGGTTACCAATGCATATGTTCAAAAATCTAAACATGTAGGATCATTTTTCACTGATTGGGACTCATAGATTTTGAAGCAATAGAAACAATCGGTATTGCCTTTTAAGGGTACTCTTTATCAACCAAAACCAAAAGTTAACAAAATAAAGATTTCTTGGATCCCCCTGCTGATAGGGTTCCACAAATTAAACTTTGATGGTGCATCAAAAGGAAACTCAGGCCCAATGCAAGAGCTGGAATCATTATTCGAGACAAACTAGGCTCTTGCATATGTGCAAAATCACTACATCTTCCCTTTGGTTCAAATAACTCAGCATAAGTACAAGCCCTCTTGCATGGTTTAAAAATGACTTTAGAAATGAAAAATTCAAAAATTCAAATCGAAGGGGACTCACTGCTAATAATAAATGCTTGTAAACAAAAATAGATATGGAATTGGCAATTGGAATATATCATGCAAGAAGTATGGAACCTAATGGAAAGGTTCGATAAATTCATTATTACCCACACCTACAGAGAAGGTAACCAATTGGTTGATTACCTGGTAGGAATAGGAAGTGCTCAAAAGGAGGAGGAAATTGTGTATACAACAAAGGAATTAATCCTACACCCAACCTTGGTGGACATCATAGCTAAAGAAACCACCCAAAAATAATCCAACTCAACTAAAATCCTGCAACAATGGAGGGTTAAGGGTGAGAGTTAAGCTAACACCCTTGAAAAATTAGTAAAAGGAGGCACGACTTTTTATCGTGCCATCCAATGTGCCCAGTGATTAAAAAAAAATCAACTTCATACTTGAATGATATACACTCCTCAACGCATGTGTGTTGTATCAATACTAACCATTTGTTTTAGGTTTAATTAATGCTCCAAATCTCTTCACACAGGTTTTGTACCGAGCATAAAGATTAATTATTACAGAGATTAATCTTTATCCTCTGCTTGTGCCAACTTCAAGTTGTTGGCCATTGATATGATAGGGAATGCATGATGGCGATGAATCCCATACCCAAATTTGTGCCCAAATGTGCTAAGTGGACATCTTAAAGTTATCTTGGGGTTTCCCTTTCATGCCATTCTTGAAATTTTAGTGTCGTAACAAAAGTGTTCTTAGGTGTTTTGCACTTCAGGTTCTCTACATAGTTCAAGTTTCAACATCTCCATAGGTCTATTATGAGAAGGATACCAAGTGCAACTCTTGAAAATCTTCGACAATGGAATATCACCCGCGAAACCATCAGGAACCTTTTCCAGTTGGTGACTGGGAAATGTGCTTCACAGGAAGCCTGGAAGATCAACAACTGCAAAAATTCTTCAAGCTACAATGTTCAACACTCAAGAAATGTAATAGAAGGGTAATTAGAGAGGAGATCATGTACTCGCAAGCAATGAGGTTACTCTTTCCTTCTCAACTCCTATCCATTTTCATTTCAAATCTTTTGGATTTGCTACAATGTTATAAATTTGTTCAGTTAATAGTGGATAAAGTGGTGAATAAAATCTTCTTGCAAGACAATGTCATACTGAAAGCTACCCAGTTTTATGACTTCTTCGATGGACCCAGTCTTATGAATTCTTCAATGGGGAAGGATACATTGGGGGATTATTCCCCAGGCACTTTCTGCTTCATAAGAGAGCCTATGTCTCATTATATGACGCCATTAAACATGCATTCAAAATGAATAGTCCCAGGTATCTATATTCAACCCTTGCAATGCTAGAGAGGTAGAGGAAGAAATGGTGTAAAAATTTAGGGTTAAATACCATGCCATCGTGTCATTGTTGGTCCATGAAAACCATTTTCCAATCCATGTTGTGGAAATGGTCTCTGACCATTCTTGTGCCCCTCGTCAATCCCCCTGCCCCATTATCCCCAACTTGAACTATTTGGCCCTAGCACACTCTCTGAAAGCTCCCCAGGATGAGGGCTTTGAAGAAAAATAAGATGAAAATGAGGTGGATTTCTGCCCCATGGAGGAATAAGAAAAATGACTCACAGCTAAAAGCATAAAGTTTTTGCATAAATATCGATAAGTTATGGCACACCACCACCAAATACATGAAGCATTTTGTTGGTCTGCAAATTTTAGGTTACAGACACAAGTTCCTTTCTACCATTTTGACAGCTTCTTGGTTGAATTTACAAACTTGTGCTACTTCCCTACCATATGTATACAAGATTCAATACAGGTTCTAATGTTTTGTAAAAAGCACCAACATAAAGTTTTTTGGCTGATAGACTCAAATTCTCACATGTATACAAGTTATAATATTTTGAAAAATCATCAATAGATATTTTTTGGTTGATAATCTTTGATAAGTTCCCTATTGGAGCAAGATGAAGAAATTTGTAAATGAAGTAATACTTTGTAAACCATATATTACTATATAATATAAGTACAAGCCATGTGTCTTTTGGTTAAAACAAACATCATTCACATGAGACTATCATGACATGAAAGGTATAGATCCTCACCTATGCATGCATAGAATTTATATTAATGAAGGCTACAAGTCAGTGAGGCAACCTCAAAGAAGAATGAACCCAGTTATGCATGACATAGTCGAAACAAAATTACATAAGTTGCTAGATCCAGGATTTATTTATCCCATATATGACAGCCAATGGGTATCCCCAAATGTGATTGTGCCAAAGAAGGGAGGCAAATGGAGGGTATGTGTTGAATATAGAGAATTGAATGTAGCAATAAGGAGATACCATTTTCCCTAAGTTCCTTTTATTGATCAGGTGCTAGATTCATTAGCAGGAAAACAATATTTCTCCTTCTTAGATGAATTTAGTGAGTATAATCAGATAAAAATAGCTCTATGAGATCATGAAAAGAAAAATTTTACCTACCCATGGGGTACATATGCCTATTTTGTCTTACCATTTGGGTTATGTAATGCTTGTGATATTGTTATTAAGATTCAACTGTGTAATTTACAAGTCAAACTCATTGACCCATGTTTCATGAGTAGTGGTTCACAAGAACCCATCTCTCATGATAATGAACGGTCCACTTACCACTCATTGCATCTAGGTGATGCTCATAGAGGTGAAGCACTAGGCCTTCCCGGAAGGTTACCCATTCTAGTACTACTCCAACTCAAGCGTGCTTAACCACAAATTTTTTCTCCAAGGTTAAGCCCACTTAGCTTGCAACCCCATTTACAAAACCTTCAGCAAGTGTTGTGTCTTATGAATCATTCATTATAGAGCCCCTTTAGCTCATCAATTGATAAGTAAGAGGTATTTTCCGCAGCATGTCAAATTGTGATATTGCTATCAGGATTCAACCGTGTAATTTACTAGTCAAACTTTGACCCATGTTTCACGAGTAGTGGTTCAAAAGAACTCATCTCTCATAATAATGAATGGTCCACTTAGCACTCATTGCATCAAGGTGATGCTCAGAGAGGTGAAGCACTGGGCCTTCCCAGGAGGTCACCCATCCTAGTACTACTCCAGCTCAAGCGCACTTAACCACATAGTTTTTCTCCAAGGTAGCCCATCGACACATTCACTTATATATAATTCAAAACATTCACTTATAAGTCAAAAGCTTTTTTTATAGTTTTATATTTAAAGATAAAATTTTATTTTTTATAAATTATAATATATATTTTTAATTTTATTTTTTTATATTTATATTTTATATATATTTTTATCTATAGTTTAATATTTATTTAAAATATATATATTGAATAATATATTAATTTTAAATTAGCATATATATCTTTAAAAAATCTATATAAAATATATTTCTTAACATATATTATATAGATTTTTAAAGTATTATAGTTATTATGTCAAGATACATTTTACAATTATATTAGGGGATTTAAGAATTTGTGTATGTCATAAAAAATTCCTCTTAAATTAAGTATCGACAATAAATTATGAGAGTTAATGTTTTGAATTATATATTTTTGAAAACATACGTGAAGATGTTTTTTTTTTAAATAAATCAAAAAGTAAATTAAAATATATATTTTAAGAATCTATAATAGAAAGATATAGGATAACTACTAAAAAACTATTTTATAATTTCTAGTGATTAAATGTTTTAGTTTCAACCAATCAAAGTTCATTATTTTTTCAATACATTTTATTTTGATTTTCTTAAAAGTAAAATGCAAGCTTTCTAATTTTTAAAATTTTCAAAATTATTTTCTCATTGGAATCTAAGCATACCTTTTTATTAATTTTTAAGGTGGTTTTTTTGTCACAAAGACCAGTTATAAAATTGGTGTTGCCTTAAAGCTGCCTATGATTCATCCACTCATCACGCCATTTAAATATTGCTTTAACAATGAATTTAATCTAAGTTTCCACATTCGTTAGTGAAGAATTTCAGTTTTGTCTAAGTAATTATAATATCATATTTATATATATTTAAAGTATATGGAATGAAAAGTTAGTTTAGAATTAATAGATGATAGGGAATGATGAAATAAATGATTAACATTAATTTAAAATTTTAAATGTAATGGATTAAGGATATTTAATTTTAGGATTAATGATAATGGAATGATTTTGATGTAATATTGAATTTTATTCTTTTGATATTAAAAAAAAATTAGATATTGCTTTCTATTTTGAATTAATATGGACTAAAATTTGAATAATGTCTTTTATTTTGAAACTTGTGTACAACTATATTATATATATTGAATTATTATTATATATTATATTTTATAATAAAAACTATTAAATACAAATATAAAATGATTATGGTTATATTTTTAATGAATATATTTTATATAATACAAATTAAATTAATATATAAATATACTAGCAATCACACCTTGGTGTGTAATGGGTATGTCAAAGATGCTAGGAAGGTAAATTAGGGAAAATTTTGGTGTATTTTGTGCATACATTTGTGTGGTATACATAGGTCAATTGGTAGTCCATTTAGAAAATGATGTTGTTTGTGCAACAAAGGTCTCAAATTTCAATGGAAAAGTGACAACTTCGAATCAATTATGGATCCACTTACAAGGATCTACACAAAACTAAAATAAAACCTCTAAATCAGGAAGATAATCAAGCTCCATTACCAATAGGCTCGTGTTATGCTTCAAATAGGGAGAGAGGGAGAGATATAGGAGGAAGAGCAAGAGAGAGAGACAAGGGATAAGGAGATAGAGATAGAGATGGAAATCAAAAATGTAAATGGAGATGGAGATGGATGAGAGGGATATGGAGAGGAGAGGGAGATAGATAGAGAGAGGATAGAGGGATATATAAAGATGGAAGACATAAAGATATAGAGATGGAGAGAAAGGGAGAAAGAGGGAGAGAATGAGAGAGGGAGAGATAGAAAGACAAAGATATAGGGAGTGATATATAAGAGGTAGAGATGGAAAGATATAGGGTAGAGAGACATGGAGAGATAATAAGATAGAGATAGAGGGAGTGATGAAAGAATAAATATGGATAGATAGAGATGGAGAGGTAAAGAGATAGATATAGAGATAGAGGTAGAGATAGGGAGGGGGAAACAAGGAGTCTGTGTGTATGTGTATGCATAAGAGAAAGAGAGAGAGAGGGGGGGGGAATAGTTATGTATAAATATATGGAGATGGAGGGAGAGGGAGAAAAATAGAGGAGATAGGAGAAGTATAAAGATATAGAAAGAGGGAGTGATAGGGAAAGAGGGGGAGAGAGGGAGAGGTAGAGATAGAAAGAGGGAGAGATAGGGATAGAAAGGAGAGATGGAGAGATAGATACAACTTGGGAAAGATAGAGGGGGTGAGATAAAAAGATTCAAATACAAAGGCAAAGGCAAAGAGATAAATATATAGAGGGAGAGATGAAATCAGAGACAAAGAGGGAGAGGGATAAATAGAGACAAAGAGATGGATACAATGAAAGAGGGGGAGTTGGAGAGAGCAAGATAAAGATATAGGAAGTGATATAGAGAGAGAGAGATACAAAGGGATATATATATAGAGTAGGAGAGATGGAGGGAGAGATTGAGTGAATGAGAGAGATAGAGACAATGAGATATAAAGAGTGGGGGAGAGGGATAAATGAGAAGATAGAGATAGAAGGGGGAAGAGAGAGATAAAGGAGGTGATAGAGAATAAGTAATAGAGATAGAGATGGAGAGAGAGATAGAAAGGGGGAGAGGCGTATATAGGGAGTGTGTGTGTGTGTGTGTGTGTGTGTGTGTGTGTGTGTGTGAGAGAGAGAGAGAGAGAGAGAGAGAGAGAAATATAGGGAGGGAGAAATAGGGAGTGTGTGTGAGAGAGAGAAATATTGATATAGAGATAGAGAGGGATATATATAGGGAGAGAGAGAGATTAGGAAAGATATAGGGGAAAGAGAGAGAGAGAGAGAGATGCAGGGAGAGGTAAGGAGATAGAGATAGGGGGAGAGATCGAAAGGAAGATAGAGATAGAGATGGAGATGGATATGGAGAGAGAGAAGGAGAGAGAAATAGAGATACAACGAGGGGAAGACAAAGAGAGGGAGATCTATGGAGGGATATAAAGATATAAGAAGTTATATAGAGAGAGAGGTACAAATGTGGAGATATATATAGAAAGATATAGGAAGAGAAAGAGAGATATATTTATATCTCTATATCCCTCTCTATCTCTACATTTCTCATTATCTCTTGATCTCTCTCTTCCTCTCTCTACCCTATTTCTATCTATATTTGTCTTCCCTTCTCTCTACCTTTATCTATGTTTCTCTATTTTCCTCTCTCTATCTCTTCCCCTCTCCCTATCACTCTCTCTCTTACTCTCTTTTGCTATCCCTATTTATCTCCCCCCTCTCTCCCCCTTTCCCTCTTTATCTCTCTACCTCTCTATATATATTTTTTATCTCCTATTTCTCATTATTTATCTATCTCTCTATCTCCCGAGCTCTATGTGACTATATCTATCTATGTCTCTCCTCTTCTCTCTTTTCCTCTTGCTCTTTCTTTATCTCTCTTCTTATCTCTTTATATTTGTCTCTCTTTATTCCTCTATATATCTACCTCTATCTCCATATCTCTATCTTTCTTTCTATATCTCTATATCTCTTTTTCTCCCTCTCTATCTCTCTATTTCACTTTCTCTCTATCTCTATCACTATCTTTTTTCTCTTCTCTCATTTTGTATCTCCCTCTCCCTCTCTCTATCCCTCCATTTCCATATTTTTTCTCTCTATCTAACTCTCTTTATCTCTTTCTTTTTCTATCTGCATTTCCCCTCCTTTGTCTCATTTGATCCCCCTCTCTTTCTCTCTTCTATTCTTTCTATTTTTTCTCTATATCTTATCTCCATCTCCCTCTCCCTTCTCTCTCTATCTATTTTCCTCCTTAAGTGTGCAATGGGTACACTAAAGATGTTATAAAGGTGAATTATCATATCATTAATCAAATGATAGGCTACCCTAAGCATAAATCCCTAGGGACATGTGCTATCCTTGGATTGTTGGCATGAAATGACTAATCAAAAGTTATCTTCTCTCCCTCGCACACACTTTATAACTTTTAATTTAGATTTTAAGTTTCAAATTCATTTTATTATATAAATAAAAATAAAATTGAAATAGAATTATTATACAATAATTAAACTTTATTAAGACAAATAATTATAAATTAAAGTAATTCTAATATTTTTTAATTATTATTTGTAATTTTATAAAAAGACATAAATAATAAAAATAAATTTCAAACTTAAATATAAATAAAGAATCAAAATAGAATAAACTAAATGCAAATTCAAAACATATCAAAATCCAAATATTAATGAACATAATAATTTTAAAAAATTAATAATTAATAATAAAATTTTAAGTTAATAAATGATTAAATTAAAAATAATAATAATAATAATAATAATTTATTAGAATTGAAATATTAATAAAAATGTATCTAAAAGAGATAATTAATATATTACAAACAATATTAACATTAATTGAAATATAAACTCAATTAACAAATAAAAAAGAAAAAAAAATTAGGTGAACTGAATCTTTCAGCACTGCTCTACTATGACATTGCTCGCTCTAGCTATTTTTTGAATTTTTGACCATTGTTGTGATTTGACTGCTTCATGGGTCGGTCAGGAGGGGGGCCCGAGAAGGCTCCCCATTCCAAGGGTGTTGTCTTCTTACCTAGTGTTGTGCCTGCGATGGAAGCAGCCAGTCTGGTTGTTCCCAATATGACGTCCCCTCCTCATACTTCAGTCCTTTCCCCTGGAGAAAAGGTGAAGGGAATATCTGGGAAGTCACCCATTTCACCATCTTTTGGGTTCAACTCTTTCTTCTCAGAGGAAGCATCAACTTCCTATGTGGACAAACTAGTGGGATCTAACTCACTAGCTTCAAGTAAAAGGCTATTGGAATCTACTTCCTGCTCGACTGGTTGGGAAGTAGATGTCCCTGAGGTTTTGATGTTGAAGGAGATGGATAACCTTAAAATGGAACTTGTTGGAAAAAATTTGGCGTACAGGCCAAATATTGAATTGGTTCGTCAATGGGATGCTTCCACTTTGAATTTGAAAGGTAGTGTCACCATAAATGTTATGCCCAGAGGTATTTTTCTTTTTTCATTTGCGGTTTACGAAGACATGCTAAAGGTTTTAATCAGTGGTCCCTGGGTCTTTGACTCAAGTTCTAAAAACTTTCTCTCCCTCTGCAAATGGAAACCGGGTTTTGACCTATCAACTGACTTGGGAGCCTCGGCTCCAACCTGGGTTCGTCTTCTGGGCCTCCCACTGGAATTTTGGGAGAAAGGAATCTTAAAGGGAATTTCCAACTCCTTTGGGAGTCTTTTGGATATAGATAAGATAACTTGGGAGAGATCAAGAATCGTATATGCTCGAATTTGTGTAAATGTGGCAGTGAATATGGTCCTCCCTTCATCAATCCTACTTAAGTCTAAGTTCGGTAATTGGACTCAATCCCTTGAGTACGAAAATGCCTGCCTCTTTTTCCAGTAGTGTAAGAAGTTTGGCCATCTAATAGATTCTTGTGGGAATAAATCTGGTGAGGGCTCAAAGGCTAAGGAAAAAATATTAGAAGAGGACCACTCAGCCAATGAAATGGCTTTTGGTGTGCAGCCTACTCTTATTTCTGCTCAGGAGGTGTTTGGTCCCCTCCTTAAGGATAATCCATATCTGGACATGAAGTCTATTTTTGATCCTCTTGTTGAAGTAAACGACTCAGTTTTCCTGAACCTTGAAGTCGCTTCCCCTGCTTCTTCCCTTCCAACTCTGGACTTTCCTACAATGGAGGATACAGGAGGGGAAAATGTAAATATGGAGAAGGTCCAAGTTGGGGATCCCCTGATAGAGAAAAATGTGTTGGCTTTGAGGGTGAAGGATCATACTTATGGTATTGGTGAAGACCTTGAAGAAGGTGAGTATGTTCTAGCTTATACAATCCTATCTTTGGAGGACATGAACTCCTTATCTCAAATTGGAGCAAGAAACTTGAGTGACTCATTGGCTCTTCTTGGCTTCCCTCAAGGGTCTAGTGATAATGAGGATGAAGAGGGATGGTCCCAAGCTTCAACAAAATCCAAAAAGAAAAAAAAATTGGATGTGGGAGGGGGTAATAAGGTGGGAAGACCCTCCCAAAAGGACTTTAGAACTAAAGATATTGTGAGGGATGTGGCAGCGGGAAAATAGAGAACCTTGGACTCGATCGCAGGATTGAAGCCCAAGAAGAATTAGCCTAAAATGTTGCTTTGGGGTGGAGGTGGGGTCGAATTATGTTTTATCAGTGAAGTACCTCTCCTGGAACATAAGGGGCCTTAATAGCCCATATAAATAGTTTTTGTTGAAATCTTGTATTCTTGACAATAAAGTGGATGTTCTCCTTTTACAAGAAACAAAGATGAAGAAAGAGACTTTTGATAAAGCTATTTTGAGTATCTGGCTAGGAGCTAATTACTTTGTTAGTGAGGTAGAAGGAGCTTCAAGTGGTATTACTACCCTTTGGAATCCTCTTAAACTGAAAGGCACTTTGTGTTCAGCTTGTAAGAACAATCTTTCAATTACTCTTGAAGACATTACTTCTCAGGAGAAATGGAATCTTATAAGCATTTATGCTTTGAATTCGAGTAGGGACAGAGTTCTACTTTTGGAATAGCTAAGTGATGTTATTTTTGTTAGGAAAGATGACCATTGGATGCTTGGAGGAGACTTCAATTCCCCTCTCCTTCCTTCAGAAAAATCAGGAGGGTTGGATGATTATTCTAACAGTATGATGGAGTTGGCTGAGTTTTTCAATTCGACAGGTCTTATCGATATCCCCCTCCAAGGAACTAAGTATACTTGGTCTAATAGAAGGAATGGAAACCATCTAATCCAAGTCAAACTAGATCAATTTGTTATCTCTGCTAATTGGAATATTTCTCAATTCCTTTCACTTTCTACTCTTCCTAGGTCTGGTTTTGATCATAATGCCTCGGTGCTTAAAAGAAATGTGGACCATAATAGGGTACCTTTCCCTTTCAGATTTGAAGCTATGTGGTGTCTCCTCCCAGATTTTTTTGCTCTAGTTAAAACTTGGTGGGAGGAACCTATAATAGGCACACCTATGTATTGCCTGGTGGAAAAGGTAAGCAAAATAAATCAAAAAGTGAAAGGGTGGAATAAGGTGACTTTTGGCAACATATTGAAATAAAGAATAACCTCAGAAAAAGTATAAAAGAGGTTAAGGATATCATGGAGGTTGGCCAAGTGGATGAAGAGATATGTGCTAAGGAAAGAGACCTCATATCCCAATGGTATAAGATAAACAAAAAGGAGGAAATCTACTGGAAACAAAAGTGAAGGGTCCAATGGCTAACGAAAGGGGATAGGAACACTAATTTTTTTCCACCAATCCAGTCTGAAACACAGAAGCAAAAACAAAATCAGATCACTTGTGAAAGAGGATGGCTCTATTGTGACCAATGAAAAAGATATTACTCAGGAAGTAGTTAACTTCTTCTCTACCTATCACATGGCTCCTAGCAATGCTCTTCAGGTAAATGCTAACTTTATTGAAGTGATCCCTAATGTAATTTTTTATATAGACTTAAAGATGATGACTAATGTTGTATCTATGGAAGAAGACAAAAAGGAAATTTTTTCATTTGGAGCTTTTAAAGCTCTTTTCCCTGATTGGTTCCCTCTTGCCTTTTTCCAAACCTAATGGGACATTGTTAAAACTAATATTTTTAATGTTGCTAAGGATTTCTTTAGGTCGGGTAGGCTGCTGAATCAAATGAATGCTACTTTCATAGCTCTTATCCCCAAATCTATTGATGCCTTAGCCATGAAAGATTATAGACCTATAAGTCTTTGCAACACGACCTATAAATTTTTCTCAAAAATTTTAGTGTTAAGACTCAAACCGGTGCTTGGTAAAATGATTGCCTCAAACAAGAAATGTTTCATACAAGGTAGAGACATTCTTGATGTTGTTATTTCTACCCATGAAATTATCCATTCAATGGATCACTCTAAAAATCCTGGGATGACCTTGAAAATTGACCTTTCTAAGGCCTATGATAGGGTTTCCTGGCCTTTCCTTTTTGTTGTTCTTAAGAAGTTTGGGATAGAAGGAAGATTCCTAAAGATGACCTCAGCTTGTGTTACCTCCCCAATATGTTCTATTCTAGTCAATGGTGTCCCTCAAGGTTTTTTCTCCTATGGTTGTGGGCTTAGGAAAGGTGACCCCCTTTCCCCTTACCTTTTTATTATTGTTGTTGAAGTTCTTCACAGGAACATTCAAAAATTGGTGGACTCAAAAGCTCTCAAAGGTGTTAAAGTTGTCTCATCTCTCATGCACGATTCCCATCAATAGTTTTTTGGTGATACTCTAATGTTTGGGGAAGCCTCGATGGGGGAAGTAGGTCTTCGAAAACAGGTTCTCAATGACTGTTGTTGTTTTTGGCTAGTGCATAAACTATGAAAAAAAAAATTACTTCTTCAATATTGACCAGCAAATTAAGGATAGAGTGATAAAAATATTGGGATGTTAGGAAGTTGATTTACCTGATGCCTATTTGGACCTTCCTTTGATCTCTAAGAAGCTAGAAAATAATTATCGGAATCAACTGATAGAAAGGATCCAAAACAAACTTGTTGGTTGGAAGGGTAAGCTTTTTAGCTTGGTGGACAAAATTCAACTCCTTAAATCCTCCCTTCAGAATATCCCTATTTACTACCCATCTCTTTTCAAAATCCCTGCCTCTATGAGGGAGAAGATTGAATAAATTTAGAGAAAAATTTTATGGTCAGGAACTAAAGAAAAAAATAGAGTGTGTATGCCTAAAAGAAGAGGAGGTCTGGGATTAAGAAGAACATCCATGCTAAACAAATCCTTAACGGGTAAAATTGGTTGGAATCTTCTAGAAGGCTATAAAGAATGGGTAAAAAATTTCCAAGAACAATACTTGAGGAACAGGAATTCTAGTTGTTTTCTCTCACTATTTGAACTGCCTAGTGGTTCAACTTTATGGAATCATCTAGTGAGATTGAGGAATGTGTCGAAGATGGGGGTAAGAAAGAGAATTGGGAATGGAAATAATACTAATTTTTGGAAGGACCCTTGGATAGACAATTCAACTTTGTCCTCCTTAGAAGACCTTAATCCTCTTAAACTTAGCCTAAACAGGATCTATGGTAAAAAGGTGTCTGATTATATTAATTGGAATATGGAGGAACCTAAATGGAAGGAGTTCAATTTGTTTCTAAGGAGGAACATTTTGAGAGGCCAAAGATAGGTGAATTCGGACCCAATCCTCACAAGACTGCATAATATGATTGGGGAGGCTAAGTGGTTTTATAGAGAAAGGGAAGATGAGTGGATTTGGAAAGGTAGCTCTTCTATTTGTTTCTCAATCAAAAAGACCTATGAAGAACTGGTGAGGCCTTAGGTTATTGTGCCAGACCATTTCTGGGAAAGGGTGTTGTTAAAGAACCTAGTTCCCAAAATTAATTGTTTCTAATGAACTGTGACTCATGGCAAAATTCTCACTATTGACAATCTGGTTAGGAGGGGTTTCCAATTGGTTAATAGGTGTTCACTATGTAAATAGGAAGAGTCAATAATTCATATTTACTTCCAATTTGTGAAGGAAATGTCGTCATGCCTCTTGTTGTTGTTGTCCTCAGATTGGGTGTTTCCTAATTCAATGAAGTTTTTTATTGTAAGTTGGTCAAATTGCCCCTTCTCACATAGTGTAATTGTTGACCTCTGGAATCAAGTTCCTCCATTTGTCACCTAGGGTTTATGGAAGGAAAGGAATAATAGAACATTTAGAAAAGTGGAGAGAAGTAGTTGGGAGGTTAGTCTGATTATAAAAACCCAGATTAAGGAAAACATTGAGGCTGGAAGATATAGCTTCTCTAAAACCTGGACTAACTACAAAGAAATGAGGATTAAACAGAATTGGGGAATAAGGAAGGATCTAATCAAACTCAATTGGTCAAAGATGCTTAACATAATGGCTACTATATGGAGCCCTCGGTAGGAAAATTGGATAAAGTGTAATTTCAATGGTTGCTCAAAAGGCAACTCGGGACAATCTGGAGTAGGGGGTCTGATAATAAACCATAAAGGTGACTGTATTGTGGTTTTTGGAGTGAATATGGGTGTCTTCTCTAACAATAAAGCTGAAGCTATGGCCACTCTAAGGAGTTTCAATACTCTAAAGGAGCTAGGTTACAAAAATGTCATAATAGAAGGGAAATCTAAGATAATTGTGGACATTCTAAATGAAGAAGCTACGACACCATGGGAATTAAAAAATATAATAGATAAATGCAAAGTCACTAAGTTTTTTAACAAATGTAGGGTGCAACATGTGTATAGAGAAGGAAAAAAAGCTATCAATTTTGCTGCCAACGTGGCGATGAGTTGTAGGGATGGACACAATGGACTAATGACAACATGTCGAAGTATTTAAGAGACTTAATCCTAAGTGAAATTTTTGAAAATGAATATCATATGCAAAAATGAAAGGTTGGTAGTATGCAGAAGGAATGAGTGCCAAGTGGTTCCTTTTGGATTTCCATGTAATGATGGCATTTGGATTACGGGTTTGTATCAGATGATCTTGGCATGAGGTAATTTTAATAATTCTTCTTTCAAGAAGGTGACCAAAAATCACATGAAGTTAATGAATTTTCTAAGGGATGTCATTTCTATTCATGTTGAAATGCCTTGTGTCAGCAATCCCCATATCTCTAAAGTGGGGAAAGGTATGAAATTTAATAGGGATTTAAATTATTGCAAGAAAAATGATGAGACTTGCATACCGAGAAATGTGCAATTGGCTTTATCAATAAGAAACTTCTCAATTCACCACTCTATATTGGCTTTGTGTGTAATTTGGCATAAGAGTGTTTGTTGTATTCTAGGAAAGAAGTTGACAGTGTGGGTATTATGAAGAAAAGCCCCTTGCAGAAAAATAATTTGCAGAGGATCAAAATGGGAGAACTAAGGAAGAGAACAGAGCCTCCAAATTGTCAAGCCTTGAAATAGAACGTGGATTTATGGAGATTTTTTTAGAATGCTAGTATGGTCTCGTTCTTCCAATCCCTAAAAGGATACAATGAGAACCTAATGGGTAATTTTACCAACTCCTAGAGGAAAGGCAGTGTCACCATTGGTGTGGTGAAGTTCAAGGTTACCACTAGATTCATTGTTGAAGCAATAGGTCTGTAGAATAATGGGCTTAAAGTTGCAAAGAAAAATGGGACAGAATATCAAAGGTTTGCCGACAAATTCATGCATGAAGGGCAGAATCTCAAGAGATTTCAAAATGGGTATGCAAGATTGGAACTCCCTCCTCCCTTTGCTTTAGTTAGCTTGCTTGTTATGAGATGCTTTACTCTTAAGGGTAGGTATATGTCGGTACATGTGTACCATTTCCCTCTGCTAAACCACATTCGGCATGGTGAGAGAATCAATTTTCCTTTCTATTTGTTGTCCTCCTTGCAACTTAATATTGAGAAGGGCACTAGTCCTCCCCTCCACCAAGGTCTTGTGCTTACCCTATATAAGTATGCCCTGACTTTGAATCCTCATGGCAACCCCTTAGCTAGTAGAAATGAGAACCCTGATTGTTTTGAAGAAGATAATGAGGAACAACCTACTGAGGAAAACCCTATTGCTCTTGAAATCTTGGCTAAGGAACCTATCCCTCACTAGCCTCCTACAATTGCTATTAGGCGAGTGCTTATCCCTACTAAAAGTAATTCTCCTATGGCCAATGTGTCAAACCCCTCAACTTTGATGTCGCAAAAGAGTGAGGAAAAAAGAATTTTTGAGATCAAGCTCCTTAGAGCCATGCCAAAGAAAAGGAAACATTCACCTTTGTTGCTGGAACTCCCAAAGGCTAAGAAACCTAAAAGAGACATAAATCCTAGGGATGTAATTAATGTCACAGAGGAAGGGAATCAAAATGAGGAGGTAAAGGAAACTTTACAAGGGAAAGGGAGTGGAGGTAGTGGGGGGAGAAGATCGGCCCATCTAGATAAAGCAACCTCAAAGGATAAAAAAAGAAAACAATAAATGATTGTGAGTGAGGAGGAGGACCTAGGGTATGAAGAGTTTGAAGCTTGAAGGAAGAAGACTTTGAGGATATGGACTTTGAGGACTCTGCTTATGAGATGTGGGAAGATGGTTCGAAGGAGGATAAGGAAGAGGATGAGGATGAGCAAATTAAGCCTTTTGAGGATAAGAATGAGGTTGAAAATGTTCATGATGTTGTGGATTTGGGCCAAGATGTTGGGGATTTGGGTATGGAGAACAAAACTAAGGACTTAAGCAATGAATTTTTAAAGAGTAGACTAACTTTTTTACAAGTATTTTTTGAAGATATGGAGGAGTTAGTTACTCTCATGAAGGTAACTAACAGATTGATGAGGAGGGCGATGTTGGGAGCTACATCTAAAGAAACAAAAATTACAAGGAAACTAAAGAAACAAGGGAAACCTAATACCCTGAAGATGTTGGATGAGACAGAGGGACCTGATTGAAGAGAATACATTGCTCTCATGGGCGAGTATGGGGACCTGTTAAAGAAAGCCAGTTAATTGCTTGTTGCTGCTACTCTATTGTTAATGATGATTTTTTTGTCATTTTTTCTTAACATCTCAGACTTTTGTTTTATTATCTCTATGTTATGGTGGAATACCACCTAGGACATTGTCAACTTAATTAATGGTTTACATAGAACTAAGTATGCTAGTAAAAAATTATTGTTTTTTTATTAGTATTTGTTGGACTATGGTTACTATTTTAAATGTAGGCCTGCGGGCTAATATTGCTACTATTTTTTGGTTTGATGGTGGTGATGTTTCCCACCTCTCTCTATTTCTTTTTTATCTATTGTTGTAACCATGGGATCAGGGCCCTTCCATGCTTATCTAATCAAAAACAAATAAAAAATTTATTATAATATTATCAAGTTAACCATAAATATAGTTAAATAAGTTAAAAAAATTTAAAATGAAATGATACTTCAAATAAATATTAAAAATAAAAATAAACCATGTTAAAAAATTTAAAGCTAGAATTTTAACTTTTACATTAAAAACTAGCTTAGATGTCTTAAATGCATCTATCTAAAATACATCGAGAGATATCAGTCTCGAGGTGTCTATAGTTTAATTATTTTTGTGAATAGATAGGCACCTTGAGATTGATATCTCTTGGCATATTTTAGATAGATGTATTTAAGATATCTAAGCTAGTAGCATCTGCAATGCGATATGTAAAATATTACTTTAGCATGATTTATTGTGTTTGAAAAAAGTATTTTTATTCTTTGCAAATATTGAATGAGACATTTCACATTAAAAAAAAAAGAATCTTCATGCTATACCAAAATAGTTTAATAGAAGAATGATATCCAATAATGCATACATTACATAAACTTATTATGCTTCTAAAGATTTGAGTCTTTCTTCCTCAGCTCTCCTTTCGGTGAGTTGCTTCCCTATTTTCATTTTTTCATAGCAATCATATGAAAATGGTGGTGAGATTATGAGCCCATCTAAGGATTTAACACGTGAAATAGCAACAAATGTTAATCCTATTCTTTCTTTTGATCTTATATCAATTGTTGCCTTTGAAAAAACAAATCCTTATGATTTATGGATTGTTAGTGCCCAAGATAATCATAATGGAAATTGACATGGGTGCCCCCTTTGTATTGGCGCAATTGGAACTATATTTGGAGATGCATCTTCAAATGGAATTCCTAAGTAATTATCAAATTGAACCATAACATATGTCGGTGGATCTAGTGGGTCACTTCTAGGTTTGTATATGATATTTCAAATGTATCCCAAGGCTCCATTTACAAGGCCTACTTCTATCCATAGATTAGAGGTTAACACATGACTCTTGCATCCTTCGCAATTAATAATTCAACATCCAATTCATCATTTTGATTTCCTTTTGGATTAGTACTACTTTTTTTCTAGTTGCAATGCTATGGGCTACTAGTCTTCAATAATGAATGTAATATTTTCCTGTTATGGTTATATACATCATCATTTGTTGTAAATAGATACATATTTTTATTGCATTTTCATCAATTTGGACATCTTTATAGAACTTATCATGTTCTATCTTATATTTCAATGCTTTGTACACCCTCTCTCTATTGACTGTAAAATTATAATTTGTTCCATGTTGGTCCTTCCTTCAAACAATAATAATTGGTAAATCTTTTATTCAATGTGGTAAAATTTTAGTTATTTCTCTTACTTCTTGTGGAAAACTTATGGTATGTCCTTTATATTTATACTGACCTCCAATTGCATGTGTGACTTGAAGTATTGGATTTACACACATGTTATCAACATTTCCTCAATTTGTGTTAAGTTTGCAAGTTTTGCTGGTTTTGGACCAAGATTCATATTATTTAATGTCCAAAATCAATGTTCATGTTTCTCTTGTTGGAATCTATTGCAAATTCGGCCTTCAGGAACTTGTACAACCTTCATTGTAGGGTAACTTTCTGGAAAAATGTAACACATGCTTGGCACTACAAGTTTATCTAGACCATGTCGAAATATCATTTGTAAATCTTTTAAATCAATTTGCAGATTTCTATTGTTATTGCATGTACCTAGATCTCTTTAATTTTGTGTTCTTTGTAGTCGTCTTTGTCTTCTCAATTGAGAGGTCAACTCCTCTTATGAACTATTATTTTCTACATGATTTTTAGTTTCAACATTCATTGCATCTTGAACTCTATTATCTAGTGTTTGTAAAACATGATCTATTGTAATTAAATTCATTCCTTCATATTTACCCTCTGTATTCCCATGAGATTGATAATTCCTTTCAACTAATTCATGATTGTGTACTTGTATTTTTTGTCTTTCTATCTCATTAAATTGGTTTAAATGCTCATTTGTTTGTAATCTTCTTCTTAATATATATTGCTCCTCTTGAGATGTTTGTACACGATATATTCTCATCTCATCTGCATGTTGTCTCATTTCTACTTCAATCTCTTCAACTATCATATTTTCCCTACATTTAACACGCCTTTCTCTATCATTTTGGTTTCGATGATTTATTACTTCTTCTCTTTGTGCATTATTCATTTGTTCATGCCATTCTCTCATGTAATTTTGAGCATATTCTCTTTGATGTACTCTTCATTGTTCTTCACTTTCAAAATTTAATCTTGGTGAGGCATCCTAAACAATTATATAATAAATTTAATCAAACAAATTTATACTCAAAAAATTAATACAAATTATCCTAATAATTATATCACAAAATTAATACAAGTTAAATGACAAATCTTATTTATTTATAATATATACTATATTATTTAATGTATAAAATATATATAATATATTCTTTAAACCTCTTAATAAAACAATGAGTGCCTTTAAAAAACTATTCAAAAATAAAACATAAATTTTAAATAAGTATTATAAATATGAGAAATTTTATTATGCACTAATTTCATAAAAAAATATATTATAAAATTAACACATACTAATTGATAAATCTTATTTATTTATAATTAATAATTAATAATTTAATCCTCTTAATAAAAATGTCTTTAAAAAACAATTCAAAAATAAAATATAGGTAAACACTTTTCTAACAAATACTAATTTCATAATAAAATAGAAGTAAAATTTTATTTATTTATTTAAACAAATCATAAAATTTAGTTAACTAGTTATTAATAATTTAGTTTTCAACCAATCAAAAACAATATTTAAATAAAATTCAATTTTGTAAAGTCAACTTGTAAAATATTTAACTTTGCAAATTATACAAATTATTTTTTGTGCATATGATTGATTAAAAAAGTTGTGTTATTGACGGATAAAGCAAATTAAACATTTTTTTAAGGAATGATTTTTCATTTTTTCCTTTATAAAATTATTTCACTAAATCTTTCTATTACTTATTTTGACATTTTTCTAAAATGACTTTTTTTACTATGTAATTTTTATTTTTTTTATTAAAAAAAATCTTACGAAAATCAATTAACTATTTTATAAGTTCACACTACTAAAATAAAAAGAAATATATATATATATATATATATATATATATATATATATATATATATATTATTCTTTCCATTAAACTAATATCTTTATCGCCCATGATCAAGTATTGTATGACCACCGGGTTCAAATAAAGTGCTATCGCAGATTTGGTTGTTTCTTGTGGTTTCTTGTATCCGGTTCATAGCTCCGGTCAAAAGCGTTTACCCCTAATAATATGGGTGCATTGCACCTTTTAAAAAAATATATATATATATATCTTTATCTATGTTTTTATTAATATTTTATGGTATAATTTGATTATATATGTTCTCCTTCTTTTCATTAATAAGTTTTTTTCATCATGTGTATATATATATAGAGAGAGATATAATATATAGGTATATAAGATAACCCATTAATTCTTTATATATATAACCTAGGTATATATATATATACCATTTTTATTTATATTTGTAGGTAATATATTAATTTCTAAATTATATAATAGTTTACATTAATTTATATTATATGTAATATTTATAGGTTATTTTATTTTGGTTCTCCTTTCATAAATATTTATATATATTAATAAACTATTTTAATTGACTACTATGTTAATTATAATATTAATATTATTATATTATTACTCTTTATATAATTAATATAATAGTAAATCACTATATTAATAATTATAACAATATTTTAAAATATATTAATATTATAATATTACCTATTTACTTAGTTTATATAATATAATTTATAAATTATTAATACTAAATTAAAATATAATAACCCATTCATTGAGAGAAGGAAGTAGTTTATGAATTATTTGTATTAGACATAACTATGACTAAAACTCCTTGTCGATCTAATAGACTAGTTATCAAGCATGAAAAAGGGAAGAGTTTCAAGGAGGTTTTAGATTCTGACATTAGGGATGAGAGTGTGAGAAGGAGTAAGGAGGAGAAGGAAGTGGGTGAAGAGGATTTCTCGGGTTCTGTTAAGCTCCTCCCATGTTTCCAAGAGTCTTAAAAGGGGCCCTGCTAGCATTAAAATCAAGGAGGTCAAGCCTTGCACTTCGAACATTATAGATGGTAAGGCTCCTATGGAAGAAGGACATAGCAAATAGGATGCTTCCTAGAGGAGGTTGTCAATATGAAAAAAAAATTGAGAGCTTGGAGAAAAAACTACAGGATGTGACTAGGTTTGCCTTGAATATTATGCACAGGTCTGCCACTATGCTTTGTCTGCTACAGAAGGATATGGTTGCGAATGATGCAGAGGAAGACCTCGTTAGTAAGGAACTACTTAAGTTCCTTTCTAAGGATTGGGCTACAATAACTCTTGTTAAGCCATGCAGTGGGAAGTAGTTTTAGTGTTTGGAGGGATTTCGTTTTTTGGTTGGGGATGGTTGTATCTACCTTCGATTATGTTGTGTTTTGCTAAAGACATTATTATTATGTTTAACTTCCTCTATGATCGATATGACCCTCAGTGGTCTATATCTATGGTGACTTTATATCATGCTATCATGATGGACTCTGCTACTACATTTAGCACGGTTGTGTGTTTTTTGTAATGTTTTTTATATGCTTTGCTTAGGGTGATGGTCTAGTTTTTAGATCTGTTGTCACTATGTTGCTAGTGTTAATTTGTTATGAATGGTCATGGTTGCCTTATTTTAAAGGGACAACACCCTTGTTTTGTTGTTTTTAATATCAAAAATTATGACTAATAAAGTTGAAGTTGAGTTTGCTATTTAGAATAAATATTTGCTAAATATTTAATAATCAAATGATTTATTTTATTTTCAAATATTTAACATCAAATGAGATATTTACATCACATAACCAAAACATATAAGAAAAATAACCCTATTAATCAAACAAAACATAAAATACAAAAGTCAAAACTAAAATACAACAATTAAAAATATATATATTTAATTTTGTTCACATTAATTAAACTTACATTTATTTTTATTCCAACTCTACAAATCTCTAATTAGAATACAACAAAGGCAAGTAATCTATGGAACCCTTAAAAAGTTTTTTCCAGTTCCATGTTAAAACCCTTATTGCATTAGGACATGGGATTACTATCTGTAAGAGCTTAAAATATTCTTTTAAGCTATTAACTCCTTGTTGCCTATTGCCAGTTATTTTAATGTATTTTAGTCATTCATTATCGTTGGGTAACTAGCTCATCCAACCTAAATTTGGATCATCTTATTTCATAAAATCAAGTAAGGATTTTTGAGCTCTAAAGACTTTTCATATTTCACAACCTAGGGGCTTTCAAATTAAATCTTAGTCCTAGGAAGCCCCCTTCATAAAAACAACTTGTGAGCACATGCCTAAAACTTTCACTTAAGTCCCGATGACCTATGTAACTTATCACTCATTGTTGGTTTGTTCATAGGTTTACACTCTGTAATAGCAATGAGTGATGAGTGGTACATTCCTTTGATATCACTCATCGCTAATGGAATCTAATCCCTCAAATATGTAGTAGCGATGAGCGACGTTCTTTGTTGTATGCTCTTATCTCTCATTGCAAATGGCCATTAAAAAGAAAATTTGTAATAGTGATGAGCGATATTTTTTCAAACTATGTGATTGCGGATACATTGTAAAAAAATTTCTCCCACATTAGCGATGTATGATGACCCTATGAATATTGTAAACCGTTCATCGTTGATTGCTTGCACAATATATGAGGAGAATCAATGATGGACAAAGGCCTTATCGCTCATCATAAATTTACCTCAGAACTTGTTTTCTAAAGTGGTGATGAGCGATGGGTGCTTTCTAAAAGGGTTTCTCTCTCACTAACATAAAATGATCATATGAGTGGTGTCTGTCTATGCAGGTTGTATGTGTCTAGTATGATACCAACATTATATCTCCCATCGCAAATAAAGTCTTGAGGGCAAGATTCAAGTTAGTAACATGCGACGAAGAAAAAAATATGACTGAGAGTCAAGGCCATTGAACCAAGGGCTAATGAAAATCATTGGGGAATTTGCATCATTGATAGAATAGGGCAGAGACAAACTCAACTAGCGACAAGTGATGGTCACTACATGGAATGGGCCATGTGGCAAATTTTGAAGATTCAGCATAAATCAAGGGAAAAGTAGTAAGAAATTTGAGGACCATTGATAAAGTCTTAAAGAAGGATAATCCAATGGATTGAAGATCACCACACAAATGCTTACATTAGAGATCAAGATCAATGATGAAGTGATGAAGTGTGTAAAGAAATTTTCCCTCTAAATTAAACTTGTCTTATGTACTTCATCGGTATTAATGAAAACACATATTAGGTTGGTGATACATATTGATTGATAGGTTGCAAAACCTGAGTTGGCATTGTTGCTTCCCATGAATGAAGTTTTAATTATTTTAAAAGTAATGGTTTAGATTCAATCTTGAGTTGTAAGTTACCAACTTCCTTGCATGAGGAGATTTCAAGTCATTAATCTTGCATGCTTCAAATTGCCTATTTAATGCAGACCACTCAAGTAATTTTTCATGTCATGATTCATTCTGCAATGAATAAGGGTCGACGGTTGACAAGGGAGTGTGTGAGGACTGAATTTTCTTGAGAAGTGTGTAGATATTCTAAGGCAAGTAGGTATGTCATGATGATCCAAAAATATGAGGGGTTGCATTTGTTTGAGCCTAAGGGAATTCTTGAGAATAAAATTAGAATGCATGGAGCTCCTAATATGCCAAAAGGAATAGTAGGAACCGAGAAATTCCAGGAGTATAATGCCAAAGAAAATTACCGTCAAGAGGAGCAGATAGTTTCAAAAGAATTAGTCAAACACAGAGAGAAGAGGATGGTAAAATATAATAAGACGGCATGGATGGAGAGTGAGCATTGCAATGCCTATCCAAAGGAATGTAACTCTCTATGTAAGGTTTCTAATGACCCTTCAAACAGTGAGGGAGATGCTAATCCAAAGGGAAATTATCATTTCCTCTCCCTGGTACTATCAAGGAATCCTGAGGAGGTGGTGGTGACAATTTCTCCAGTCCCACCATGAACAAAACATGGGTGAATGTCCTCTGAGGTTGAGGACTCAGGGTGATGATTGTGCCATGTTTTTGTTTTTGACGATACCATGCCCTTTCTATTATGAATGTCTTATTCAGCATTCATGTGATTTCTTGTTTCATGTGCTGAGGTGGAATGATTTTGGGTTGGCGGGTAGAAGTACCAAAATAGTGAACCTTGGTGGAATGTATATTGTATCTAGATAATATACAAATTTGTGTTGGAGCTGCTATTGGAGAATCTTCTTTGGTCAACAAGGATGAGGATTCAACATGATCACAACAAACTTTATCGTTTAGGGAGCTGGTGTGTCTTCATTCAAGGAATGTGGAAGGTGGTCTTTTACTCTTCCATTTTCCTAGAATGATTGGGTGTAACAAACAAGGAATATCTCAAATTCTAGTACAAATGAAATGAAATGTAAGTGTAATTAAGCCTAATGCTTGTTTCTCCCTTGTTCTATAAAAGGGATTTCAGGGCTTATTACAAGGGTCGGATTCTAGAGTCTTAATAGAGTTCTAGGAAAAAGCTAAGTTCAAAAAAAGGAAAAATAGAATAGAATTCTAAAGTAGACTAGTCTTGGATAGGAAGTCCTATATATAACGGTCTTAAACGAATTTTATAGAAATTACTTATATCAAAACATAATATCAATCAAGAAAGTGATACTCTCCCATGTATGTTCATTTCAAAGTTATGAATGAGAAATACTAATGGTATTTTCATCTGTCTTCAAATGTTTTATTTTAATCTATTTCTTTGTTTTCAGCTTTAATTCAAAGAATTAATTAAAATTCTTGAATAGGGTTATAAACTTTGTGAGGGATGGCTTAGGATTACTAAGAAGTAGTTGTTTTCTTGCATAGAGAGTTTTTGCAAATGCAAAGCAATACGAAAATAGTCAATTTCTATCCTAGACAAGTGATTTGTGTATTACTGATCCTCTTGCATAGTTGACTTCGTTCTCCCAATTGATAAGACATTGGTCATTTAATAAGAAAATTGTGTATAAGATGAACCAATAGTCTTCTTGGCTCTAGACTTCTGAGAAGATAATATTTAAATATAAAAATATTTACAACTTGGGTAGTGGAATTATTTTCATTTCCTAGCAGATGGAAACTCTTTCATTGAAAATCTACAAAATCTTCAATGAAATTAATTTTATCTACAGTAAAAGGAATTAATCTGTGTATAAAATGTGTCACTAATTGATTATATTACATGAAAATACAACTGGGATTACCCTCCTAGTTTTCACAGAGCCTGAAGTGAAGGAGTACGGACTTAAAAATCCTATGGTCATTTTGTTGGCCACTGACCTAATAGTTCTTCATTATAGGATTTGGCTACTTCTTAGAGAATTGTTTGGTTCTATTGGAAAAATCATCGACAAAAATGACAAATCTGTTGGGGAGACAACATAAATGGTGACTCCGCTAGGGAGACATCAGAAGAATATCCATTTGGAAAGAGTCAAGAAATTGGTGAATCTGAACATATAGTTCAGATACTAAGGAATTACTAAACTTGGAAATGTTCCTGCTAAGCAAGTTTTAAAAGGATATATGTGACTCTATTGTGGGAGAGAACCCGTAAGGATATTCATCTTTGAAGGAGCTTCATACTGTTTGAAGTTCAGTCCTCTGAAAAGAGGTGGCGACTCTGTCCAAAGAACCTATTGAAGATTTGAAGAAAGTCTCAGATCTACAAAAAAAATTCAGTTAAGAAGAAAGGTTAGCGGTTGCTCCAAGTTTCCAGGTATTCTTCAATTTCAAGTTTTCAAGAAAGTTAAACTTGTATGTGAAAACCATAGTTGTAATTCTTGTGAAAATTTGATTCCCTATTCAATGAAATCAAGCACTAAGAAAGGGAAATAGTAGTGATTTCTTTGCATACTTCCATATTACGAGATTGTAGTATTTATTATGAAGTGAAGTATGAAATGTTTTTGAAGATCTTAAGCAAGTTGAGATAAAATTTTGCATTGTAAGAGCTTAAGTTCATCTTGTAAAAGGAAGCTAATTTACCCAGTGTAGCTGCAAAATTGATATAGAAAGGCTTGAAGAAAATGTATCATCAACCTGTATGTCCCTGTGTGGACCCAAATGTAACAATGCATGGTGCTCAGCCCTTGTCATGTAATAAAAGGAATTTTAGCATCAAAAGTTATATTCCCATTAACTTTGATGGAATTTATGGTTATCCCAATGTTATTCCATCTAACATTAGGGAATAATTACCAAAATTCAATGGTGAGAAGTGTGAATCAACAAGGGAGCATTTGCAACAATTCAACAATTTAATGGATGACTTTGAAATAGATCATGAGGACATGATCATGAGGTTATTTTTTCAGTCCTTATAGGGAGACTCAAGAGATTGGTTCTTTGATCTACCAACATGCTCAATTTATTCTTGGAGTGAATTCAAAGTAGTGTTCATGGAGCAGTTTGGTGAAAAAATCAATGCTAGTTATTTGCTTTATAAATTCATGAACATTGAGAAAGAAAATGATGAACTAGTCCCAATGTTTAATTGGAGATTTTCTAAAACATTAAGGGATATTCCTGATGTTTTGGATCTAAGTGATGCAATGTGCTTGGTTGTTTATTTAGGAGCTTTTGATAAAAAGATGAGTTATATGTTGAAAGATAAAAATCCCAAAACCTTACATCAGGCCTATGGGATAGCTATGAACATTGAAAACAATTTGAAACATGGGATGCAAAGGCATCACCTGGATACAAGTGTTCACTACCATAGATTGCCTAATGTTGATAAATGGTCTGAAACAGGAATAAAAAAGGAATATAGGAGCATTTTCACCCCTACAATTTTAGTTTGTACAACATTTTGTAATATTGATCTTATTAAGTCCCAGACACATCATCAAGAAGTCATCAAGTCTTCAAAATACAATGATAATAATTTTACTACTTGTATAAATCAAGTAGTGAAGTATAAAATGAAGAGGAAGACGACAGAGTAACAACTAAAGAAATATACTTCAATGAGACAAATAAGGGGTGTAGTTCTACTTTTGTTGAAGATTCCACTACCTATGCTCCTATGGATGACATAAGACTGAGCATTCAGTTTGAAAATTCTGAACAGAGTTGTAATGTTGATGAATCCTCTTGTTGCAATGATAATTATGGCATTGAGTATGGTAAATTTTATGAAGAAAAGATAGAATCATTTGTTGCAAATGATAAATGTGCTAATAATGATGGGAACACATATTTGCTTAATGAGAGACAAATTTCTTCCTGTAAATATTTTTTAGGATATGAGTCAGAGATGTTAACCACTAATGATGAGAATGAAATTGAAAACTTATCTATATGCTCTTCTAGTGATTACAGTGAATTAGAGTGCAATGATGATTTGAAGGATTTGGACCTTCATATTGAGGAGGCTCTTATGTTAAAAATGAATGTAATGGAAAAACCCTTATTTGATGAGCCTCTATTTGAACTAGAGATAAGAAATGATGATTCTTATTGGTGCAGAGATAATCCACTTTTTGTTGAAGATTTTGATGATGCATCTGACTCAGGGTTAGAATGTGGCCTTAAGCAAGTAAAGCAACACATTGATGAGTTCCTTGAGGGCATTGCTTATGAATTTTTTACATTTGATACAGATGTTGAGAGTAAGGTTGAGTATCAACATGCAAGTTACACAGAAGAGTGTGAATGTCTTCAGCTTCCAATTCAATTGGAGGTCATTTTGACAAAGCCTGACAAAAAGATGAATAGCAAGGATGATGAAAGTTACACTGGCAGTTTTATACTCAAAAAGACTGTGAGAAATGTTGATGACAAGGATTATGATCAGACAGATTCTCACTTGTTAAAAAGAGGCCTAACATTTGTCCTGGCAGGATTGAAATTACTCTTACGTCAATGGTACAATAAGGACAAGTATAAATGGAAAAACAACAGCTCTTTTAGAAGGTTGGTTTTTGATAGAGGTGGAAACTTATTCAGTTTTTTATGGCTTAGTGCCACCAATCAAACTAAGAGATGCATGACAATGTTTGCATCTTTGAATTTTTATGTTGGTCAGGTGGAGATTGGATCTCCCTTTTCAGGTTTCTTTTCCTGTGTAAATTTTGTTCATATGTTGTTTCTTTTGTTTGGTTTTTTGTGTCTGGTCTGCTTCACCTAAAATTCTCAGATCTCACCATGCCTACAAGAGGCATGTGTTCCCAATCAGAGCCACTGATGGAACCCTCAAAAAAAAAAATTTGGTTCCATGTTAAAACCCTTATTACATTAGGACATGGGGTTACTATCCGTAAGAACTTAAAATATTTTTTTAAGCTATTGACTCCTTGTTACTTGTTGCCAGTTATTTTAATGTATTTTATTCATTCATTGTCACTAGGTAACCGACCTATCCAACCTAAATTTGGACAATCTTATTTCATAGAATTGGGTAAGGATTTTTGAGCTTCGAAGACTTTTTATATTTCACAACCTAGGGGATTTCAAATTAAATCTTTATCCTAGGAAGTCCCCTTCATAAAAACAACTTGTGAGCACGTGCCTAAAACTTTCACTTAAGTCCCGATGACCTTTGTAACTTATCGCTCGTTGCTAGTTTGTTCATAGGTTTACACTTTGTAATAGCGATGAGCAATGAGTGGTACATTCCTTTGATATTGCTCATCGCTAATGGCATCTAATCCCTCAACTCTGTAGTAGTGATGAGCGACGTTCTTTGTTGTATGCTCTTATTGCTCATCACAAATTGCCATTAAAAAGAAAATTTGTAATAGCGATGAGTGATATGTTTTCATACTGTGTGATCACGGATACATTGTAAAAAAGTTGCTCCCACATTAGCGATGTGTGATGAACCCTATGAATATTGTAAACTGTTCATCATTGATTTCTTGCACAATATATGAGGAGAATCAGCGATGGACGGAGGCCTTATCGCTCATCACGAATTTACCTTAGAACTTGTTTTCTAAAGTGGCGATGAGCAATGGATGCTTTCTAAAAGGGTTTCTCTCTCGCTAACATAAAATGATCATATGACTGGTGTCTGTCTATGCAAGTTGTACGTGTCTAGTATGATACCAACATTACATCTCCCATCATGGATAAAGTCTTGAGGGCAAGGTTCAAGTCAGCGACATTCAACGAAGAAACAAATATGACCGAGAGTCAAGGCCATTGAACCAAGGGCTAATGAAAATCACTGGGGAATTTGCATCACTGACAGAATAGGGTAGAGACAAACTCAATCCGCAACAAGTGATGCTCACTACATGGAACGGGCCATGTGGTAGATTTTGAAGATTCAGCATAAATCAATGGAAAAGCAGTAAGAAATTTGAGGACCATTGATAAAGTTTAAAGTAGGATAATCCAATGGACTGAAGATTGCCACACAAATTCTTACATTAGAGATCAGGATCAACGCTGAAGTGATGAAGTGTGTAAAGAAAGTTTCCCTCTAAATTAAACTTTTATTATGTACTTCATCGGTATTAATGAAAGCACGGTTAGGTTGGCGATACATACTGATTGACAAGTTGTAACACCTGAGCTGGCATTGTTGTTTCCCATGAATGAAGTTTTAATTATTTTAAAATCAATGGTTTAGATTCAATCTTGAGCCATAATTTACCAACTTGCTCGCATGAGGAGATTTCAAGTCATTAATCTTGCATGCTTCAAATTTCCTATTTAATGCAAATCACTCGAGTAATTTTTCATGTCATGACTCATTCTGTAATGAATAAGGGTCAAAAATTGACAAGGGAGTGTGTGAGGACTGAATTTTCTTGAGAAGTGTGTAGATATTCTAAGGCAAGTAGGTATGTCATGATGATCCAAAAATATGAGGGGTTGTGTTTGTTTGAGCCTAAGGGAAGTCTTGACAATAAAATTGGAATGCATGGAGTTCCTAATACCCCAAAAGGAATAGTAGGAACCAAGAAATTCAAGGAGTATAATGCCAAAGAAAATTACCGTCCAGAGGAGTAGATAGTTTTAGAAGAATTAGTCAAACACAAAGAGAAGAGGATGGTAAAATATAATAAGAGGGCATGGATGGACAGTGAGCATTGCAATGCCTATCCAAATGAATGTAACTCTCTGTGTAAGGTTTCTAATGACCCTTCAGACAGTGAGGGAGATGCTAATCCAGAGGGAAATTATCATTTCCTCTCCTTAGTACTATCAAGGAATCTTGAGGAGGTGTTGGTGACAGTTTCTCCAGTCCCACCATGAACAAAACGTGGGAAAATGTCCTCTAAGGTTGAGGACTCAAGGTGATGATTGTGCCTTGTTTTTTTTTTTATGATAACATGCCCTATTTGTTAGGAATGTCCTATTCAACATTCATGTGATTTCTTGTTTCATGCAGGGAAAACTTTAAGAAACCCCCCCCTCGGAAAAGCTTTAAAATCTTGGCAAATCTTTCATACTTCCCAAAAAAAATATTAATTTTAGAGGCAATTTTTTTCGTTTTTCGTGAAAAAAATAATAATCCCCATTGGCGAATCTTGTGTAATCGCTAGAAGTCTGTGGAAAATCTTGGAAAAATGCAAATTTTTTAAAACCAATAAAATATTTTCATTGGCGATTAAAATCTATTTTCAAACCAATAAAATATTTCCATTGGCGAATTAAACCTATTTTCAAACCAAAAAAAAAAAATTTATTGGCGATTATTTTTTTTCAGACTAAAAAATAAAATTCATTGGCGAATTAAACATAATATCAATCTAATAAAAAAATTCATTAGCCAATTAAATTTAGTGGCAAATCCACTACCGTTCGATGAATTTTCAATGGACGGTTGTACTTGCATTCCAGAAGTATATCTCTCAAGCACTGGATTTGTGAATGGAAACCTCTGGAATAACACTAGAACCATTATATGTGGACACATGGCGAGATCAAGGGTCATCATCATGGTAATTAATCCAACGGATTGGATTTTGGCGATGAGCAATAGAAGAACTTAAGTGGCAAAAATATGCACATGCATTAATTTTGTTTTAAAAGAGGGACTGCTTAGAAAGAACGTAGGACCAAGGCTTAAAAACTTAAGAATGTTTTACACAAAGGATGTGGCACGTCAATCTAACCATGACCATTCGATGAATTTTTGATGGACAACTTTAGTTACATTCCGGAAGTATATCTCTCAAGCACTAGATTTGTGAATTGAAACCTCTGGAATAACAGTAGAACCATTAGATGCAGACACGTGGCGAGATCAAGGGTCTTTGTGGTAATGAGTCTGACGGGTTGGATTTTGGCAATGAGTGATAGAACTTAAGCAGCAGAAATATGCACGTGCATAAATTTTGTTTTAAAAGAGTGACCGCCTAGGAAGAACGTAGGACCAAGGCTTAAAAATTTAAGAATGTTTTTTTTTATCAATGATACTTTTGTACTTTATTAATTATAAAGCAAAAGATACAAATTCTATAAAGTTCACAACATCCAAAAACTACCAAAAAAGCTAATCAATGATACTTGTTTATTTTATTAATTATAAAGGAAAAGATATAGATTCTACAAACTTAGCAACATCCAAAAACTACCAAAAAAGCTGAATAACTAGCTCAAAAACCAGAGTATCAGAACTTCCCTAAATAGCTATGCCTTTGTACTATCCAAATGAGTAACGACCTATACCCAAGCTGCAGAAAGATTACAATTTCACAGCCAATCCAGGCTTAACCCCGAAATTCTGATGCAAAGGCTATATACAAAATAGAAAACTACACTTTACATTAACCATTATTACTCATTCTTCTTCGAAGACTCGCCCATCTAGAGCGCTCGGCAGTATCTCCTTTAATGTTTTTGGCTTCTTCCATGGACGTAGTCCCTTGTTTTCGTGCATCTCCTCTCTGGAAACTTCTTTTAGATTTTCTATTGTTTCCTCTAATTCCATTAGCTTAGCACATATTTTAAAAGCTTTCCACCCATGCTCGGCTCCTTCCCGACACTGGTCTTTAGTGCTACCCTCTAGCCATCCGATAAAGAGGTGATTTAAATCCGCAAGCTCTAGGCCCCCACCATCCATTCCTTCTATTTTTACCAACCCTACTCCTGCTATCGCCTGTTGCAGAATGCTTTCCATGTCCACTAAAAAATATTTATGCACCAAAGTTTTCATTACTCTCCTCACCTTGTTCATCGGTTCTCCTAAGTCTAAATCCCAAGCCATGACCAACGAATAGATATCCATATTCGTTCTAAATCTATGTGTCAATTTTTTGAATCCATCCCCCAATATTATTTGAAATGCTTGCACCACCTGCTCTTCCTTGTAGAGAAATAAACCTCATAGCCTCTGCACAGATGCTTTACCCATAAAGGGGTCCAACTTCCTCCATGATGTCATGGTGAAACTAGCCTCCATTTCTTTTCTATTTCACTAGCTTCCAACCTATCACCCGCCGCCAAAAGGATACAATCCTATTATCCTTAAACTCAAACTCAAAGAAGCATCAACAGTGATAGCTAAATTTCATTATAACACCTCATTTTGCCAGCCTTCTCCATAAATGCACCATGCACTGCTTGTCACCTTTCCTATCTTAATTCACCAAAGTTGAGGTTTTGGTACTTTTCTTAACCTTACTATCTTAGTAACTTATTTGCAAGTCTTTCTTGGTCGTCTTTATAGTCGGTGGGTTGGAAGTTTCAAAAAATTTGAAACTTCAGACATTGGTTCTAAGGTTCCAAATTTTAGTGACCACGCAACATTATGGACCAAGACCGTTTGACAAATTTTCAATGGACGGTTGTAGTTGCATTCCGGAAGTATATTTCTCAAGCACTAAATTTACAAATGGAGACCTCTGGAATAACACTAGAGCCATTAGATGTGGACACATGGTGAGATCAAGGGTCAACATCATGGTAATGAATCTGACAGGTTGGATTTTGGCGATAAGCGATAGAAAAACTTAAGTGGCAGAAATATGCACATGCATTAAGTTTGTTTTAAAAGAGGGACTGCCTAGGAAGAATGTAGGACCAATGCTTAAAAACTTAAGAATTTTTTAAACAAAGGATGTTTCAAATCAATCTAACCACAACCATTCGATGAATTTTTGATGGACGGTTGTAGGTGCATTCTGCAAGTAGATCTTTGAAGCAGTAGACTTGTGAATTGAAACCTCCAGAATAACACTAGAACCGTTAGATGCAGACACGTGGCGAGATCAAGGCTCATTTCTCTCTTTTCAATGACTCGGCGTATTACATCTCATTTAATTAAAATTCTCAATCTTTTTGAAGAATGTGTGGTAGTCGTACTACTCGCGGTGATTAATGCCATATGAACAATTGAAGCAATTGATTGGATAGCTCATGAGTCATAACTTTAATGAAACAATATTTGTAATGATTTCAAATTTTCATAATTCATATCGTTCGAGTGACACTGGATTCTGGCAATTTTGATAGCTTGTCACTTGTCAGCTTGAGGTACAGTTTGCATGTAGCCATACGTCAATCAAATTAAACATTTTAATTATACATGTAAGGCTTAAGTTACTGTTACACAAATCAATTAAGTTGGTTTTTTGGTTTGCGCGAATCTCCATTATGAATCATGATTATACAGTATGTGTAACCTCATAGTGCACATGTGACACGTGTGAGGTGTACATAGGAACCAAGCTGGTAGTGGCACTATTGGCAGCACTGTTGGCCCATAAATAACTAAATATGGATAGTGACTAGTGAGCACAACTAAAATCATTTGTTGAAGGCTAAAGGCCTTACTATTGAGTGCAATGTTTGAATTGTCGTAAGGGTTTTCATTTTGTAGGGTTAATAAGGATTCAGGAAGAATATCATGTGGCATTATTGGGGATACTCTAAATTCTCTTGCCTGTAGTTATTTAGTCATAGAGTCAACAACCAATTTTGTTCAGGCTTCAAGTTCAGAATGGGTGGACTTGGAAACAAGTTGATTTGGTTCACCTGACTTCTTAGAGAGGTTTTGAACTAGGAGAGGTGCTCTGATGGGAATAACCGCTATTCCCAGTGCGTAGAAGTTGTAAGTAGAAGATGGGAGCAATTTTACAACCCCTCATCTTCTACATGACTTTGATTTTCAAAGGGGAGAAGTACATTTTGTATCTTCACAGCTCCCATTTCCCTAGTTTGATTGGCCCCCTTTTCTCCATGCATTCATTTTCAAAGCTACTGGTTGATCTGAGAAGTCCCATGCATTTATTTTTAGAGCCCATGGTTGACCCAGAAAGTCCCATTATTTTCAAACAAACATGTATTACATTTACATTTTCACTAGCGGTCCAACAAAAGCTTGGTGCTTGCACTTAAATTTGTATTTATACTATGTAATAATGTGACATTGTCATTCAATTGCAATAAAATAAATGGTTGTGCTATTAAAAATCAATTGATGAAATCATAGCAATTGTGTTATTAAAAAATAACAGAAAAGCAATTGATGAATCTATTCATATCAGTGTTTTTTTCCTTTAAGAAATTATCTATTTATGAAATAATTGCATGCAGATTTAAAACTTAAAAGTAAAACATAAAGCAATACAAATACTAAAGTTAAGTACTCAAATCGATTAAGTTAGCTTTTTGGTTTGTGTGAATCATGATTATCACTATAGTAACCCAACCTCACACGTGACACATGTGAGGTGTACAAAGGGACCAGGCTGGTAGTGGCACTATTGGTGGCACTGTTGGCCCATAAATAAGGATAGTGAGCACAACTAAAATAATTCATTGAAGGCTAAAGGCTATACTATTGACTCTCGAGTTCAATGTTTGAATTGTCATAAGGGTTTTCATTTTGTAAATGTAGGGTTAATAAGGATTCAGGAAGAAGATGATCTGGTATTATTGGGGATACTCTAAATTCTCCTTCCTGTAGTTATGTAGTTACAAAGTAAAAGACCAATTTCCTTCAAGTTCAGAATGGGTGGAATTGGAAAGAATTTGATTTGGTTGACCAGACTTCTCAGATAGGTTTTGAGCCAAGATGGGGAGCTCTAATGGAGATAAGTTCTCTCCAAGTGCATGGAAGCAACAAGTAGAAGATGGGAGTAGTTTTACAACCCCTCATCTTCTGCATGACTCAAATTTTCAAAGGGGATAAGTACTTTTTGTATCTTTAACAGCTCCAATTTCCCCCATTTGATTAGCCCCCCTTTCCCCATGCATATTTTTCAAAAACCATGATTGGTGGTGGGCCCTCTCCATGCATTTATTTTCAGATGGTAGAGAGTTAGAGACCATGGCAGAAGCTTGGCGCTTGCGCTTACATTTGTATTTGTACTATGTAATAATGTGAAATTGACAATTTTCATTTAGTTGTAATGCAAATAAATGGTTGTACTATTAATGTGATTATGTGACATTGTAATTCTTTTAAGTCCTTTGCAACGTTAAGTGTTACTGTGTTGTTTCTGATTGTATCTATGCAACTTTCAATTGTTTCTAGCACCATTTTGCTACTTTTTTTTATGTTGTTTTGTATCAACCTGTAGATGTTTTTCTGATTCTCTGGACTTCTCTACTGCTATTTTTTAACAACATTATTGTTGGATTCTCTACTGTTGTTCCTTAACAACATTGTTGTTGTGCGTTATCAGCATTATTGTTGCTTTGTTGTAATTCTATTTTTCTTAATCCAATACAAAAAAAAGTGTTACTATGTTATTAATGTGACATTGTAATTCATTTTATAAAGGTGTTGATGTGAATTCTAGTGCATTAAAGGTTGAAAAAAACTTTAAAACACATGTTTACTATTCATAATATATATCATAAATTACTCGACCGTTTGATGAACATTTGATGTATGGTTGTAGTTGCATTCCAGAATGAAATGCATGAAGTTCTAGGGTTGCGAACCTAAATGTTTGAAATCACCCTATAACTATTAGATTTACAAACCTCAATGGTTTAGATTCTTTAGAATTTGTTGTCGATACAGGACTGAAAAAATCACTTTCAATTTATACTACTAAGTGATTTTATTTTTAAGTGAGGGTCAGCACACGAGGAGATTTCAGTCTTCAGTTTGCTCATTGGAGCATACTGTGGAACCACCTTGTTTTGGGTTCCATAGTTCCACTTCTGACAAAGCCATTCTAGAAACCTAGTTTACATGACTGTAGGCATTAATCTTTCCAAGAATCAAAAGTCGGGTAAGTGAGAATTCTTGTGGCTACGTTTCATCGTTTGACATTTCTTGGAATCTTAGTTTTTCAAACTTTGAAGTTTGGGTTTAGGGCTAAGAGACTTAAGAATTAAGAAAATTTAATGAGGACTAATAGGGAATTCACAATTTCACATTGTATAAGCATGTCTACCAACAATACCACTAGAGCAATGTCAGATAAAAAAATACATTATGCAAAATTTCTTAAAACCCTAGGTTTCACTAATGAATACCATGATATTTATGATCCTAAAACCTATGGTAGGCGTACCTCAAAACTTAGATTTTCATCTAAGAATAAGGCCTCAAATCAAATGCAAGTTAATAGTATCATTGCATCGTGGGTAACTCGATTAGGGTGCATGATGTTAGATGAGGTTTTCCCTTGCCCTAAATTTATCATGGTATATGCCCAAAATTATGATGATAACAAAAGAGAAATTGTTAATAAAGATAGCAAAGAAGAATTTTTATTCATTAATGCAGAAGAAATTGGAAAAGTGTTTGGGTTTACATTTACAACCGAAGAATTTGGAAATGTCCACATTGACCTAGAAAAGCTTGCTAGTGATTATGAAGCAGTGGACACAATGGACAAAAATTCTTTCTTAAACAGAATAGTTCAGGATAGAAACAAATTGAAAGGTGATCATAAGCCTCCTTATGATTTCAAAATTTTTAAACCATGGGTTCAGGATACTATTTCCATGCTAGCATTTTGCCTCAAACTAGATAGCAATTTGGAAGTGGGTGCATGCCTCCTTGAAATGGTGTATAATATCCATTATGGTGTTCCACATGTCAAATATAAATTTATTGAGCACATTGTAGAATCCATGCATAAAAAAAATTTAATGATTAAAGGAGGTTCCACCAAGACATTTAGGTTCACAACCTACTTGTGCTATCTTTTTCTATTCAAATTTAGAGGAATGTTTCAGACCAACAAGCTTCAGATTCGACCCTATAGTAATCTTGAGGAAAAGAAAATGGGTCCAATATATGAATGGACCACTGTTATAAGGATGCATGATTCTCGAAGGAACTACAGTCATTTTTTAGACTACTTTTTGGCTCCATTGCATCAAGCAATTACAAATACTCCAATGCCTAGATTGCTTATGTCATGTGTAACGCTGAAAATGAAACGACTTTTGCACAATAGACAACAAGGAAGATTAGAAGCACACATGCAATACAAATACTAAAATCTAACATGAAAATTCATACGTTAAGCAACAAAGAACATGGGAAAGTAAAAACGTAATTAAAACTGAAACAATCTCACCAATTCCAAAACATATTTCCATGATTCATCTCGATTGCCCTTCTCCATTTTGCTTGTGTAGTATAATTGCCCTCAGATTTTCAAGTTCGTGCAAGTATAGCCTAAGATAGTGATTAGCAAAATATCGAAGATTCAAGACAAAGGTGCTCTCCAAAGTTACAAAATTCGCGAGAGAGATTGGAATGAAGAATGACAAATCAATTTATAGAAGATTGATTATTCGAATGACAGTCAAGATTGAAAGATCAACGAATGTTGAGATTCAGTTAGACAATAGCATCTCCGATAACCATTAGTAGTGACATGAGGATACAAATTAGAAATAGAATTAAAGATTAAATAAATGATTTAATCTTAGGTTCGCATTCGAAAACATCGTAATATCTTTGCATGACAAAGATGAAGATTGATTATAACGACTCTGTTCGAATGCACACACAACATTTAATTAATTAAATAAGAATATTTAATTAATATGCATGTACACGCAAATGAGTTAGAACTAGAGGATTGCATGATTTGATGAAGAGATTACTCAAAGACGCCACTCAGACATTAAATCAATAGTTAACTGAATGATTAAAATAGATGTCGAGTCGAGTAAAAGTGAATACTTAGATAACTCACATAATTATCTAAAATATAGAGGAATGTTAAAATAGAATTAATGAATTAAATAATTTATTTAATTCAAGACTCGATATTTGGAGAATAATTAAATAAATAATATTTATTTAATTAAATGATGAAGGAATTTTAAATGAATAATTAAATAAATAATAAATTTATTTAATTATAGTTGAAATATGATAAAGAATAAATTAAATAAGAATTTATTTAATTTGAGAAGAAGGATAAGGTTAATTAGTAAGATAACTAAAATAAAAAGCGTTTATTTAATTAATCAGATAGAATAAAGAAAAATGTGAATTAATTAAATAATTAAGATTATTTAATTACTAGAAGAAATAAAAGAAGATGAATTAATTAAATAATTAAGATTATTTAATCAATAGAAGAATTGCTGGTATTGGCATGGTGTGATGGTTTATAGGTGACATTGTTGTTCCTGTCACCAAGGTTCAAACCCCGTTGGGGTGTTATTGTTGAATGGTTGTATCCGGTTCATAGCTCCGGTCAAAAGCGTTTACCCCTTGAATTAAAAAAAAAAATCAATAGAAGAATTAATGTTAAGGTGAATTAATTAAATAATTAAGATTATTTAATCAATAGAAGAATTAATGTTAAAATGAATTAATTAAATAATTAAGATTATTTAATCAATAGAAGAATTAATGTTAAGGTGAATTAATCAAATAATTAAGATTATTTAATCAATAGAAAAATTAATGTTAAGATGAATTAATTAAATAATTAAGATTATTTAATCAATAGAAGAATTAATGTTAAGATGAATTAATTAAATAATTAAGATTATTTAATCATAACCATGAAGAATAAGAATTATGAAGAATATTGAAGTCGTAGGCCTAAACCAAATTTCGGTGTCTACATCATGTAGAAACTGCATTCAACTAGGAAAAGAAATACAATTGGTTGATTGGTACTTAATGGAAGAATATATTGTGCTAAGATTTTATGCATCGGGAGTACAACCATACAAACTTCCAATACATTTGATAGAAAGGGTTTTTGCTTTGGAATATGTAAGGCAAATGTAGAATACTGATGAACTGCACTTTACCAGTCAGCAAAAGAAGACCTTATTTCCTTCTTTACCTTTTTCATGTGGAGGGATCACATTTGAGAGAAAAGCATTTAGTGTGGCATTTAATCTTTTGAATTTTTTTGATTTTGATGCTATCTATCACTGGCAGTATGATCCATGTGACACCATTAAATTAATGATTGTGCTCAATAAGAATGTTGCAAGTAGAATTCAACATGAAATTAAACTCTTGCTCGAAAACTTGAGAAACAAGATTCTTGGGATGAGGTCAAAATTGCAATGGAGAAAAGTGCTACTAAGAATGGTATTTCTTTTGAGCAATTGTTAGCAAAAATTATGGCATCGCATCGAAAGACAATTAGGAGGTACAACAATTTTTATCAAAAAAGTGTTAAACCCATGTAGTAGAGTAAAAATGCCAGGTTATCTAGAGAAGGAAGTTATAGAAAAAAATTGGTCACAATAAAAAATTACTGCCTTTTGGTCTATGAGGAAGGAGCTAGGTGAACCAAGAGCTCTTGCAGAGTATGGAGATAACGAAGAAGACAGTGAGTTTAGAAAATTGTGGAAAACAGAGCATCTAGATGAACAAGAAGATAAAGAAAGTGATCATGAATATAATCATGATAGGGAAGAAGGAAGCCATGTCAATTTCAAACTTGGTTTAAGTGAGGCCACAAAAGAGGCATATACTACTGGAGCAGCCATAGCTGAAAAAATGGGTTATGAAGGTTGTCCTTTGGGATCCCAAAGACAAGGCCCTTGGATAGTAATAGATGTAGAGCATAGAAAAGCAAGTTATTTTTCTGGCCTTGGGATTGGAGGTGAAAAAGTAGACCTAGGGAATACAAGTCAATTTTTTAGAGCTTCAAATATTCATCCTCATGGTCAAACATAATCACAACTAGGACATGCCCATGGTGGAGAGCTTAGTGCAACCGGCACTACCTCTAGTGGTGATGGTATGGGTAGTAGTACTAGTAGTGGTCAACATGTGCTACAAAAACAAACTACACACAAGAGGACAACAATACAAGATACCACAGAAACACCAGGTGATCAAGGCATACAAAAGAGGCAAAGGATTTTGATAGGTCCAAGTCACACTACCAGCAGATCCACCACAAAGGAGTTATTTCCAGGCACCCCCTAGGGCCAGTTAGTCTGGCTGTGACATCATTAGCAACTACAAGTACTACTACTCCTATTCCTTCACCATTCAAGCATTTCATTGTTCTTGTGTCCCTAGGTTTTTATTACATTGAGGAGTTTAAAAAGAAATCAGACATGAATAAAAAAGAAAAGAAGCAACTGATGGAGAGTGCATCTGTTGTAACTTCAAAGCCTACCACAACCATGGTATTACCCACATTTGACACAAATAAAGAAATCATGGAGTACACATTTCTTGTTCCCATAGTTCAAGACAAACCAGCAAATTAGATGGCTCGATCTAAATTCCAGGTGAACTATATTCAATTGGATTTTTCTAGACTCAAAAATACTAACAAAATTAATGTATCAAAGAACAATGAATTGGTGTACACATCATTGCTAAAGCAAGATAGAGAGAAAAAATGTTGTAGACTCAAATTAAAAAGTTACAGGCAAACCTAGCAAATGAGAAAGCAAAGAGGAAAGCAGTAGATAACAAGAGAAATGAACTAGAAAAAAGAATAAAAAATTATGCCTCTACATCAACAAGGAAAGAGGATAAGTAGAATAAGACTGCAGTGAATGAAATGAAGAAAAGGATAGATGAGAGCAACAAGAAATATGATGAGGAAAAATCCACTTTAGAAAAACTAAGAGTAAGCATTGTGAATGGAAATGCACAGTGGGAACAAAAATTGGAGAAGGAGAGAAAAAGAAATGAAAGATTGGTGGTAGAGGTGATGGAAGCAAAAAATGAAATTGAGACTTGTCAAAATAAGTTATTTTCATTTTTTAGAGAGACAATGAGCCATATGAAACAAAAGATCTAGGATGAAATAATGCAAAGGATCGATCATTTGTGTGACATGTTTCAATTGATTGATGCTATCAGAAAACATCATAAGAAGCTCAACAAATATTTAGTGGACAACAAAAATGTGTTGGCATTAGAGAAATCTACAAAAGAAATTCAAAAAATAGTCTACAAAGCCAATGACAATGTTTTGAAATCAAAAGGGATTACTAAACAGCTCGCTGCATCAATGACGTTGTCATCTATCATTGAAAAGTGTTTGAGAATGTGTGAAACAAAGGAATATTTGAATTTGGTTGTAGAAAAGATGAAGAAGGTGGATGAAAAGGTAAGGAACCTCACAAAACTTGGTTTTCCAGAGGGTTTTGAGACAAATGAGCGATTCATTGGAAAGAATGATTTCAGAAAGAAGATGGAGGATGCAATGAAGATTGATTTGGGCTAGTTTCCTCAGAACCTAGATGTGGTGAACTAATTGGATTCCATCAAACCATTGCTAACCTTGAATGCAAAAATCACTGGAGAATGCAAGACAGGTTCCAATTTGAATCATGAAATGTTAACAAATCTTCAATTCAAACAACATCAGTTAGAACACATGACAATTCCACCACCTGAATAGTGGAAGTTGCTAGAAAAGGTGTTGCAGTGATTTGATTTTTGATAATATGGGTTTCTAAGTTCCAACTTAGCTCTATGAAGAGTTGTCTTTGTTCTAACTCAGACTTCAGTAATGTGTCGATGTTAAATAATAAATTATTTGTATTATTTATTTTTTCATTTGAAGAAAAAGTCTGATAGTGGTTTCAACTACTAGATACACTTTAAACGATTGTTGATGTTCATTGTTGTATATGCTATGAAGACTATTGCTAATATGTTATTAAGCATTGAGATAAGTGATGAATCGCTTAGTACATGTTCAAGTTTTACTTTTAACACAATTAAAATATGAACTATAAGGTGACTTTAATTCTAGGCATCCATAATCTTAGTTAAATTGCATTACAATTCACACATCGATACTCAATCTCCATGACTAGTACTACTTATCAAATCCACTAAACATTTATATGAATTCATGCTTTAATAAAGGTACTTTAATTGGTTCATTAAACTAGATCCAGAATTAAAACATACATCAATGTATAATGACAAAGAAGATTAATGAAAGATCATTGATCAAATTTCATTAATAATTCATGTATAATTCACTTTGTTGAGTAACTTAAGTTCATGCATATGTAACATTTGAGTTACAGTGTATTATCTATGAGTTTACTAAGTAGTTTTCTGGTGGATTATCTATTATTAGAATTGGAATGATAGATTTTTGGTTAGTCTCTTTGTTGTGTTTACTATCACTCAAAGTAGAGGTTTTGGTGCTTTTCCTAACCTTAGTCGCTAGTCCTCGGAGATTTATAATTTATAACCTTATCGGTCACTAGTCATCAGAGTTTTATAATTTATAAACTTGTCATAGAGTTCTAAATTTTCATAACTTCCTGATTCTCCAAGTTGGTTCACTTTGTTGAGTTGCAAACTTGCAAGTCTTCCGAGTTTCTTGGTCATCTTTGTAGTCGATGGGTTGGAGGTTTCGAAAACTTTGAGACTTCAGAATTTGGTTATAAGGTTCCTAGTTTTAGTGACCACGCGACATTATGGACTTATGTACAAACTAAACTAGAGTTATCTTTTGAAGAATTTCCAAAAGCATGCATGTTTCAATGCTATCTTTTTGAGGAACGAAATTGAATGTTGCATTCAATGCACGTCATATCAAAAATAATGACATAAGTGTGTGGCAAAGTTTGACTCAAACATCTAGCCTGCATTCTCATTCTTTGGCAAGGCCAGCACTTCTCAAGTGCAAACATTCTTTTTACTCACACATTTAGCCTACATTCTCATTCTTTTCCAAGGCCAGTACTTCTAAGGTGCAAACATTCTTTCTTCGCGAATTTGCATTTTGCGCTCATGTAGAGTGAACGTACGATCAACATAAGGGATACAAAGCTTGAACCTTTTAAGTTAGAAGAATTTTGGGCGCGCCTGGAGAGGGACAACAAGTCTGAGTTGGATATAAAACTCTTAGAAAGTAGGCTAGCTCAAGTTGGAGGGTTTCTGAAAGTTGTGTTGAGTGTGGACCTGATAAGTGCATGTGCGAGAAGATACATTAGGCAAACAGGGGAAATTAAAGCCACGAATGGGACTGTAATTGCAGAAATTTCTCCTAAAGATGTTTCCCGAGCACTGGGGATTCCAGAAAGGGAACCTCTAGAAGACATGTTAGTCGCAATGGCAAGTGAATTTTTTGAAGCAAATAAAGACTGGTGTAAGAACTCCATGGCCAAAACTTGGTTGAAGACTGAAAGGAGAGGTAAGTCACAACTGCTAAATAAACTCATAAGATTGCATTTTAAGGGAGAAATTGCAAATGTTATTACTTTATTACACCGCATTGTTGGGAATGCACAAGTTGAGTTATTTTAGGATTGGATGTACCAGTTTATCTTGAAATTTTGTGATGAGAAAATTTTCATTAACTGGGTTGAAGTTATTTGCTTCCATTTGAAATAGCAATTAATTAATTTCCATAAGACTACTACTTTTTGTATGTGTTTTTGCCTGACCTACATTGTAGGTAGTCAGAGGTCCTTTTGGCCAGGGTTGGAGCTACAAGGAACCCCAACTTCTAATATGTCTGTGTATAAACGCTTTCCTCAGTTCACTAAAAAATTTGGAATGGGTGATTTTTGTCATGTTAATGATGCATTTTTAATGGAGGTCATGAGGAACCTAGATGGAAATCTAGAAATGAACCTTTCCCCTATATCCATTTCTCTTGTATCAAAATATGGGAGTTTTAATATCCAATTTAATAATTTTTCCTATATGAGAATAGGGAGTTTTGAGAAAGCCCCATTGAAATTACATTGGTATCCTGAAGATTTAATGATATTTTTGGAAGTTTTTCAACAAATGGCAATGGTTAATCTTAATTATACAAACATGGGGAAACAAAGGTATTCCTTCCCACTAGAGACCCCTTCTTTTTCGTACAAAACAAACTAGGCGGTCAGGGGAGCTGAAAGACTTCTCAAGGAATATAACCTCTAAAATTTGTCTATGAGAGCTAATTTTGACAGTAAGGGTTTTGTGAAGCAGAATCTCTATAGACGGAGCTCATATCGGCATCACCCATCTATCAAAGATTTCTGGGAAGATTGTGTCGATGAGAATGAAGTTTTGAGAAGAGATTATATGAGGTTAACACTAAAACAGATACAGGCTTTCGGTCTTCAATTTGACATTCCTGAAAATGTAGTTGAGGATTCAACAATCTTAGATCTTGGATATGAAAAATTGCCTGATAAATCCCACCCTAGGGTTGATTGGAACCAAAGTGAAATTTCAGATATGAGGGTGTGTGTTGCCCTAGTGGTTAAAAGAACCCAGGACTAGTTGGATGGGAAATGGCGGCAAGTTGTTGGTCCTATTGAGGAGCTGAAGTCATCATAGAAGAATGAACAGGGGTCTACGCAAGCATCTGGTCCAAGTTTGTCATCAGGGAAGCCCTCTGTTAGGTCATCTAGTGAAAATTCTCAATCAAGAGGTGATGGTGATAGGCCACAAGAAACAGTTAAGTTGAAGAGCATTTGTGAACAAGACAGTGTGCTTTCTCCTACCCCTAAGAAGAATACCAATCAAGAAAAACTTATGGTTGTAGATTTTGAAGCTATCTTTAAATAGATTGTTGAAGATAATATCTTTCCTCCTATTTATGAATACTTTGAAATGCCCTCTTCTATTCCTGATAATCCACCTTTCACTCCTACCGCTCCTAAAGAAACTATTACTAGAAAACAAGATTTTGGTCTGGTAGTAGCCTCCCCAAGATGGCTGAAAAAAAGCAGTGGAGAAGAAGAGAAAGTATACTCCTACAATGACAGTTGGAGTGTATGCAGTTGCAAATTTACTTCAAAGCTCTTCAAAATCTAAGAAATCCAAGAGGATGTCAAGGATGGTGACTGATGCTACTTTTGGAAATCAAATGTTAGAAATTATTGACCCTGTCAAGGATTTAAATGAAGATGAAATAATAGCGGCGAACTACAAAGTCACACATGTTGATATGGGGCCTCCAACACTAGAAGGTGATATGTACCATGCCAATTATTCAGTCATTACCTTGATTAAAAGAGTGAAATAACAAAGGAAAGAAAAATATAAAACTGTAATCTCAAGTCCTCGCATTGAGTAACTTTATTTCTTTCATGGCCAATCCTCCTACATCTGATGAAGCCTCAAGTTATCAGCCTTAGGTAGAGCACATCAAGGATTCGATGTTGTTTATTTTTTAGTTTTTATGTTATTTTATATAATTTGGCTCTGTTGATACTACAAATACTTTTTATTGTAATTTCTAAAATAGTTGTCTTCAAGGAACCGTTATCAAGACAAAAAAAATTCTATTATTTTTATTGCTTTTCTATTATTTCAATATAGAAAGACAATGGTGAAGTTCATGCATGCACAATCTTTGAGTTATGGTGTGTACTATGTGGATTTATTGTGCTTTTGCTGAGTAGTTTTCTAGTGGATTGTCTACTATTGGAATGATAAATTTTTGGTTAATTTCATTACTGTGGAATGTTTATCTATGAATAAATATTTTATGGTGATGGATGTCTAAGGAGTTCTCTGAATAATTTAGGTGATTTGGTAGTTTAATCTTTTATTTTTTAAGTTGTGTGGATGTCTTTATAAGTTATTTATGTTGAACTATTAGCTTTTGTTAGCTTATAAGTTGTGGATGTCGAACTGTTAACTTCTGTTCAAGGAATGGATTAATATTCTTTGAGTTATTTATCAGAGATTTTGTGAATGGAAATTAATAGGAATTTATGAGTTGAGTGATAAGTGTTGTTCTTTAAAAATGATGTAGAAACACATATCAAATTCAATACCATGGAATATAATATAAAATATAAAATATTGCAATTTCATGGAATATAATATAAAATATCATCAACTAAAGTTTGGAATATGATTCATGAAGTGCAATATAAAATAAAATATCATGAAGTGCAATGATTCATAATTTCAATTTTCATTCAATACAATATAAAATATCATCAACTACAGTTTGGAACAATGGAAACTGATTCATGAACCTTGTAGTGCAGTATAAATACCTAAAAGATGCTAATTCTCTTCCATTTCCCAAATGGAGTAAGGGGCTTGAAAATGATGTTTAACATCAGATAGAGTAAAAGAGTCATCTTGAAGCTCTTGATTCTGAGTTTGCTCTTCACCTTCTTTGACCTGTGTCTCAAATTCAACATTCACTATGTCATTTTTGTCAATGTCATTTGTCCCAGTCTCACTGCCCATGGCAGTGCCACCAATACCATCCTTTGGAATTGGAGTGTTGCACAAATGAGTCCCTCTTCTTTCACATGTGGACCTCCAGATTGCAAGTGCCCTATCAAATGAAAAAAATTGATATTATATGCAATTCCTTTCATCCTCAAGCAATTTTCCAAATTCTTGTCTAGTTTGTTTCTTAACTTTGATTTCAAAAACCCTAATGTACTGAAAAATCTCTCATCCTCCACCGACCCCAATATCATTGTTTGACATAAATCAGCAAGTTTGAAATATTTTGATATCTTATCACACAATATTTCACTCTGACCTAAGTTTGTCCAAACCCTTTTTATTGATCCTAGTTCAAAGGCCTTGTCCTTTCCCATGGATTTATATTGGTCCTTAATAGCTACTACAAAATCCTTACATTTCTTTCTTAGCTTATCTTCATTTAAAATTCCTTCTATTTTATGCTCATTGATTTTTACAGTTTTCAAAAAAAAATCGATCAAGATTTTTACTTGTGCATGAAAAAATCTTGGGTTATCTTGGTTTGCCCAAAATTGAGGATACACAATACTCATGGCTTCAAGTATTTCATCTCAAGGGAATCTTTCACGAATCTCTGAGGAAAGAGATTTTGCAATTTCCTTCAAATTATCACCAACAGATTTAACAATGTCTTTAAAATATTCCTCATTAAAAGGTACTTCTCTGCTAGAGTGCCTAGTAGTCTTACATTGGTACATTTGTATCTCATATCCACATACACAGATACATAAGTTCCCGCTTCTATTAAACTGTAAATAATTATCAGGATCATTCAAATCAATAATTTTTCACCACAAGTTATAATCTATGCCATCTTGTGTTAGATCTAGATATAGATGATCGAGGGCCAAGCATGTATGTTTACGCAGATAGGCATATTCATTAATATACATAGCTCTATCTTGGGATTTCTTCACAAGACTGTTCATTTCATCCAGCATGGGGAGAAGACTAGCTAAAGTCAAGAGTATCTCTATATCGCTTAACCTATGCAAGAGGTCAAGAGCTTTGTCTACCCTAGTACGATTTGCGTACATCACTCCAATTAAGGATTGATATTCTGAAAGAACTCGTTGTGTTGTTCCATGTAGGGAGATCCATCTAGTATCGATATCCTTGAGAAGCTTGTTTCCTAGTGTTATTCCCTCAACAAAATTTTGAAATTCTATGAAACGTTTGGGACTTCGATAGAAGTATGTGTGGATCTCGCGGACTAGATTTTCAACTTTTGATACTATAGGAAACTTGCTTACAATTTTGAATGCCAAATTTATTCTGTGGGCCATGCAATGAATGCCAAGCATGTATGGTACACAAGTAGTTTGTAACTTTGTGAAAACATCGGTCCTTTGACCTTGCATCACTACAGCTCAACTCCTACACACACCAACTTTTTTGCAATTGTCAACTCATCCATACCTATAATTTCATTCAAATATTTCTCGACTAGTTCAAATATATTATGCGATGTTGAATTATCCTTCATTTTATGAACATAGAGAAGATGAGCTTGGTGAACATGTTGTTGTACAGTATACAAATGCATACAAACCCAAGAAGTATTGTCTACTGTAATAACTTCATCTAAAGATAATGCAATGAAGTTTGACTCTTTTACTTTCTCCTTTAAATCTTCCTTTTCCACTGTAGCAAGACACTTTTCCCATTCCCATCCAGTGTTTACTGACCAATGTGTGTAGGGATAGTGCGGAACATTCAAAAAAGATAATAAACTAGAATATTTTGGGTAGTCTATCATAGGACACCCTCTAGACAAAATATGAAAAACAACACTCACCTGAACAATTTTTGACATATTTGCTACTTCCATTGCTTTTTCAAATTGAGCCTCAAGTGTACCTTTACATGCAGAAAGCTTCGACATGCTTTGGTGATGCTCTTCATAATCCGCGGCATACCTAACATGAAGACATTCTTCCTTTGATTTCCATCGTAAGACTGATTGTTCTTTTTCGTCTATGATTTGTTTTTCATAAACTTTACCAATATGCAACAATGAGTGGGTACTTTAACAACCAACCAAGTTGAAAATTGCTTGTCATTTCCCACTCATGCCCCCTTTTTGGTTTGTTTTTTATTTTTTTACTACCAACATCATCCTCATCCAATTCAATTATCTCATTCTAGCTAACTAGGGTATCCCTTGGAGCATCTTCTGTGGTATTGCCATCCCCATTTGAATTTCATACATTTTGATTTAAATCAATGACAATCTCAACTTGACCTTCCGTTGGCACTAAGGTATTGTGAATGCTACCAATATTTGGTGGAAGAGTTGATGGTGTAGCTCCATCTTGACCTAATCAATCAGAAGCTTTGGCAATTCCAAAGTAAGACTGTATGGTACGTCTAAGTTTTGGGCGTTTTGATGGCCTCTCAGTCTCTTGATCTTCACCACACTAAGGGGCGGCAGGAGTATTTTCAACACCATGAGGAGCGGCAGGAGTATTTTCACCACCCTGACTCTGAGGAGTGGCAAGAGTAGTTTCACCACCCTGAGGAGTGGTAGGATCCTTACCATTGTTGCTCGAGTCATTCGACATATTCATCTCACTTCGAATAAAAAACTAGAAAAAAAATGTCTTCTTGTTTAAGAAGGACAAAGAATAATAATATAGATCCCATTCCCTACTCAATATCATCTTTAAGAATGAAGCAAGAATGGAAAAGAGATAAAGAAAACTTATTATTATAACTGATAACACTATGAAGAAATGATCAGTGATCACTCACCTTTAAGTTTACGTTTTCGGCTTTCATTGACTTCTAAATCGAGAAGTAGAACCTTATAACCAAACAAAATGTGTAAGAATAAATGACACTTTCGATTGTATTTATATCAATCCATGATTCCATATTTGGCGAATTCTGCGGGATTTTTAAATGGTATATTAAAAATTTGGAAAATACGTTGTAATTTTCAAGAAAAAATGTGTCCTCAAATTTAATTATTTTTTAATGTTATTGGCGAAATAGATCCTCATAAGCAACTATTTATAAATTTTAATTAGCGAAATGAGTCTTCACAAGCAACTATTTGTAAATTTTAATTGGCGAAATGGGTCCTAATACAATGTCGTTTTAATAGTATTGGCGAATATGTAGGTGTTTTTTATTAAATGCTTCTAGGATTGAGGCAAAAATATTAGTCAGTCCATTTGAAATGCATAGTTTGACAATGGTGAATTTGTTGCTTAAATATGCCTCATAAAAAAAATTATTGGCGAATTGACATGCATTGGACCTATGTTTCGTAAATTTCAGGCGATTTGGATACCCTATCAATGCAAGAAATTCACCAATTTCAAGTTGACCGATTCCTAGAATTTTCCAATTGGCAAAGATTCACCACTAAAGTTTTCCTTGGTTTCATGTGCTGATGTGGAATGATTTTGGGCTAGCGTGTAGAAGTACCAGAATAGCGAACCTTGGCGGAATGTATATTGTATCTAGACAATATACAACTTTGTGTTGGAGCTACTATTAGAGAATCTTCTTTGGTCAACAAGGATGAGGATTCAACACGGTCACAACAAACTCTGTCATTTGGGGAGTTGGCATGTCTTCATTCAAGGAATGTGGAAGGCGGTCTTTTACTCTTCCATTTTCCTAGAATGATTGTGTGTAACAAACTAGGAATATCTCAAATTCTAGTACAAATGAAATGAAATGTAAGTGTAAATAAGCCTGATACTTGTTGCTCCCTTGTTCTATAAAATGGATTTCAGGGCTTATTACAAGGATCAAATTCTAGAGTCCTAATAGAGTTCTAGGAAGAAGAGAAGTTCAGAAAATGGAAAAATAGAATAGAATTCTGAAGTAGACCAGTGGTTTTGTCTTGGATAGGCAGTCATGTATGTAACGGTCTTAAACGATTTTTATAGAAATTACTAATATTGAAACATAATATCAATCAAGAAAGTGATACTCTCCTATGTACATTCATTTCAAAGTTATGAATGAGAAATACTAATGGTATTGTCATCTGTCTTCAAATGTTTTATTTGAATGTATTACTTTATTTTCAAATTTAATTCAAAGAATTAATTAAAATGCTTGAATAGGGTTATAAACTTTGTGAGGGATGGCTTAGGATTACTAAGAAGTAGTTGTTTTCTTGCATAGAGAGTTTTCATAAATGCAAAGCAATACGAAAATAGTCAGTTTCTATCCTAGACAAGTGACTTGTGTATTACTGATCCTCTTGCATACTTGACTCCATTCTCCCAATTGATAAGACACTAGTCATTTAATCAAAAAATCATGTATAAGATGAACCAATAGTCTTCCTGGCTCTAGTCTTCTAAGAAGATAATATTTAAATATAAAAATCTTTACATGAAAACACAATTGGGATTACCCTCCTAGGTTTCACAAAGCCTAAAGTGAAGGAGTACGGACTTAAAAATCGTATGCCCATTGTGTTGGCCATTGACCTAATAGTTCTTCATTATAGGAGTTGGCTACTTCCTAGAGGATTGTTTGGTTCTACTAGAAAAATCATCAACATAATCACCACTACATGGCACTTGTTATTTTTTCATTTCTTCTTCCTCTCTCTATTTATATAAATATTTTTGGGTGTCACCATTGGTGTTTCTTTTAATTTATATTTATGGGCTATTTGTTGTTTCATATACCTTTTCATAGTTATTAATTTAATACATGTCAGCATTTAATATATTTTAATATAATTTTTTTGTTAACATACTCACATTTTGTGAACATGCTCACATTCCACTCCTACCACTGTAGGTTACGCGAAACTCAAAAAGTTAAAAATAAAATGAAACCTATTGAAAAGGTAAAAAGTCAATTCATAATTTTTAATTTTTTAATATTGAAAAAATAATTATATTTATTAAAAACTTATTATATGAATAAAATAATTATTGAAATAAATTTAAATTTAAATTTAAAAAGATTTGAACATATAATTTATTATTTATATATTACATTTATTATAAAAATATAAAAATCTAAGTTTGAATTTTATTTTTTTAAATGCATTCTTATCCTACATTTTCCTACTTTAAATCCAATCTAGATTGGATAAGAGTGTAGTTGTTTTTTCTTTAATTATATATTATATTTTTTAATATTTTAGAAAAATTGATGGTTGAGATCATTTCAATCATCTTGCATCCTTCTCTATAATTGTCATTCACACCCATTTTAATCCTCTTGCACCTCTATATTGTTGCAACTGCATATACAACCATCTTCCATGAGTTGTTCTACAACCCTCTATTGTGATATAGTCAACAATTGAGAATTCATAGGATTGTCAATTATTGCAGTAAAAATCAACTTTGTATTTTTTGAAAACCATTAAATAGAGAATATAAGAGATAATAAATATGAAATTTTTATTCATTTCTACAATACTTGCAACCATGATGTATTACAAAGTTTCCACATTCTTCAACTATGTCATTTCAGCAACACCCACCTATAGGCAAACACATACAAACTTCATATTTTCCTAAGAAACACCTATAGGCAAACAAAAATCAAATTATTGCTCTCTATGAATAACAAAAAAATAGTAGCAACACACTTCCTTTGAAATCAAACCCTCTCCTCTCCAGAATAATGCTCATTTTCACACCTTTTATACATCCATTTTCCTATCCAAGAGCTTCTTTTTGTATTGCCACAAAAAAACTCATCACTTTCTACCTATCACTACTCCTTCATTAGTATAAATTGTCTAGAATGGTTTATGGGTTTTATGTTGCTCCTTCCTAGATTTCTAGAACATTTTGAATTTCTCCATTTTGTTGAGAAATGAGAAAGTTATAGGTATTTTATTGAGACCAGTTTTCACAGTCATGACTTCAAACAATCTCCCTCCCCAAATGCCAGTCAAACTTCTAGAATGCTAATTACTCCTTGGGAATTTGTTTCCCCTTCCTAGCATGTGCATTCAATGTGCAATTCAAAATTTCTTTCTTACTTTCCAACCCACTCTCATCACTCTCCCTCAACACCTTGCATTCCAATCTTGCAACAAAATACAAATTTATTTATTTTAAGTGGATTTACAGAGCATATTAAATGCCCACTCCAAGCTTGGTGTGAGATTTACCTTTTTGGAAAATTAACATCTTTCAACAATTTAAAAAATGAATCAATTAAAAAAATTGATTTTCTCACAATCTGTCACCAAATTCTACTATGTTGGAGGAGTTGGGAATTTTAATAACTTTTTCCTTCAACAAAAAAATAAAAATAAAACACAAGCATTAAAATTTAAAATCTTTTTGGTTGTGCAGGATTGCATGTGCACCTGGATGCCTCTGCATCAAACAACCTAGGTAAGAGAAATGTTTCATGAGTGGGAACTCATGAACATTTGAATATCTTGTGTTTGTTCATCATTCATTTTTCTTCCTTATCCTCTTTCCTTTTCTTCCTCTTCTTCCAACATATCTACTTGCCATTTTTCTTTCCTCTCATGGATTTGTATGCACCATGAACCATCCTCCTCCAATGATTCTCTCCTTTCCTAACTTCTTTCATGGGATCCAATCCACCAAAATCCAACCACCTCCACCAAATTTCCTCGTCATGCACATCAACACCTATAGTATGCACACACAAATTTGCACCTACAACCTCAAGTAAACCAAAATTTTCCATATGTTCTTCTCCATAATTTTGAACCTTCAATAGCACAAATGAATGCAAAACAATGTCATCACAAAACACAAACAAATTTACCTCCTCTTTCTTTGCCACAATGTTTTCAGTGTCATCTTCAATTACAATATTTATCTCATCCTTTGCTATGGGGTTTTCATCTACCCCATCTTTTCCTACCATCATCTTCACGTCTTCAATTGTTATCCCAACTGTAGCATCTTCAACAACTTCTTCACACAAACATGTTGCATATAAATCTGCCTCTTCATACATTCCAAAAAAATCAGAAGTTTCCTTTCCATTTAATAACTTGTATATCCCTCTTGTCTCCTCTCTCAATAGGATATCTTATTCATCTTCACCAATTTCCTCATCAAAGATGGGACTATCAAAGAGCCCCACTTTTACACCTCCATCCATAATCAAATCAAACTCAAAATTATCAAATCACACCTCATTTCTTTTTGCTATCTTAATTTCCTTTCCTTTATTTTTTTGCACCTTTCAACTCTTCATGGCTCTTTATTATCTCTCCACATTATAGTAGCTCCAATCTATCCAACCTTGTATTTATATCCATGATCATCCAAGCACCTCTTCTTTTGATACTTACTCCAACCTTCCCATATTATGAGCTTCTTCCCCAAGCATATACCCTTCTCTTTCACTGCCACAATACATCACACACTTTGTGAAAACACATTCTCACAACACACTACCCTTTACCCAACAAAGACTCTGAAAGATGCTTCCTCTACTTACTCTCTCTCAATGGAGGAACTCTACACCTTCTACCCAACTTTATCCCTACTGGAGGATAGGCAACATAAACTCTTGATTACAAGACTCCTGCAAAAAACTCATACTCAGCACATCTCACACCCCAATAAGACCAACCTGCTTTGATACCATTTGATGTAGTCAACAATTGAGGATCCATAAGATTGTCAATTGTTGTAGCAAAAATCAACTTTGTATTTTTTGAAAACCATTAAATGGAGAACAAAAGAGATAATAAATCTGAAATTTGATTATTTTATAAAATACTTGCAACCATAATGTATTACAAATCTTCCACATTCTCCAACTATGTCATTCCAACAACACCCTCCTATAAGCAAACCCATTTAAATTTCATATTTTCTAAGAAACACCTACAAGCAAACAAAAATCAAATTATTACTCTCTATGAACAGAAAAAAGTGGCAACAATACACTTCCTTTGACATCAAATCCTCTCCTCTCCAGAACATTGCTCATTTTCACACCTTCTATGCATCCATTTTCCTATCCAAAAGCTTATTTTCATATTGCCACAAAAAAACCTATCACTTTCTACCTATCACTACTCCCTCATTAGCATGATTTTTCTAGAATGGTTTGTGGGTTTTATGTTACTCCTTCCCAACTTTTCAAAACATTTTGAACTTCTCCATTTCATTGAGAAATGAGAAAGTTATGGATGTTTTACTGAGATTGGTTCTCACTGTCACGAATTCAAACAATCCCCCTCACATGCTCATTACTCCTTCTTGAGTGTGGGTTTCCCCTTCCTAGCATGTGCATTCAATGTGCAATTCAAAATTTTCTTCCCACTTTCCAACCCACTATATCCACGCTCCCCCAATGCCCTGCATTCCTATATTGCAACAAAATACAAAATTAAATTTTCAAAGTGGAGTTATAGAGCATATTAAATTCCCACTCCAAGCTTAGGTGTGGGATTTTCCTTTTCGAAAAATTAATATCTTTTAAAAATTTAAAAATAATTTAAAAAACAAATCAATTAAACAATTTGATTTTCTCACAATCAATCACCAAATTCTACGATGTTGGAGAAGTTGAGAAATTCAATCATTTGTGCCTGCAACAAAAACATCAAAGTAAAACACAAGCATTAAAATTTAAAATCTTTTGGTTGTGTAGGATTTCCTGTGCACCTGGATGCTCCTGCATCATATCGCGAATCATTTTCTCCCCACTACATTTAAATGAGGTTTTCCTAGTTGGTATCTCAAAGATTGTAGTATTGAGGGGAGATCTCTATTTTATTTATATGCAGTGCTGGACAACATATTTGAAAACCTTTTCTATGTCGAGGCAACATCAATATTATTAAAATTGTGTTGTTTATCTATAATAATCATGGGTAACCCTAGCCCACTTGCTTGCATGATTATCCTAGTAGTAACTTTATGTGACATAAAATTTTCAAAATCAAAGTAAAATCAATCTATCCTTGCAATAGTTACAAACACTCATTCTTTTTATTAACATGATTGCTTTTTTTTTCTGATAAATATATAAATCATTTTTCTTAAATTTCACATCTTCTAGCTCCATAAATACATTTGGTATAGTTGAATTATAAAATGAAGTTACTAACCAATTTGACCATGTTGCTTTTTTTCTACAACTAGGTGGACCATTATCTTTACCTTGGGGACTTATATATTGATCTGTAAGGTGAGAGAGTTGTTGTAAATTTAGCACACTTCAACAATTATCATTGTTTTCAGTTTGAAATTTTCTTTTAACTAATGGTTTTTCTTCAGAGATTACTAGAAAAACCATGCTTCAATGATGTGTCAAAGGTGGGATCATGGAGGAGGATAACTCTAACAATAGCCATTTTCTTAGTCATGTTAGTGATTCTTCCCTTGTGGGATGATCTTGCAAAGGAGCTTGGTAGAGGGATTGTTACCATTTCATTGTAAATATTTAACTGTATATACTATACATTGGTGAAGAAGAATTATTACTGGGTCTCAATTTTGTCTTTATTATACTTTAGGAATAGCTTAAGGCCTTGAAGGAGCCATTATGAAAAGAATTAAGTAGAGTTATTTAGGCCTTACAATAGCTAGAAGCATATGAAGATCTCAAGCATGATTATACTTGCCTCATGGTAGCTTTTGTAATGGAAACTAAAATAATTTTGCAAAATCAATGGCACAAATCATAATGTTACCAATAATTGTATGTCTTTGTACAACTATTCTAAAACATTTTTTTCAATCAACAAGATTTTTTTTAATTTTTTCTAATAAGAGCATGTGGTAATCAAATATACTAATAGTGTTCCATTGAGGATCACAGTTCAATGAACATGGATAAATTTTTAGTTTCCCTTACTTTGCAAATATTGAATATAAATGTAAGTTTAATGAAAATTTAGTCTACTTTTTATTAGAAATGAAAACTAAAAGCCTTTATAAAATTATTAGACTCCTTTGAGAGGTGATCTTTGTTATGACAATGAATGGGTATTGTGGGGACAAAACCTGCACAAGCTAACAATTGATCAACAAAACAATGTCAAAAATGTTAGAAAAGCAAATCTAATGCTCCCTATGAAATTCTTTAACCAATTCAAAAGAAAACATGAAATAAACAAGAAATTAACATAATGAAGCATATAATCTAAATTAAACTAGAAAAAAATTCATCCCATAGGGGGAGTGGTGCTTCTTTGATGTGGAAATAAGCCCTTTCCCAATCCCTTTGATAAGCTTTGATATTGAAGATGATCCAAGTATGGAAAATGACTATAATCTGGCTATGATGCTTGAAAATAATGGAAAATTATGAACTTTAAATGACTATAGTGGAAATGTATGAAGTTGTGGATCCATATTATGAAAGAGATGTCTCTATTTATAGAAGCCAAGGGTTGAAGAATGAGAGGATTCGATGAATGTGGGATAAATTGAGAGCTAATGAGAATGTGCCAATTGTCACAATTCTATTAGAGGAAGGTGGAACACATTTTTGGGAAATATGTGAGTGGAGGAGGATGGAAGAGAAGTAAATGTTCTTGGTTGAGAATTTGAAATTGTTGTAAGAGGAATTGAATGAGATTTCAGAGGATGTAAGAGGATTTGAAAGGTTGTAAGAGAAGTAAATGCAAATGTGAAAGGTTTTTGAAATCCTTTGGAGGGAAATTGAATGAGAGGTTGTTGAGAGGAATATTCCTCAGAATATACCTTTGTGAGGATAATTGAGATAATTAGAAGAAATTAATTTTATGTGCAACCTGGTTAGTTGACCATAGTTAATTTAACTCTTGAGGAGTTAAAAGCTGGAGGATTTGATAATGCTAATTAGAAAGCTGATTTAGGATTAATTAATCCAGAATTAATTAATTGGAGTAAATTAGGAGATGCGACATTTGATTTGATTGATTTTTAATCAAATGAGAGGATTAAAAGAGGATTTAATTAAATGATTTGATTTAATTAAATAAGATGAATAATTAGTTAGAAGAAGGATGAATTAATCAATAAATTTAATTATTTGATTAATAGCTAAATTTGTTGATTTTAATTAAATGATGTTGATTATTCAATTAATTGATCAATTTGAGATGATTTAGGAAGAAACGGTGTTAGTTAATTGAAATTAGATATCCATTATCAATCAGGACTTTTTTAGCATCTATATTTTTCCCCTCTTTGAAGTGAAGTACCTGCTACGTCAGTTCAAAGAATAACACTACCATGATCAAAATTCAAAAAAAAATTGATTTTCAGATGCCCCACTGCTACCCTAGTGGAAGAAATTACGCTGCTACAATTATAATGTTACTTTGGTATTATAATCAAGGTAAAATTATCAAGGTTAGGCAATAATGCATGTAAATCAAACCCTAATAAACAATGAAGCACAAATAAGCATAAAGACATAAAACATAGAACAATATTACCATGAAATCTTCATGCCACCATTGAATCACCTTCATTGCACTTCTCCATTTTGCTTGAATATGATGATTGCCCTCAAATTTGAGTGTGCAATAATAAGCCTATGACAATGACTAACAAAATTTTGAAGATTGTTGTCTCACACTAGCAACATGTACTTGCATATGAACTAGAGATAGATTTCCTAAGATGTCTAAGATGTCTAAATAGCAAAAGATAGGTGACAAATGACAATGACAAGGTCTTTTATAGGAAAGACAATTTTGAATGAAGGGATGAGATTGAATGCCAAAGAGATGTGTCGATCGATGGCCAAGAATGAAAGTTGAGGTATGAAATAGGGTTAGGAAAACATTAGGGAAAATGATAAGGATGAATGACTAAGACTGAATTATAAAATAATTCAATCAAGGGCTAGAATTCAAGAGATAAGATTTGATGTGGAAGATAAGACTAGCACAAATAAATAGGTTGTTGGAGAAATTCAAATGGATAATTAAATAATAAAAGTATTATTTAATTATAGAGGACATGTGACATGTTTGACTTTTAAATTAAATAATGATTTAATTCAAAAGTGAGACATGGAAAATTAAATAATAGAGATATTATTTAATTAAAGAAGGCATGTGGCAAGGTGATTTTTTAATAAAATAATAATTTAATCCAAAAATAGGAAGAAGATGACAAATTAGTAGGCAACTAAATAAATAAATAAAAATTATTTAATTTAATGACAGAAAAGACTAATGAATAATTAAATAATTAAAATAATTATTTAATTATAGTAGAAAGATGGATAAATGATTAAATAAACAAAATGTATTTAATTGTTGTATAAAGGGACATTAGTGACGTAATTAAATAAATAAAATTTATCTAATTAATCAAAAGAGGAAATATAAAACTAGGAACAAAATTAATTAAATAATTAAAATTATTTAATTAATAGAAGACTTATGACATTAGACAAGGGAATTGATAAGGAAAAATGGTATTAGCAAGTCTAGGACATTTTTCAATGTCTACAAGTATTATTGTTAAAATTATGTTTAAACCATCACCATGGGGATTCTCATTTGACATCAATGCTCTCTCTATTATCTTTTCAAACCCTCTTATTAGAAAACTAAATTCAAAATATAAGAGTAAATCAAATTTGTATGTATTCTATTATTATATAACTTCTCATAAGGTCAAAAATTGCCTACTTTGTAATCTTCACCTTCCATTTCTACACCCATTTTGGTGTTCATCCCTGTAAACATGTTTAGGAATCATTTTACCTATTTATTGGCATAAAGTTGTTATTGATATGTTTTTTGAGCACTTTAAAGCTCTCTTGAACATCATCAACCTATCTTATAAATTTTACTATGCTCTAACTAATGAAGTTAGTGGAATGAGTTGAAAAGGTTGTATACATAAAAACAAAAAAACATCTAAGGTAAGAAAAGAATTTGGATGTTGTTATTGCCTATGAAAAAACAAATGGAGCTTTCTTTCCCTCTAAAATTTTATTATTTGGTTAAGGTTGTGACTAGAGAATGATGCAATGGTGTTCTTATTCCAGCCCTTATCTATGCACTTACAAATCCAAAAGACTACAAAAGGATACAATTTTGCAATGACCATCCTCTGTTGATAAACATCATAGCATCTGCTATAGTAGAGAATGTATTTTTCATAATATACTTTTGATTTTTTTGTAAGAAATGATTGTCACCACAATCTTATATTGATCAAAATGCAAGTACAAAATTGTCTGCCAGCATTTGGCAAGAACATCACAGCAACACAACCTTGTTAATATATATTATATTATATTTAAAGTAAAAATTATTAAATATAAATATTAAAGTGTTATAATTATAAAACTATTATAATAGACAAAGAGAGATAGAGCATGAGAGAGAAATATAAGAAATACAAAAAGAAAGAGAGAGACAAAAGAATCTAAACTAACTTTTTATTAATTGTAAAAAAATTATATTAAATATTTATACAAAATTTCTCACAATTATATATCATAACTTTCTAAATCATTTTATATAATTTTAATAGATTTAAAAATCATATTCCTAATATAATAATCAATAAGTATACAAATTTATATTAAAAAATTAAATATTAATATTGTTAAAAAAATATAGTATTATTTTTAATTAACTTTAAGTTACAATGAATAATGAACAACTCATATACCCTCTTTTTTCTAATTAATAAAAACTTACAAATGCATAGTAAAAATGATTTCATAACAAATTACAAAATGGTCAATCATTCCAAGCCCCACCCCTATGAATATACAAATTTAACTAATTAACATTTAAAAGTATTATATAATTTTTATTTAGAATATTTTTATTGTATACAAATCATATAATTATTATTAAAGTAAAAATTATAAATTTAACTTTAAATTTTAAATTATTATAAATCACTTATGTAACATTTACAATTTAAATATAAATTTTCAATATTTACATATTTGAATTATTATTATTAATATATTAATGATTGAATGGTTGAATTCATTATTTATTTAATGACACATAATTTTTAACTTTTAATAAATTATATATAATATTTCATAATTTATAATTAATTATTTAAATTATTAAAATTATTAAAATTAGTAGTTTAAAATAATAATAATTAAGTATTAAATTTTTATTTTTTTGGATAGATAAGAAAATATTTCTATTAAGATTAAGCAAAAGGTTTACATTGCATGCCTGTGTATATTGGCGTAGAATATTTTCATTGAAAGTTACCCTGCAACAACTCACACGCTCATGACTACCCTAACAAAAGAACCTAAGAGCCACAAAAATTGATTGCACTGGGTCATATACATCTATATTATAATTGACTAACATGAACTACACCTAAAAACACCATACAATAGACAAACCAACCAACATTCATTTTTGCCAGACATTTTGTTAGGTGAAGTCCCTAAATTCATACTTCCATGTAGCGCTCTAAACTGCTAAGAGACAAAAAAAAAATCTTGATAAACTCCACCCCAACAACAACCAACCTATGATGCTCGATGAACTTCGTGCCTTGCAAGTCCAGGAGGAATGGGTAATATTTGACTGTAGCCCCTAGGACCTCAAGAAGATTCAAGTTGTGTGGGTGTGGGATTCTGACCCCAAGTGTGGCCACTACTAAAGTTTCCTCCAACCTAACCAACAAGTCCTTGAAGAGCTTCTACATCATAACCTTAGCCTCCTACTTAGGAACATTCACATCCAAAAGACCAACTAATACCCTGGAAGAAATATTTGTGTCAAACCAATAACCTTCGACACCTTCCACGAATCCCCTGCATGTGATGCATTTCACCATCCCAAAGGTGAGATAATTTGGGTGATGAATGATGCATCTCAACCTTAATGATGTCATAGGGCCCAAAAATTCCATATGATGTTTGCTACTCAACAACCAGACCAGAGTATCCATGCTGCCAATAGCCAATTTGCTCTCTAAGACAAGGATAATGAACATTGCCATACTAAAACTGATCGGAGTTGCTAAATTTATCCCACCAAAAGGATTTCAAGATCCCCAAAGCTTCATTAGAATGATAGATCACAAATTACACTGAGTATATTGAATGAATGTTTAAACATTATTATAAGTGAAGCCTTAAAAGTCATGAATGTATCTAGATTATGCCACTAGGCCACAAGCATGCGAGTCGTCTAACTAAAAAGACCACATTTCAATCACACGTAAAACCATGATAAATGAGTATGAGTGGGCAAGCCTCATGAAATTAAGGCTGTCAATCCTAATGACCAACTTAGCAGTCTATTGGCCAAGAACTGCCAATTGGGAACCGTGTGTCAAACCTCCAAATTTAGCCCACAAGCACACATGACAAAGGTGAAGAGTTGTTACAATTTCCATGGAAAATACCTCTCCACAACTATTTTTGTGGAGAGGAGCCCACCCAACCACCCACATTTTGGCATGTCACTTATAACAATGATTTTTTTAACCAATAGCCCATTTGCGCCTAAGTTGAAAGTATGTTTGACTCCTAGTTTCCTTCTCAAAAGGTATGATTAACAGTGTATTTCTTGAAACTCTTAAGTAGCTTCATAGTGATTTCTAACATCACCACCAATTTCCAATTTATCAAATGCTTGATTTAGAGCACATTGACGATCACCGTCGAGTCCCCTTCAACCACAATATTTGATAGTTTCAATTCTGCACATAATTTGATTCCAAGAAAAGCAGCTAGTAGTTCAGCAACATTGTTGGAACCAATAGGTAGTGGCTTTTCTAAATTTTCTATAACTTTACCACACCAATCTCTAATGATGCACCCTGCTCTTGACCATTCAGGGTTGCCTCTAGATGCCCCATCAAAGTTTACCTTGAACCAACCGCTATTAGGGGGATGCCATTTCACATTTTTTTAGTCCTCTCGCATTTTGATACCACCTTCACCCACAAAGGATGGCACCTTTAACCCATTCCAACTTTGCCTCATGATTGCATACCAACTTGAAAAGTTGACATTTTCCTACTAGAGAACTCAATTCTTGAATTTGTCAATTTCACAATGCTTGCCTCTATGCGAACCCCAACCTTGGTACCTGCAAAACAACAAGAGTAAATGAGTTAGACAAGTGATTGCAAGCCAAAATAAGGATTCCTCATGAAATCCATTTACAACTTCAAACTAGGAAAGAAAATAACAAAGAACACAATGAATAATGATAAAACAAAGATTAAATCCTAATTAGATGTGCAAACTCATGATCCCATGTGGGAATTTGTGCCAATTTTATGTGAAAATTGGCCCTTTCCCAATTCCTATGATGCAAGCTTGATGTGTTGAAGATGATTGATCCACTTTGTTGGTGAAGAATGAGAACTCCAAGCTAAAATCTGCAAAAACCTAGCTATGACTCAATGATAATAGATGAAATTCAAGAGATATTTGAGCATGGTAACTTTTCCTAGATTGTGGAATATGAAATGAGGATATGAGCTCTTTATTTATAGAATTCTAAAATGGATGAGTGTCCAAATTTGAGCAATGTGGGACTAACATTCATCCAATGATATGATGCCACTTGTCAAGCTATGAATGGATGAAGGGTGCAAGATTTGGGGTTTGTGCCAATAAATGCATAATTTTGAATTTCAAATTTATTGAAATGGCATGCAAGAGGGAAGGGAAAATGCAATAAATGCCACTTGGCTCAAGGAAAAGGACATGTAAGATGAATTTATTGCCTTGTTGGATGTACATGTTGACTTGGAATTTTTGAATTCAAATTGAGAGAATATTCCAAAAGATGCCTTGTGAGGAAAATAGGGATTTAATAAATGAATTAAATCTATTTTCATGTGCAACTTGCATTATCTAGAGGATGTAACATGAGATGAGATTAAATTAATCAAGGGTTAATTAATTTAATGAGAGAGTTTAGATGATGTGACCTATTTGACTCAAATTTATGGATTTATTTAAATCAAATAAGAGAGGAATATGACCAAAGATTTAATTAAATAAGGATTTTTGGTTTATTTAATTAAAAGAGATGGTGTTAGATTAAATTAAATAAAGTTTTAATTTATTTAATTTAATGGATATACTTTAGAGATTTAATCAAATAAATTGATTATTTAATTAAATAGGATAATTAGATCAGATGGATTAATTTAATTAACAAAAGAGATTGACTTGATTAGATAAAATGATTTATTTAATTAAGAGAGAAATATTGATGAATTTAATCAGATAGGGGGATTTGATTAGATGGTTAGATCGAGGGATGATTCAGGAAGAAATGATGTTACTAAGTTAGGATCAGATGCACAATGTCAATCAGTATATTTTACGTGTCTACATTTTGCCCCTCTTTGAAGCAATGCACTCGTTGCGTTGGTTCAAAGAATAAACGATCTTGATCAAAGCCAAAAAAAATTGATATTTAAAAAATTGCCCCACTGCTGCATGGCGAAAGAAAACATGCCATTATAATGCCCCCTCGAGAGATCAGACGAATTTTTTAATTTTTTTGGGTGATCTCGTGAAAAAGGGTGACAAAGTACCCAACAGGTCTGAAAGGGCTCCAGGAGGCTAAAAATGTGTCAAAACACAATAAAACAATGAAAAACAAGCCTCAATCGGACAAAAATAGGTTCGAGGATCCAAAACCCTAGTAGGACAGCCAAATAGGGTGAAAAAACCCTAATTTTTAAGCTTAAAAGGGGCCCAAGGGGTCACTTTCAAGTCATTTTCACACACCTCCGCTAGCAACCTTGAGATTTGAGCTCTGACTATCTGGCGATATGGTGCAACGACAGCTTCCCCTACACATCACTGATCGAGTTCGGACATACCAGCGGCCACCTAGCATCGGGGCACCGGTATGTGACCCTTACCCAAGCTTTGTCTTTTTATTTAATGCTTCAATTAATGCTCTAAAGGAGCGGCTCACCTCCAGTGGTGCTATATAGCGCCTGACAATTCAATTATTTTTCTATTTGCATCCGACTTTTTGACTGTATTCAAACATTTGAAATCATTAAATAGAATGATTTTAAAAAAATTAGAAGGAGAAAGAATCAGAAAAGATTCATCTTTTTTATTCTCATTAGGTAATGAACGAATAGTTCCCTTACTAAGTAATTGACTTTGATCATTTGAAAAAAAAGAATTAGTGTCATCTAATTTGTTATGAAACAAAAATTGAGAACTTGCTCTATTTTCCCTTTTTGCCATATTGAAAAAAGGGTATTTCAGCAAGCTAATTTGAATCATATTGATAATGATCTTTTTTGTTCTTTTTTTTGTTCTTACTGAAATAAGAGAAGCATAAACCTCTTTTATTTTTGATCTGGGCCCTCCTTTTATTTTTGATCTGGGCTCTCCTTTTATTTTTGATCTGGGCTCTCCTTTTATTTTTGATCTGGGCCCTCCATCTAATTGATTTTCAAGAGAATTCCATTTTTTTCCAATTGAATAACCTCCGATAATATTGCTATATTTTATCATTTCTGAACGAGGGTTATTCAAAAAAGCAAAAATGTCATTTTTATATAGAATACCTTCTCTGGGCATTCTAAGAATTAAATCAGGACAAGGGATTCTTCGCTTTCCCCATTGTTTATCACACCATAACGGTACGATGAGTTCCTTTTTTTGCTTTTTTACCCTCGTATTGGTGTTTTGAGAAAGAATGGTGAAATAGATATAGTCTTGATGTTCGTTAGGTATGGCTCGATCAGTTTCGAAATAATTCCATATATTTTTTTTTCCTTTTTCAAAACAGTTTGAGTCAACTGATTCGTATTTAACTTGATCCACTGAATAATTCGAAAGTGATTTATGTTTGTCAAGAAGTTCTGGAATATCCACTTGATCTTGATCTTTATGAGAAGAAGAAAAAGATACTACAACGGATTCATATATACCTCCCGATAATACCCATAAATGGGTTGTCTTTAATATCAAATTAGACATAGGGATACTCCGGTGCATTTCTCCTGTTAGGCCAGAATATATATGTTTCTCCACTTTTTCTTTGAATGGGAATCTTTTAGCGCGAACCTCGGCAATAACTTGTTCCGATTCCACTAGTTGATTATTCTGAATGAAAAGCAAACTTTCTGGCGGAATGGTTAAGTTTTGTACTTCATATTGATTATCGATAGTCACGTCTAAACTATTATGACATATATAAGCAGGATGCCCGTGACGGGTACGGGTAGGATAAACCAAATTTTGATTGAATTCAATTTTTCCGGTGAACGGGGCTCGTAGATGTTCTGCAATATCACCTGTAAATACCCCACCAGTATGAAAAGTCCTTAATGTTAATTGAGTTCCCGGTTCTCCAATTGATTGGCCTGCAATAATGCCGACTGCTTCTCCTAATTCGATTAAGTTACTATGAGTAGTATTCCGACCATAACATAATTGACAAATCCAAGATATACTTTTGCAAGTAAAAGGGGTTCGTATATATATTGGTTCTATTTGGAAATAATACAATTGATTGGCAAGTTTAATCCCAATATCTTGATTGCATGTGGCAATACATCTCCCGTTTATATATACATTGTCTGCTAATACACGACCAATTAGTTTTTGTAGAACAAATTTATTTTTGATTGTTTCTCGATCTTGAGTGAGATTTACAAAAAGACCTTGGATAGTACCACAATCTACTTTACGTACAACGAGGTGTTGTATCTGGTACATCTTAACAAAACCTTTTGCATGGGCTCGCTGTGCGTTTGTATGGTCTGGAGAAGCTTACTTATCCTATAGTTTAGCGGCTCTCTCTGTCTTTGGTTTCATTGCTTGTTGTTTTGTTTGGTTTAACAATACAGCTTATCCCAGTGAATTCTATGGATCTACCGGCCCAAAGGCCTCTCAAGCACAAGCATTTACTTTTCTAGTTAGAGACCAACATCTTGGAGCTAGTGTGGGGTCTGCCCAAGGGCCTACTGGTTTAAGTAAATATCTAATGCGTTCTCCTACTAGAGAAATTATTTTTGGAGGGGAAGCGATGCATTTTTGGGATCTTCGTGCTCCCTGGTTGGAACCTCTAAGGGGTCCTAATGGTTTGGACCTCAAATTACGATGCCATCACAAACTGCATCGTTGGGGACGTTTCTAGAGCGTTCGACCAAGAATTTTTCAAAAAAAATTGACACGCTGACCTTCCTTGATGCAGGATGCAGCAAAGGAGCTCTACTCTTGGGAGCATAGGTCATGAGATTTGGCTAGCATCTTATGGGACCTGAGCAATAGGGACCAAGATCGGCTCGGGGTTGCAGGATTATGGCACATTGTGTACGCGACGCACGTGCGCACTCACCTAGGGATGTTGTTAGCGTTGGCTAAGAGGTGGCATAGCGAGACGTCATTGTTTCATCTCCCCACTGGTGAGGCCACCGTCACTCTAGAGGACATTTGGCGCATTCTACAATTTCCTATTCATGGCCAATAGGCGATCTTTGATATGGACGAGGGATGCGAGGCTTGCGTCAAAGTCCTCGCCACACAGGACATCATCTATTGCGAGGGACAGATTGAGCTAGAGTGATACAAGGTTATAGCACCCCCTACCGTTGGGCGGTTGCAGCCATCATTTCGGGTCTTGTTGCCCCAAACTGACGAGGGCGATATTTCAGTCCTAGCTGGGGGTATTGCTGGGAGCGGATGGTCTAAGACAGGTCGGTTCATTTCGCATGGGGGCCTCTTCTGTTGGATTCTAGTTGTGTTTATGGTTTGTCCTTGATGACAAAATCCCTAATCCTTATGATTTATAATGGCACTTCTTTGATGTCTCTTGGCTTTTACAGAAAGTTATTTGTTATGTTTAAATTTCAAGATGGTGATAAGAATTCTGGTTCAAGCTATGAATACTATTTCTGTGTCTGACAAAACTTGTAAGTTGGTATTCTTTGTTAGGATGGTTCTCTTTGCATTTCACAGGCTTTCACATATCGGCATGAGTACGGCAGGGTCTCCTCGATCCACTTTGAAATGTCTGAGTTGCCTATTGGAAAGACATTTCTAATGTTATGTCAATTGAATTTAACATTTTGGCAGCTTTCAGCGTAACATTGTTTGTTGTCTCAATGACAGTAGTTATATCGGCATAAGTTAAATCAGTCGGTATGTAGTCTCAGCAATATTGGTTTGTCACACCGACCGGCACAGGAAAGAATCTCTATCGGCATGAGCTTGGCCATTGGGCTGAGGTCATAGCGAAAAGGTTATGTCTCTCCGACTAATGCATGTGGATGTCTTTCGGCAGGAGTGTTGTAATCGGCATATGGTCTCTCCGAAGACATTGTCTTACCAACCGTGTTCAAAAAGGGTCTTATCGGCAAAAAAATTTCTTCGGTATAATGTCATAACGAACCCTATGGGTCTCGCCGATGGAAAATATTAAAGGCTCTCGGTGAAACATATTGTGTTCGATATAATATCTCTCCAACTGTGGAAAGTCATGGCAAAGGCGAATGAAAGGCTTTCGGCGAAAGGTTTGTAAAGTCTTAGCAACTCAGAGTGAATAAAGTCTTTCGGTTCGGTGAAAATGTATTCTATGAAATGTCTTCCCGATAGCATTAGGTTACAGCGATAGTGTTAAAACAAGATAGAAGGCTCGTCGATAAGAAAAACCATTTGTCACAGCAACCAATGTGTATCATGTGGAGTAACGATGAAACATGGAGCAATCTATATAGTGTCTCCCCGACTATGTATAGTCTCAGTGACTTGGAAATGATAAAGGCCTTCGGCATAGGTGTTGAATTGTCATGGCGACAATGTGTATCGAATGTCTTTCGGAATGACAAAGTTTGTTCTCCAAGAGGTCTCCCTAAAAGTTGTCTGTTACAACGAATATGAATGAAACTAAAAGGGCATCTTGGTAAGAAGTTTCCTCATGTCTCAGCGAAAGAATGTTTTACTAAGGAAGACCATCAGCGTAGCATGTTGTATTCGATATATCTTCTCTCTGACTCTGGTGATTCTTGGCAAAAGCGACAACCATAAGGTTGTATAGAAACGTTAGAGTTTCCTACGGCATAACGTGTCATCATTTGAATTGAAAATATTAGGGCAAACTTTTTGAGTTTATTCTCTTAAGCTGGGTATCAAACCCTAACCTGGCCACCATCATGAATGTTTACATTTCTGTTGTTGCTAACTGTAACGGCTTCTATAGAGGTCTATGGAAGGTTTTTTTGATGTGCCTCTCTAGTTGGATGCTCGATAGTGGTTGATGGAGCCATGGGAGTTACATATTTGCCTGAGAAACAATATCACAAGTTTCAGAAGCTAGGTGAAATGGCTCTTGTTTTGGTTGGTTGTTCTGTCATTACTTTTGCAATCTGTTACTTTTCTGGCATTTATAAATAGGAGCAGAAAACTAAGTTTTTTGTTCAGCTGTTATTGTAATTCTAAGATTATCATTCTTGGGCTGTATGAAAATGTATGATAAAACTCTGGGATAAAAATCTGAATAAAAATGCAGAGATTGTAAATTTATTTTCTATGAGGTATTTTAGGGATTCAATTATTGAATCTTTAAGGTATTTTGTAGACGAGAAAATAAAGAGATATGTGCTTAACTGAAAACAAAGAAATCCTCTAAAACATTACTATTGTTCAAAACATAATTTGAGGGGTTGGTACTCCTTGAGATAGATATCTCTAAATGAGGGGTTGATGCTCCTTGAGTGGGTGCTCAAAAATCAGCCTATAAGGCATTGTGAACAGTTGATTAAAAGATTAAGCCTAGAAGGCATTCAGGGAGTGGTTTTTATACCCCAGGAGGGTTTTCCACTCGGAAAAATATTGTGCCTCTTTGTTCTTCTGTGTTCTCTCTGGTTTATTATGTTGTTGTTGTTTCAGTTCACTGTTGAGTCATTATTTTTCTCAATTATGTTTATGAATGATTACATTCAACTCATGAATGCTCTAATTAGAATGATATTGAGATCAAATATGAGCTGTGTGTTTAAATATTTTAAAATTTATTCAAATAGTTAAGACACTGATTCACGCCCCCCTCTCAGTGTCATTTTAACTCCAACATGTTCTTCTAGCTTTGCTCTACAGGGATCTACACGAGTATGTCTACACAGACGGTAGAGTGCTGGGGGATGGAGTGACCTTACTTCACGTCTAGGCGTGGAAGCACATTTCTATGTTGCGTCCACGTGTCGTTCCGGTTCTTATGGGGGTAGATGATGCCCTCATGGCACAATACAGAGGCGGTGTGTCCTTTACAGACATTGGTGAGCATGAGATTCCCTACTAGAGGGAGGTCTTAGATGAGATGCTAGTTTTCACTTGGCATCCATACCTTGGTAGGCCTAGATGGGCCGACAATGTCGATCAGCTCTTTTATTGCCGCTAAGATAGGTATATGTAGGGGTGAGAGCATACCATGATTGAGAGGTACCTTCCTGGGTGCGTCAGCATCAGTTTAGAGAGCTGCAGGATCAGCCTGATGATGACTATGTAGTCGACTTTGCTCACAGCATGACACAAGTGTCATGGGGACACAGTATTCCCACTTCAGAGGTAGTTGACAGCTTTAGGCACTTGGTAGCCCGACCGTGGGCTTATGATTAGGGCTTAGCAGATCCAGGCACCACTCAGGCTTATAGAGACTGGTTCTGACCTCCACTTTGGTTGACCATTCCAAGCAAGGATCCAGATGTGCATAGAGTCAGGGGCAGAGGGGGAGGCCGAGGAGAAAGAGACAAGGTTTGACGAGATCCGTCGTTCGTGCCCCCAGTCTAGCCAGGGCAGGGGCATGTTCATATGTAGGATTTATTGGAATTGTGTGCCTCAATCACACAGGCTAAAACCTCTGAAAGGGCAAAGTCGGTGTGACATCTTTCTTGTCTAGCCAACTAGCAGTTGAAACCTTGTTGAAATTATTCAGGTTGTTGTGACCTTGCGTCTATCTCACCAAAGGAGCTTATCACTGTGACATTTTGTTTGGTATAATCTCTCACCGCCCGTGGAGATCTCTGGTTGATAGGCCATTCATATCGTATATCCGGCATCTGGAAGACTCATAGCGACCGGGGGCTTCGGGGTGACTTGAACACTCAGAAAGAAGTCCTAGCGACTGAAGAATGTCTTACTGATAACATATGGCCATCGGGGTAACTCAAAGGTATCAGGGAGAAGTCTCAGCGATGAAGGAATGTCTTGCCAACAGGTATACATTTGGAGTCTTTGTGGTAACACAAAGACCTCGGCGTGAACTCTTGGTGACATAGAGATGTCTCGCTAATTGGAGTCATCAGGGTAATTGAAAGGGTTCAGTAAGAACTCTTAGAGACGATCATTTGTCTCACCAATGTAGTGGGATGTGTTCGGTATGACTCCTGGCGAAAGGCGGCTTCAGTATAACATGAAAGCATCGATATGATCTCTTGGCGAAAGACAATAGGCTTGCCAATGGGAATACTCTTGTCTATGTGACTTGTGAACTTCACTATGACCTCTTGGAAAAAGTGATAGGTCTTACTGATCGTTTGGATGCTTCAAAATAACATGAGAGCTCGGTGTGATGTCTTGGCAAAAGACAATATTCTTGCCGATGATGAGGGGTCTTCAATATAACTCTTGGAAAACGGTGGTTTCAGAATAACATGAAGTATTCGTTGTGATGTCTTGGCAATAGCAGTATGTCTTGCCAACTATTGGATGCTTCAGTGTAACTTAAGAAGTCTCGGTGTAACCTCTTGGCAAGCAGTAAGTCTTGCCGATAGAAATGTTGAGGTCGATGTGACTTGTGAATAGTGATATGAGTCTTGTCGATGAGGAAACTCTTGGAAATATTGGATGCTAAGTTGTGTGGCATTGAGGAGACACAGTCAGTGTCTCACCGACATGCCAACATAGATTGAAGCCTTTTGACCGAATGAATACCATCCTATGTGGCTTGTTGTTGACCAATCAGAAGAGCCACATGGGAACCATTGGAAGACAGTTCATTGTGGAAGTTCTGAGAGGAAGCTCGACAGACATAAATGAAATGAATATAGCCTAGAATAGAAGATGATGCTCGGTTGGATTGTTCGATACAGGTGAGCGATAGAGTGAGGGCCAAGTGGCTAGCTGGAAGGCTGAGGCCATGAGGCCAAAACGGAGGAAGTGAGAGGCAGGGTTATGCTGTCAAATTCTCTCCTGATCAAGGATTGAATGCCATGGTTGATCTCTCATGTTGATCTATACTATATACTGTGTGAGGGTATTACAACAGTACAAAGATTGTTTGGTTTGAGTGGTTGATCATGAAATGTACAGAGGGAGAGTTGGTTACCAAATTGTATCCAAAATGAACAAGATGTAATCTCTGAAAAGGCTATGAGCCTGAATTGTATTGTAACCTTCAATTGCTGAATAATACAATGGCTCGATCTTTGGAGTGTGGGGTTTTTTACCCGAAAGGGTTTTCCCCACATAAATCTTTGTGTTATGGTTTTCTATTCTATCTTTCATCTATGTTGTTGCTTGTTGTTGAATTTACATGTGCTTCTCTCAGAAGAATCAATGTGGGAAATGAACTGTGTCTGCTTCCACTTTAGGACATAGTTGTTTGTGTCTTTGAGGTAATAATCAAAATCAAAGTTACATAAGGCACCACTATTCTTGGAGATTTCTCTGAGTTGCCCTAAATTTTCCTAACAAACCTTCTTTTGGTTGTTGGTTCTAGGTATTTCTCCTGTGAAAATTTCTCAGTTTATTGGGCTGGAGGAAATATGGAGGAATGAACTGATTTATTGATCCTTTGTTGATTGGAAGTCTTGTGATATTCGGAGACAGCACGCAGCTTGGAGGATGGTGGAGATGGAGAAGGGAGTTGATCATGTTGCTTTGATGTGATCTGTGTCTCTTGGTTGGTAGCAATATATCCTTGGTGTATGAGGTGTATTTTCTTGCTCCATGGCTATGTAGCAGTAAAGCTTTCATATTGGAAGTCTGTGTGACAGGCTCCTTGGTGATATGGAGAAGCCTAGTTTGTTTCTCAGTCATGGAAGAGAGTGCTTATGCTAGGTGGTGTTCCCTAGTGTTGGAAGGCACTGCTTCCTATTAACCTCGAATACATGAAGGCTTTGCAAGCTTCTGAAATAGCCTTTCTCTCTTCCTCGGATGCATGTACATGTTGGTGGTTTAGATTTGGCCTAAAAGGTGCCTGGATTTTCTTGAACTGTTGTTTCCTTTTTTAAGTATTTGTATGGCTCTGTGGTTTTGCAGGTTTTATACGGTTAAGAAAAACTTGTGGTATTGTGGAGTTGTTGATTAAGCTATTTTCTAAGAGCCTGACTTTTGGGATGTTACTAGATGAGATAGTTGCAGTTCTGCATGCATGCTTTGTGCATGGTTTGAGGAGGTGTGTTTTCTTCTCTGCATCAGAGTGTTGGTATGTGTTTTGTCACTCAACATTCTTGTGGTGGTGCTTGTGGGCTCCTCAATTATGATGCTCGGTGTGTACATGATTGGAAAATCAAGTTTGGTGTGATCTGGTGTTTTGAGTCATGATTGTCTATGTGGTTATTCTCTTTGAAATCTCAATGTTGCAGTTTCCAATACTATGATGGGTTTGCATGTTTGATGTTTGTGATCTACGAGTTATGCAGTTGGTGGATTAGCTACCTATTGGCTGTAGTGAGATAACTTGGATGTGGATTGTCTTTATCCATGAGGTTGATTCTTTGCATGTGCAGACTTGTTAGTTGGCCTTGTATGTGGTCACTTGTTCATTGGTGTGATTGCTTTGATATGAGAGGATGGATATTGTTGAGTAACTGAATATTCAGTTATGGGAATCTAAAGCAGATGGTCATGATGCTTGGAGAGCTCGGTTGTCACATTTCAGTGGGAGTTTTAGCAGTGGTTGTGGGTTCATCACATGGTGGTGAATGGTCTTCTTTAGTGTTACAGATGTTTCTTGGGGGAGCCCTTAGATCCTGTTGCTGCAGAAGGGTTCTTTCGCTTTTGCATGGACAATATTTGAAGATGTGCAACATCTTGGATCCATGGAGGACACTTGGAGTCTTTGGCTGAGGTGTTGGCGGTGCTTGACAGGTGGTGTTGGTTTTGAGTCTATTTACTTTATGTCATGGTATACTCTTGTTTGTGCACTGGAGTTTTGGCATTGTGCATTGTACTTGAGACCATGGTGAAGTCACTTGAAGTATGGTATCTCCTAAGGGGATATGTAGATCATGGTGTCATGATAAGTTTCTGATTCAGATGATTGGAGCTTTGATAGTGGTCTAGTAAATTCTTTGTGTATTTGGTGCTTTGATTATTTGCTTGATACTTTGTGATAGTGCAATAATGTAGTTGAAATTTAGCTTGAGATGATCGGTTGCTAGCACTCATGGATACATGGAGAATAAGGTGAGGTTGTTTTTCTCTTATGAGAGAAGTGTTGTTGATTGGTATTCTTGATAAACTTTTTAGTAGAAAGTCCAAGAAGCCTACACCTTGGTAGAATGTGAGTTCAATTAGAGACCTATGAGGAGATTGCTCTTGGATTAGTCATGATGGCTTATATATCTTGAAGGAGTATTCTTGTTCCTACTCTTGGTCTGCTTGGCAGTTTATCTGAGAGGTATTTAGCCCATTATATTTTTCAGATATTTTTTATGTTCACTTTCATGATATGGATCTTGAATTGCTATTTAATGGTTCTGGAGGATTCATAATGGAAGTTGTGCAGCTTGTTTATCTCCTTGAGATTTTTTGTTATGTGTTTTACTGATGAGAATTGGTAGGAGATGATGTATGGGCTGATTTCTTAAAATGGGGAATGAACTAGCTTGATCTTCTTTCAGAGGCTTACATCCATGTTGATTACATGATATTAGAAGTTGGTTTGATCTTGGTGATTTAACGGTTGGTTGATGTTAAGGCTTTTCTTTTGGGATGAGAAGAAGATCATTCTTGACACAACTAGTTGTTAGAAGTGTATATAGGAGGATGTTATACAGGGATATGGTGTGCAGATTTTCTCTCTTTGGTCTTGGTTTACTTCTTGGATGTTTGGTTTCACATTTCATTGGTTTGAGGTTTGGTTGGAGCTATAGTGATCACTTTCTTATGGTCATGTGTTTTCAATCATGTTCATGGGTGATGACATGGAGGTTCTTAATCCTTTTTCCTTTGATTGCGTGTGGAGAACTTGGGAGAACTGTGAAGATTTGTGGTGAGAGAAATGAATCTTGTAACAGTTTGTTGCAGGTTGTGCGTATCATTGTGGATATTTTTGGTACTACATGGTTACATTTTATATGTGTTGTTATTGGTAGACTTGGTATGTCTTTGATCTTTCAAATTTGGAATTACTCAGGCAGTGGGAGTTCCTGTTGTGTTTTGTCTTCTTCGACTAGTTGGAAATTGGAGCTTGTATTTGTTGTTATTGAGTTGGTTATAGTTTGGCATGAGTTTACTAATGCTTATACCTTTTAGGTATGTGAGATTGGATGGAATAGCACGAGTTGTGGGTGCTATTTTCAGTCGTGTGGGTTTATCAGTTGGATGGAAGCAGTCATTTTGATTGTTGTTCTAGCTGGTGGTTTTGTCTTATTTCTGGAGAATGACTTCATGGTTGTGTTCTATTTGAGGCTTTGAAGTTGATATTTCTTTTGTATAGCATTTGAGCACAGTGAAGTGGTAGCAATATCTTGTTGTTGATATCACTGGGATCTTTTGCTTATGTTCGTTGGAATGGTGCTTATTCACCTTGGCTTGTATCTTTCTTCCTCAGGTGGCATGTTGGAAGATGACAAGGTTTGTTGCCTGAATGGTGGACATCTTGGATGTTGGTGCAGAATTCTTGATGGAGCATGAGAGCATGTTTGAGGTCTATGTGGTTTCCTGGAAGGCTGTGATTGGTTGCATTTCAGTTGTTTTGTTGGACAGTGAGTTGCAGTTGGATGCCTGGTCTTTGTTGCAGATCGTCTGGTGGACTGTTATCTGTGGAATCTTGTTGATTGGGTGTCTTGAGTATTGTGAGGTTTGAACTGGTGGATCTAGTGTGATCTTAGTGTCTGGGTTCTTTGGAGGTGCCTGTGTGATCTTCGTCAAATGGGAGATTGTTGGAATTGTGTGCCTCAATCCCACAGGCTAAAACCTCTGAAAGGGAAAAGTCGGTGTGACATCTTTTGTGTCTGGCCGACTAGCAGTTGAAACCTTGTTGAAATTATTCAGGTCATTGTGACCTTGCGTCTGTCTCACCGAAGGAGCTTATTGCTGTGACATTTTTTTCGGTATAATCTCTCACCGCCTGTGGAGATCTCTAGCCGACAAGCCATTCATATCGTATACCAGGCATCGAGGAGACTCATAGTGACCGGGGACTTTGGAGTGACTTGAACACTCAGGAAGAAGTCCCAACGACTGAAGAATGTCTTACCGATAGCATATGGCCATCAGGGTAACTCAAAGGTCTCTGGGAGAAGTCTCAGTGATGAAGGAATGTCTCGCCGATGGGTATACATTTGGAGTCTTCGCGGTAACACAAAGACCTTGGCGTAAACTCTTGGCGGCATGGAGATGTCTCACCGATTGGAGTCATCAGGGTAATCGAAAGGGTTCGATAAGAACTCTTGGCGATGGGTGTTTGTCTCACCGATGCAGTGAGTTATGTTTGGTATGACTCCTGGTGAAAGGCGGCTTTGGTATAACATGAAGGCATCGGTATGATCTCTTGGCAAAAGATGATAGTCTTGTCGATGGGAATACTCTTGTCTATGTGACTTGTGAACTTCGCTATGACCTCTTGGAAAAAGCAGTAGGTCTTACCAATCATTTGGATGCTTTAGAATAACATGAGAGCTCAATGTGATGTCTTGGCGAAAGATGATAGTCTTGCCGATGATGAGGGGTCTTCGGTATAACTCTTGGTGAATGGTGGTTTCAGAATAACATGAATTATTCATTGTGATGTCTTGGCGATAGCAGTATGTCTTGCTAACTGTTGGATGCTTTGGTGTAACTTAAGAAGTCTCGGTGTAACCTCTTGGTGAGCGGTAAGTCTTGCTGATAGAAATGTTGAGGTCGGTGTGACTTATGAATAGTGATATGAGTCTTTCCAATGAGGAAACTCTTGGTGATATCGGATGCTAAGTTGTGTGGCATCAGGGAGACACGGTCAGTGTCTCATCAACATGCAACCACAGACTGAAGCCTTTTGAATGAATGAAGACCATCCTATGTGGCTCATTATCGACCAATTAGAAGAGCCACATGGGAACTGTTGGAAGACAGTTCGTTGTGGTAGTTCTGAGAGGAAGCTCGACAGATAAAAATGAAATGAATATAGCTTGGAATAGAAGATGATGCTCGGTTGGATTGTTCGATATAGGTGAGCGATAGAGTGAGGGTCGAGTGGCTGGCTGGAAGGCCGAGGCCATGAGGCTAAAATAGAGGAAGTGAGAGGCAGGGTTATGTTGCCGAATTCTCTCCTGATCAAGGATTAAATGCCATGGTTGATCTCTCATGTTGATCTGTACTGTATACTGTGTGAGGGTATTGCAACAGTACAAAGATTGTTTGGTTTGAGAGGTTGATCATGAAATGTATAGAGAGAGAGATTTGGTTACTAGATTGTATCCAGAATGAACAAGATGTAACCTCTTAAAAGGCTATGAGCTTGAATTGTATTGTAACCTTCAGTTGCTGAATAATACAATGGCTCGATCTTTGGAGTGTGGGGTTTTTTACCCGAAAGGGTTTTCCCCATGTAAATCTTTGTGTTCTGGTTTTTTGTTCTATCTTTCATCTGTGTTGTTGCTTGTTGTTGAATTTACATGTGCTTCTCTTAGAAGGATCAATGTGGGAAATGAACTGTCTGTTTCTGATTTAGGACATAGTTGTTTGTGTCTTTGAGGTAATAATCAAAATTAAAGTTACAGAAGGCACCACTGTTCTTGGAGATTTCTTTGAGTTGCCCTAAATTTTCCTAATAGGATCAGCAGTAGGTGCCGCCAGTTCCACCACCATGAGCCAAGGGTGAGGATTAGCCTCACGTGCAGCCACGGGTACAACCAGCAGGATAGGCAGATGCACGGGACACCTTGATCGCATAGCTGTAGGCCCAGGTTCAGGCAGTGATAGCAGAGAGAGATCAGGTGAGGGCTGAGAGAGAGCAGCTCAGGGCCATGAGGGATCAGGCCATGTAGCAGAGATAGGCTACAGAGGTACAGGTAGCCACTGAGCTAGGCCGCAGATAGCAAATAGAGAGCATGACAGCCTCCTCCTCCCAGGGTACAGTGTCAGTGTGATCCTACAGGGATGCTATCCGAGAGGCAGAGTATTACCGATAGTCCTATCATGAGGTTGTACCCAGAGTAGAGTGGGTCCCAGAGTATTCAAAGCAAGCCAACCACATACCACTAGAGGGTCACAGTGACAGGGGCGAGGGTAGCATTCACAGGGATCGAGCTTGATCGAGATGATACATACTTTTTGTGCCTTATGGGCTCATTTTTGATAGCCTGATGGGCCTTTTGTACCAATTGACATATATGTACAGTGATTTGATTTATTCTTTGTACTATGACAGTGACATTATTGATGCTATATATATATGAGTCGATGATGATTTTGATATGATGTATTGTGCTCTCTTTATGCATGGATGGTTTATTTCTATATGCTTTGCAGTGATGTCTTTATAGATGCATTTATTTCTGATGATGCATGCGTTATGATTATGACTAACAAATCTATATTATGTTGACCTATGATATGCATATGTGATGATCTATTTATGATAATGCAAATGCGATGGTCCGATATGTGAAATGATATGATCCATTATGCACATGCGAAATGATATGTAAATTGTGCTTATGAAATGTTAATGAATGTATGCATATATGATTTGTTTGTTTATGCCTGTGGAGTGATTTATGCAATGAATGTTTTATGATGTTATCTATGAGATGATATGGATGATGAAACATGAAATGCAATGGTCGTAATATGTTGCAAATGAAATGGTGTTAATGCATAATGAGATGGTTTTATGAGATGCTTAGAATAAATGATGTATGTGATGCAATGATATGTTAATGTGTAATGTAATGTGAACGTAAAGTGGTGAGATGATGTCATTAATGTTATGCAAGTATGTATGCCTAATGAATTAAATGCTTATATACCTATTGATTATGCGAAAAATGATTATGAAATGATTTTGTAGATGCTTATGTGATGATAAATGTTAATATGAAATGGTCGTGAAATGCAAATGAGTTTTATGCAATAATATAATTCCATGCGATGCAATGTAATGGGTGAAAAGCAATGTCATGGTTGTATCTATCTATGAAGATTGTTTATGATAACCCATTTATATGATGATAAAAATGCAATGCGTATGTTTCCTATATGATGTTTATGCAATATGCTAATGGTTTGTGGATGTAGGATTGATGACGATGATGGTGATTGATGATCAACTGTCATAGTACCTTGTTAGTGCAGTTAGTAAGAAAAGAAGAAGTCATTTCAACAAGACACAAGATGATGCAAATGCATTTGATGATGATGATGATGATTACTTGCTAAGGAATTGGGGTTTTCAAAGGGCAAAATTTTCTTATGTTTGATAACAATGCATGAAGGTATAGAAGACCAGGATGGCATTGTACCCAGTGAGATGAACTTTGACTTGACCAGCAAATAGGAGTATTCTTGTTCACACCTGACATACGGAAACCTTGCTAGGATGCACTTCAGAAGTTTCAGACACCTTAGACCAAAACACAGAAAGGTAAACCTATCCATGCAATAGTCAACAAGTTGCCCTAGACCTCTTCCATACATACCTAACAAAGCAAGTATTTGCCGAGGTTATATTACAAGAACGTCCAACAAGCATAGCAGACAAAAGATAATGATCGTTGCCCCATTCCTATTTCTCTAAATCCTCTTTTTAGGATATCATCAAGATGTCCTTGGAATGAGCGCAAAATAAGATAAGTCAAAAGATAAAGACCAAGTAAACAAACAAACTGATGCTCTTCAATACCGCTAACGGAAAGGGGATGTGTTTTCTAAGGATCAGAACCGAAACTTATTGCCAAAAGATAATGCCCATTGTAGAAAGGATTCATCCTAGGACATGTTAGTGGATGGTGGAACGTCATTTCGTTTATCCAAAGTGTTCTAAGGGATGATTGATATGGGACAAATTCAGATGATGAGTTACCAATATGAAGAGATGACCAACTTGCTTACGCACAGACTTAGACTTAAGACTTGACGTTTGGAGTTCTAGTTTTAATCTGCTAGACTTGTTTCTAACTGTTTCACCAAAGGTTGATGATGACGATCAGTTTATTATGGATGGTGCTATTGCGGGTGCAAGTGAGATGAGGTGGATGGATTTTTAAAATATTTGGATGTTTTCGATGTTTTTGGTATTTTTTGAGGTTTTACAAATGTTTTGATTTTTTATTTTTCAAATGTTTTTGGGATTTTCTAAGATTTTGACCAAGAGACTAACCTAAAGACCTATCCTAGGGGTCTCGAGGGCTGATTAACAGATTAGCCTTGCCTACGTTATTTACGTAGAGACCACGTAGTTCGACTGACGACTTGACCGATTTACAGATGATGATATACATGATGAGATGTCAATTTATTATGACGGACTCCTAAAGGACTGACCTAAATGTCTTGGGGGATGATCAAAGATCAACCTTGCCTACGTTCAAGCACAGAGACGACGTAGTTTGACAAAATGACCTTGTTTTTGGATTTTGATATGTTTTGATGTTTTTGGATTTTGTGATTTTCTAATGTTTTTAGATTTTGTGATTTTCTAATGTTTTTGGATTTTCGGATTTGAGGACTTTAAGATCATACATGAATCTGATCCGATGAGAACATGCCCCCAGCGTGATGCAATAGACTACTCCAATAAAGGCAGGACAAACTAACCATGAGGATGGGTCGAGTAGTATTAGGATGGATCATGATACGAAATCAGGACCAAGCTATGGTGCAAATGCGAGTGGATAAGTGATGAATGGAGACCTTAATGCGATGGATGATGGAAGCGAAATGGATGAATGATGTAGAACAAGCGATACAAATTCTAGTGGATTGGAAAGTGCTTATTTACACAAGGCGCCTATTTGCCAAGTTTTCACCAAGGTACTTGTCTAAAGTGCCACCAAAGTGGTTTTCACTAGAGGACGATTTTTAATCCTTTTTTTGACTTTTTTGGATTTTTTGCTTTTTTAATTTTTTTATTGTCACCAAGACGCCCGTTTTCCAGGTTTTCCCCGAAGTAACCTTTTTTTAGGACATTTTCTGATTTTTTTGGATTTTTGGTTCTATACCCTAAAAGAATTAGGCATAAAACTTTTTGAGATGAGCGTTATTCATGGGCTCTTGCATAGGTTCCCCTTCAAGTGTTGATAACTAATATGCCCCTGATTTGTAACTTGTTGTGATGATGAATGGTCCCAGCTAATTGGGTTCAAACTTGCCTTTGTTGCTTGGGTTTGGGACCTTCTTTTGATTTTCTTTTAAGACTAGTTCTTTGACTTGGAAAGTCCTGCTTCTGATTTTCTTATTGTAGCTTCTTTTGAGTCTATTCTGATAGAATTGAAAATGATTTAAAACATCTATCTGTCTCTCATCCAATAGCTCCAATTCATTCAATCTTGACACTCGGTAGTCTTCATCAGTGATGAGGTTTTGCAGTGATATCCTGAGGGATGGGAGCTCGATCTCAATGGGGAGTACCGCTTTTGATTTGTAGACCAAGGAGAAGGGGGTGGCACCGATGGGTGTGTGGATGCTAGTTCGATAGGCCCAGAGGGCAAGATTAAGCTGCAGATGCTAGTCACAACCTGCATCATTGACTATTTTTTTAAGGATTTTGAGGATGGTTTTGTTTGTAGCTTCTGCTTGGCCATTGCACTGGGGATAGTACGGGGTGGAGAAGCGATGTTGGAGTTTGAATTTCTCATACAAGTCGCGAACCTCATGATTCTTGAATGGTGTCCCATTATCCGAGATAATGGCTTGTGGAACACCATAGCAGCATATGAGATAGTTTAGGATGAACTTAGAAATCTACTTCCCAGTTATATACGTCATGGGTATGGCCTCCACCCACTTTGTGAAGTACTCAATTGCAGTTTTGATGAATTTGTGGCCATTGGATGAGGTGGGTGTGATTTTGCCAATGAGATCGAGTCCCCACTGTGAAAAGGGCCACGGTGTGATGATAGGATGAAGCTCTTGAATTGGAGCATGGATGAGGTCCCCATGCTGCTGACATTGTAGACACATTCTAGCATGATCATGTGCTTCTCTTTCCATTGTGGGCCAATAATACCCCATCCTCAACAGTTTCTTGGCTATGGTCATTCCACTTGAGTGTGAACCATAGATACCATTGTGTACTTCGGTTAGAGTGGTTAATTCCTCCTCAGCATTTAGGCAATGTAGTAGGGTATCTTCTATGCTTCTACGGTATAGTGTATCATCTAGGATGACAAATTTGGATGCCTTTTTTACAAAGGTTCACTTTAGGTTTGAGGGTAAATCGGCAGGTGTGGCTCATATTCGAAGATATGTGTAAATGTCATGGTACCAAGGATCACCAGGACCAATGATTTCACACATGAATTCTAATTCTGGTACCTCGAATGCAGGAACAAGAAGCTGCTCAATCAAGAATTCATATTTTGGAACATTGTTGGGGATATTTAGCAGGGACCCGATTGTTGCCATGGTATTTGCTGCTCTGTTGTTAGTTCTAGGAATCTGCTCAAATGTTAGTTCTATAAAATATTCTTTGAGAGTCTCCACCAATTTCTTGTATGGAGTGAGCTTATCATCCTTGGTTTGATATTCATTATTGACTTGATTTATGATCAACTGGGAGTCTCCATACACTTTGAGAGCTATGATGTTCCATTGCACTGCTATCTTGAGACGTATGGTTAAGGCCTCGTATTTTGTAATATTATTAGTGCAAGGAAATGCCAATTTGTATGACCTTGGTATGCAATCCCCTTGTGGGGTGATGAAGAAGATACCAACTCCTGATCTGTGCTACGTGTATGAGCCATTGAAGTATAGTTTCCAGTGATCTGATACTTTGAGGTTAAAAATGGATTCATCTAGAAACTATGAGACAAGAGGATTCTCAGAATAAATAGGTGCCTCTACTAGTTGATCTGCAATAACTTGTCCCTTAATGGATTTCTGCTCTACATACTCGATGTCATACTCTAATAATATCATTACCCATTTTTCCATTCTTCCTATGAGCATTGCCTTTGATAATAGATACTTGAGGGGGTCAATTTTGGCGATGAGCTTTATCTTGTGTGCCAACATGTAATGTTTAAATTTTTGTGATGCAAACACTATTGCGAGGCATGCTTTCTCGATGAATGAATAGTTTAACTCATGACCAACCATTGTTCTGCTAATATAGTAGATAGCCCTCTCAGTTCCATTTTCATCATGCTGAGCTAGGAGAGCTCCAAGGGTTGTTGTTGTTGCTAATACATATAAGATCAATGGCTTTCTTGGGATGGGTGGCATTAAGACTGGTGGTGTTAATAGGTATTCCTTGATTTTATTAAATGCCTCTTCACACTTTGTATCCCATTTTTACACTACCCCCTTATGGAGTAGGTGAGAATATGGGTTCTCCTTGTCTACCAGTTGTGCTATGAATCGTCAGATGGATTGAAGTCTACCTTGGACACCTCTTAGTTGTTTTAATGTCTTTGGTGCTTCCATCTCGAGGATTGCTTTCACCTTTGCTGGATCCACCTCGATACCCCTCATGGAAACTATGTATCCTAGCAGTTTACCTGATTGTACGCCAAAGATGCACTTCTTGGGATTGTATTCCTCCAGTCTGTCAAGGATAGCACCTAGGGTTGCTATGTGATCTTGTCTTTTTCTTGACTTAGCTAGAATGTCGTTGACATAGTCTTCGACTGTTTTATGAATCATGTCATGGAATATTAATGTTATGGCCCTTTGATATGTTGCTCCTACGTTCTTTAGGCCGAATGGCATCATGTTCCAGCAATAAGTCCCCCATGGACAACTGAAAGTCATCTTATGTTGATCTTCTTTTGCCATCATGATCTGATTGTATCCTGAAAATCTGTCCATTAGTGACAGCATCTCATGTCCTGTTGTCATGTCTACTATCATGTCGATGTTGGGAAGCAGGAAATCATCCTTGGGACATGCCTTGTTCAAATCTTTGAAGTCCGTGCATATTCTGATGGCTCCGTCAGGCTTTGAAATAGGTACTAAATTCGACACCCATTCTGGATAATCTATTGGTCGTATGAATCCTGCATCTAGTAGCTTTTTGAGCTCCATTTTCACCAATAAGGTGATTTGAGGATGCATTTTTCGAAGCTTTTGTTTGACAGGTTTTGCTTCTGGATACACTGCTAAATGACGAACCACAGTCTTTGGGTCAAGCCCTAGCATGTCAGCATAACTCCATGCAAAGTTTATTTTCCTTTCCCTTAGGAATGTTGCTAGGAGTTATTGCTCTTCTAATAATAGTGATTCCACATAAAATGTGATATGCGGGGTCTCCTTTGTTCCTAGGTTGACAGGATTGCATTTTTCGGCCAAGACTGCTGACTTTTCCTGATGAAGAGCTCTTAAAGGAAGATTGAATCCTTCATCCTTGGGTGCCTCAGAGAGGTTTTCACCATTGGATATGTCCTTTCTTTTTACTATTTTCTAGTTAGAGAGTGCCATAGTGTGGTTTTCACTCAAGGACTTAGATATGATTATTAGTTTCTCACTTTTGCGATTGAAGGATTTAATCGTTTCCCCATAATAGGCATGTGTGTCCAACTCCATTATAAACCCTGCCTTGTGATCCCCTTCTAGAATGTTATCCCTCAATCCCATGAATTATGAGAGTGCCTCATCATTTTTGAATGTATCAAGAACCTGTGGTCCTCGTTGGTCATAGTCGATGAGTTGGGCATAGACTAGGTGGATCTCATGATTTTGATGGTCTGTTTCAAAAGAGAGGGTGCTAATCATGCAAAGGGTGGTATCCTCAAATAACCTAGGTAGATTGGTCATGGTATCCTCATCATCACTACTAATATAGGCCTCAGTTATAAAGTTATGTATGTCTCTACCTATGGATATTGGTGATCGTACTTCTGCTAGTATTGGCCGAGGAGAAATATTAACCGTTCTAACTGGAGGACTTCGACCACGTATGGTTATACTCGGAGGGGTACATCCAAGGCCAAGATTTGTTATGGGTCACGTCTTTGGCATGATAGGTATTATGAGCCCATTGTCATTTTGTCCCAGTCTTTGATTTTTGTCATAGCCCATTACGAGCATAATTTGTAGGCCCTTGCCTGTCTCATCCATTGGTAATTCAGTGTCAGTCTTTCATCTTGATATAACATGTGAGATGGATCTACTTTAATAACCTCTTGGCCAAGGTCTCTCCATCTTGTGAATTCGAGATAGTCTTCAAGAAACATTTGTGATGTGGAAGCTTGGTTTTCTTGTGGACGTCCTCGTGATCTAGGAGATTGTGGTAACTCTCATATCACAAAAGCATTGTTAGGGAGCTTGTAGCTTCCACAACTATCCTCCTGGATGATGAGCTTGATGTCAGAGATGGTGGGAATGGTGGGAGTGGCGGGTGTCTCTGTCACAAAAGTGGATGCAAGAGTGGCAGGGTCGATGTATGGTGTGGATGGGCCCTCATCATTTTTTGGCACTTGGGGGATTTTGTAATACTTTGCTTCAATATTTTTGTAATATGAGAAAGGTTCGGGATCTCCATGGACAGTAACCTCTTGTCCATTATGTGTAAATTTCACACATTGGTGGAAGGTTGATGCTACGGCTTTCATCGCATGGATCCATGGGCGTCCCAGGAGGATATTATATGGCAAGTCGAGGTCCAAGACCTGACAAGTGGTTTCCATGCGAGTTGGCCCTACTTGAATAAGGAGTTTAATCATGCCTTGAGACACTCTTTCTTGGTCATCATATGCTCTTATCGTGATTCCCTTTCCTTTGTCGATGGAATCTTTTGATATTTTCAACTGCTTGATGAGGCTGAGAGAACAGATGTTCAAACCCACACCTCCATCCACCAAGACCCTTTTGATTTTTCTCTTGTGTACAATGGCTTCCAAGTGAAGTGTACAGTTGTGAGATGGTTGGGTGGGGAAATCTTGGTTAGAAAATGTAAGGAGATTAGGCGTTATGATATTTTCGACCATAGCTTGGAATTTCTTTGCATCGAGATATGTGGGGACAGTGGATGAGGTTAATGCTTCCTCAAGAATCTTTTTATGAGCTGATGATATTTTTAACAACTCCATGATGGAGATGTGTGCTAGCGTTCTCTTGAGTTTGTCTAGGACATTGTAGCCATGCGGAATAGATCTAGATGAAGGGACCCTATTTGGTTGGGATGATCTTGCAATGGTGACTTTTCCACCTCTTGTGGTGACCACAATCTTCGGCATGGGTGCCCTTGATAGTGATGACCATGCAGTCTTCATTTAGGGAGGCAATGACTATCTCATACACATGATTTACATTTCCCTTCCCTTTATCATTTGTATTCCCTTTGTTTCCATGATTTGGCATCAGATTCGTGTATATTTTAAGATCCTTATTTCCTGTAGGTTGTTCCATGTTTATGATTTTCTTATCAATGAGAACTTGGATGATGTTTTTGATTCTCATGCAACTATTTGTGGTATGACCTTTGATTTTATGAAATTCACAAAGTTGATTCTCATTATACCAAGGAGGTTTGACATTGGGTTCTTGGTAATTCTCAAATGTAGGAGGCTTGATGAGTTTTTCGTCAATCAACTTTTTCATTATGTCCTCAAGTGGTTCCCCCAAAATGGTGTATTTTCGTTTGGGATAACTTTTGCGTTGGGGTGGTCCCCTTTGGTCATTGAGATTATTGATGGTTGGATGGTTGTTGGGTTGGTGTGTTGTGTGATGGTGGTTTTGGTGTTGAATTTGGATTTGCGGTGTGAGTGTATTTTGACGAGGAGCACTAATGACCACCTTGGCATCGACGATACCATCATTAGTAGCATTTTTGTTTCTTGCCCACGTATGAGGTTTATCATTGTAATTAGATGGTGGGCGGTTGTTTTGTCGTTCATGGTATGATGTTGATTCCGCGGGTTGAGTCATAAGGGCTCTTTTGATACTAAGCGCCTTGGATATCAATTGATCATATGTGGTGATGCCCTAAACCTTGAGATGAAATGCCAAGCGGCCTTCAAGGTTGGCTATGATGGTACAAACTTGTTGTTCTTTTGGCATGGTCCACTTGCTCCAATTGGCCTTGGATCGCCATCGTTAGAGAAATCAGGCGAATGATTCACCCTTTCCTTGTTTTAGAGCTGAGAGTTCTTCGAGACTAACATCCATTGCAATGTTGCATGCATAATTTTTAATGAATGCATCCCTAATTTCTTGGAATGTTCTAATGCCTGAAGGTAAGCCATAGAACCATTCTATAGCGTGGCCTGCCAAGCTCCTAGGAAATATCCGCATTAGATAAGTATCGTCATATGCGACCTCCATGCAATGAACCTGGAATTCCCTAATGTGATCTTCAGTGTTTCCCATCCCTTGATATTTGTCAAATTTGGGGATTTCAAATCCCTTAGGGAATGGTTTCATTATCAAGCTCCTATCAAATGGATAGGGACACAAGTTTCTTGGTGTTTTGGTTGTTCACCCTGATTGAAGGTCGAACAATTATTGTGATGAGCAGCCCTTTGTGCTTGTAATGCTTGTGCAGCTTGTGTAGCTTGGGCGGCTTGTTGTTATTGCAATAATGCTCGGGCTTGTTGCGCTTGTAAGGTGGCTTGGGCTACTTGGGCAACTAGTTGTTCAGCTTTTTATTTCTGAACTTGTTGGTATCCTCTTTGGAAAGCAGCTTGCAATGTTGTGTCATATTGGCTTGATGTGGTGGAAGTTGGTGGTGGTGGAGGTGGTGGTGGATTTGGAATGGTGTTTGTGAAGGTGGTGTTGATGTTTTGTGTGATGGATGGAGCTGTTGATGTGATTGGTCCTTGAGAGACCATGCTTTGTGATGTTAAGGGGGTGTTTGATGATGTTGCAATTGCTTGTGTGTTTTTCGTTTATTGTTGTGATGTCAATGACAAATTTTGAGCGTTTGGCATAGTGATTTGATTGATATTTGGGATAGCGGTTTGATTGATATTTGGTAGAGGGGGAAGCCCTAAACTAAGGAGTTTAGTGGATGATAATGGCAATGGTGGGAGAGGTGGAAATGTAAGGGGTGTGAGTTGTTGTGAGAATGTCATGGTGTTGAATATGCCCCCTGGTCTGAACATATCTCCCTCTTCTTGTGAATTTGTGAGAAGAGGTGTTTGAGGTGTTGCATGAAAAAATGATGATGATGGATCGTGATAGAATGTGAGAGGAACATTTTTGTGTAATGGGTTTTGGGGTATGTTTTGTTCCAAGGTGGTGTTGGCATCCAAATTTTGATTATTAACAAGGGGGTGTGTTTGAATTGCATTGAGAAATGCACTTCCCTTATTAACGTTGGGTTGGGTTGGAGCAAATGATGTTGTGATTTGCGGAATGTTTTGCGTGATGTTTTGAGATGGGGGTGTAGATGAAATGGGGATGGTGGATGAGATTGGAGGAAAATATGTCTCCACTATGGTACTCACATCAAAATTCGAAGGTAACTTAGCCCCTTGTTTTGCTAGCTCAAGCATGTATAACAAAGGGTTAAGTATCATCATGATGTTGATGATTCTATGGTTGTCTAGATTTTGGAGCATTTCACTCATTTCTTCATGATACATTCTAAAAGTAAGGTCCTCTACTTGGTTTTCTTCTTGCGTATTTTGTGATGATGAGAGGGTCAACGGATTACTTGATTCGGCAGATTCATTTCTACGTTTGTTTGGCTAAGATCGCTTGAAGCGGGTGTTTCTTTGTTGGCTTCCATACTCTTCTTGTATTGAGATCTAGTTAGAACCATAAAACAAGGATCACTCTTCGAGAATATGGGAGATGAATCTCTTGATTCTTTGGATCGATCTTTATTTTATGCCCAAAGTAGAAAGTTTTTAGGATGCCTTGAGAATCAGAGATGATGATATGATGATGATGTTAGGGATGGATGATATGAATGTTCTTGGATTTTGATAAATCTTGAATGAGATACTAGGATTTTAGGACTTGAGGATTTTGATTTTCATTTATTTTTGGATTTGGGATTTTTTCCTTGATTTTGATTTTGATTTGGATTTGGATTTTGAACAAAAAGATCCTAAGATGTTTAATGATGATCTAAGGGATATATTTTCTCAAAGGATGATGATTTGAATATGTGTGAGGAGAAGGATGCATCTACCCACACCTATTCAAACAAGATGATAATTTCACTAAGTATATGAAGAAGGATTAATCCACATATACTAAGCCAAACAAGATGATTTTGATAACTTTGACTAAGAATATGCAAAAGGATGTATCTACACATACCTAGCCAAAGGTGTTTTTTTATAATTTTTTCAAGGATTTAGTCTCAATGATTTTGATGATTTTTTATTTTGCCAAAAGGCCTAGTATTAAGGATGATTTCAAGATTTTCCAAAAGGTGATGATGAGATGATTTTGTTTTGATGTTTTGGAGGATGGATGAAAAAGATTTTGATTTCTTTTGATCCTAAGATGAACCTAAAAAGGAAACTTTGTTTGCCTAAACCTAGGTATTGAAGAGCATGCAAATGCTTCCTAAAGACCTTTGTAACCAAGAAATGATTTCATTTTTTAAACCAATGACTTTCATTTTGGGATTGTGAGTCTTCAACACATATGAAAGTTCATTTTGCTTAGCTTTTCTTAATGTCTTTATTTGACCAAAAACACTTTCTTTGATAAGGTTTTCAAACTAATATTTCCAATGTCTTAATTTCTTCAAAACCCCACAAGATATGTTATGTGGAAATTCAATGAATTTAAGGCAAGGGTTTTCCTATTGTTTACTTAAGGAGACAAATCGAGATATAATCCAATGCTTAGAAACCTCTAAGGATGTGAATCCCAAGGGAAAGCAATAACATATGGATTGAGTCAATTGTATTTGTCTTCAAAAGGGTTTGAATTTTGGATAAAGTTCAAGTGTTTGTTTCCATGATGTTTTCGATCAAGCAATGCATTTTGTAACACAAGAATAAGTACAATCCTATGGATGTGTAAGACAATATTTGTTGGATTCCCACTTGGACAAGTCCAGCTACGCTTATCTCTAGTGAATGGTTAGATGCTTGACCCCACTGGCTCCCCTCCACGACACTCACTTATACGAGGTAGCCAAGCATCAACACCCATGAAACTCCCATGGCATGTTTTCCATTTCTACTAGAAGACCGTAAAAGTGTGGGGTGGCTTCAGAACGATCGTTCTTGCACCAACAAATAGATTAAAGTATTTTGGAAAATTCTAGCACATGGGTTTTAAGGGGGACTTTCCACTCATGGAGGTTGACCCATATGACAAGAGTCCCCTTTCGAATCCATCTTGGCGGAATCAACCGCGTGATATTGGCATTTACTCCAATACCCACATTTATATACTAGTTGGAAATACTCTTGGCTTTAGAATGTTACCAGTTGAGTCATTCCCTTGGGTGAGTACTTTTTCCCCAAGGCAGGCCCTCTAGGATAAACAAAAGCGAATGAAGAACAATATTTGTAACTTGACCAATCCTTGTTGGCAACAAGGAAAGAGAATATACGCAACAATTCCCCCACTCACACTCGCATAAGATGTTCAATTTTAAACCCAAATCAAAGTGTGGAGGTGATTGCTTTGTCTCACCCTAAAGCCATGAAAAAGGCCTTTTGATTCTTAAGATTGCTATAAAGCGCGAGAGAAGCGCATGCGTCCTTTTTCAATGGCTTTAGTTTAAGTAAGTTTTCATAAAAAACAAAGTCACACTTGTTCTTTTTAAATCCCCAAAGCAAAATGTGAGTTTATTTTAAGCACCAAATGACAAATGAGAGACACTTTGTTCAATTGTTAATCTAATAAACAAAATCTAGTAAGTTGTGATCCTAAAGTTTGTTTTAGCCTTTGCAAGGAATGGAAAAAATCTTTTTAAATCCAAACGAAAATTAGTGTCCTAAGAAAGAAGAGATAGCAATTTCGTGAAAAAGTGTTAAACAAACACTTAAAGTGTTTAAAATCACTTTGATTTCATAAGACATTCTCCTCATATTCCTCCTTCCTTTGTTTCGATTTCTAAGCTACAAAGGAGAAAAATAGTCAAATTCTAGAAAAACACATAAATTAAAAAGCAGATGGAAGATAAATTAATCATCAATCAAAATCACGTGCTAAAATTAAAGTTTCCCTTTTTACTATCTTCCAGTGTCACAATTTGATTTCCCAGTGGTGCCCTCGGAGCACTGCTTACTAGTCAGTGTCGCTCTGTGTCGGGACAGAGAGCTCAACCGCATCGCTCTTTTCACCCCGCGTCATAGTTTGCGTCCAGTGTCAGAGTTTAATATTTTTTGAAAAATTTTGCAGGTCGGCGAGTCCAGCAGCGGAGTTTGAAATTCAAATATTTTGGCAGGACGAGTCCAGCATCACAGTTTTGATTTTAAGCGGTGCCATATAGTGACGCTAAAGAGTCAGCGGTGCCAAAACAACGACGCTGAGCTCCCAGCATTGGAATTTTTTGTGTGTGAAGAAAAATGCAGAAATTTTGGGAAAAGATAAGAAAGAATGATATCTAGCCCTCCTTCTAGTGCCAAATGTGCGAACCCCAATCTTGGTACCTACAAAACAACAAGAATAAACAAGTTAGAAAAGAAATTGCAAGCCAAAACAAGGATTCCCCATGAAATCCATTTACAACTTCAAACTAGGAAAGAAAATAACAAAGAACACAATGAATAATGATAACATAAATATTAAATCCTAATTAGATGTGCAAACTCATGATCCCATGGGGGAATTGGTGTCAATTTGATGTGAAAATTGGCCCTTTCCCAATTCCTATGATGAAAGCTTAATGTGTTGAAGATGATTGATCCACTTTGTTGGAGAAGAATGAGAACTCCAAGCTAAAATCTGCAAAAACCTAGCTATGACTCAATGATAATAGATGAAATTCAAGAGATATTTGAGCATGGTAATTTTTCCTAGATTGTGGATGATGAAATGAGGATATGAGCTCTTTATTTCTAGGATTCCAAGATGGATGAATGTCCAAATTTGAGCAATGTAGGACTAACATTCATCCAATGATATGATGCCACTTGTCAAGCTATGAATGGATGAAGGATGTGCAAGATTTGGGGTTTGTGCCAATAAATGCATAATTTTGAATTTCAAATTTGTTGAAATGACATGCAAGAGGGAAGGGAAAATGCAATAAATGCCACTTGGCTCAAGGCAAAGGACATATAAGATGAATTTATTGCCTTGTTGGATGTACATGTTGACTTGGAATTTTTGAATTCAAATTGAGAGAATATTCCAAAAGATGCCTTGTGAGGAAAATAGGGATTTAATAAATGAATTAAATCTATTTTCATGTGCAACTGCATTATCTAGAGGATGGGACATGAGATGAGATTAAATTAATCAAGGGTTAATTAATTTAATGAGAGGTTAGATGATGTGACCTATTTGACTCAAATTTATGGATTTATTTAAATCAAATAAAGAGGAATATGACAAGAGATTTAATTAAATAAGGATTTTTGGTTTATTTAATTAAAAGAGATGGTGTTAGATTAAATTAAATAAGGTTTTAATTTATTTAATTTAATGGATAGACTTTAGAGATTTAATCAAATAAATTGATTATTTAATTAAATAGGGATAATTAGATCAAATGGATTGATTTAATTAACAAAAGAGATTGACTTGACTAGATAAAATGAATTATTCTATTAAGAGAGGAATATTGATGAATTTAATTAGATAGGGGGATTTGATTAAATGGTTAGACCGAGGGATGATTCAGGAAGAAACGATATCAGTAAGTTAGGATCAGATGCACAATGTCAATCAGTATATTTTACGTGTCTACAGCCTCCACCTTATTAAGGAAGGAAGGAAAGGCAATTTAATCTTTTAAAAAATGTGGTGATTCCTTTCTTTCCAAATCTCCTAGAGAAGTAATGATGGACACGTCCATTAGAGGCCCACAAACATAGTGTTTAAATTAAAATTATATTATTATAATTATGATTATATAATTTATAATTATATAACTTATAATTAAAATAAAATTAGGGTTATAATTAAATAGAATGTATAAAATTATTTTTAAGCTAAGATTTAATTTTAATTAGAATTAAATTATATAGATTATTCTTTATTAAAATTATTCAATTTTAGGGTTAATATATATAAAGTATAATTTTAATTTATTAATATTATTTTGAAATGTAAAATAATTATAAAATAACAAAAAATATTCGAAGGCGGCAGCTGCCTATCATAGTCTTGTTTTGGCTTAGAGAAGAGGGTACAAGAAGATTTGGTTGGAGGGTGATTCTCTAAAAAATTTTAATAATTTGAAGAATATATCTCCTTTGTCTTGGACAATTGAGGCCTTGACCAAGGATTCCATTGAAATTATTAAATCCTTTGATAATGTTTATATTTCCCATATTTTGAGAGAGGGAAATAAGATAGTTGATTTCTTCGCTAACTTTGGTGTTACAGATAGTAAGGTCTGGGATTTAAATGACCCCATGCCTTATGAGGCCATGACTATTGTTATAAATGAAAGTTAATTTATTCATTAAGGTGTGCACATAAATGCTCACATGGTTAAATGTCATTAGTAAGGATGTTATGGTTATGATTTTGAGGAAAGGTTGTCATATGGTGCAGAGTTCAAATTCATTATGGTATGTATGTCTTGTGGCTACCTTCGCATGGATTGTGGGTGTTAGTTGCATAAGATTCCAGAGTCTTCTGTTGGATAATTCAATTTTGGGTGGTGTTTGTTGCTTCCTTCTAAGTTTCCTGTTGAGTGCTTGGTCTCTATTTTCTATCGTCATGGGTGGGGACAGAAATTGCGTCGAGCCCAAATCCTGTGATACTGCTAAGCTAAGAAAGGAGGTGTGGGAGATTTTAGAAAAGGGTAGTCTTACTCCTATCATGGAGAAACTGCATGGCAATAATCCTTAGGTTACTGAATTGGTTGAGAAAGGGTGGAAAGGGAGAACCCTGGACTTGGGTGGTAGGGAAATTGCAGTGAATGAGGAATTCATAGCCCAAACTACTAGCCTAGCAATTAAGGGTATGAAAGTGTACAGGGATAAGAAAGAATCACAGGCCGCGATGTCCCTTTTCTTTAAGGAGAATGAGATTGATGGCTTGAAGCCTACAAAGAGTGGTGGGTATCTACGAAGTTCCTTAAAATCTCTCTGGTGGGATGTTGTTGAAGAAATCATGAGGTATGTAACCCTGGAAGGAAGGTACATGGCCATTAACAATTACCATTTTTTGTTGCTTAACCATTTTAGGCACAAGAAATGGGTGTCATTTCTTTATTATTTGTTGGTGTCGATGGACTATGGGATTAAAGAGCATAGGAAGAATCCCAAAAACCCTATCTTGCATTCAAGATTGATTATTTTGATTTATGAACATGTGAAAGCTCATAATGTCCATAAAACTCTTGTTTCTCCAAAGGACATTTCTACTAAAGCTAGGGAGGGTTATGAAACTGAGTCGAGTGAGGAAAGGGCTTCTAAGAAACTGAGGAAAAGGAGGCTTATTTTAAATAAAGAATCTGAGTCGGATAGGGATGATGATGTCGACTATGTCCCAGATTTGTATGCCTCTTTGGAGGAGGGCCCCATATCCCCTATTCAGGGTAAATTTGGGAAAAGGAAAATGGATGAGGAGGTAGGTTATATGACTTGCAATGATGATGTGGAGGTGATTGTTCCTTCTAAGGGGGGCAAAGATAAAAATGATCTTTATGGGGAAGCTTCTTCTCCTCCCCCTATGTCTAGACATGTGCAGGAACCTGAGGAGGGAAGCCAGAAGAGAAGGGTTTTGAAACCTGGTCAACACCTGGAGAAGGATGTCCCTCTCTCTCTGGCTAGTGGCTTCCATGGTGAGGATGTTCCCAATGCTGTCATAATGTTGCCAAAGCAGGAGAAGGTTAGATTTGTGGGTGGTGAATAGGCTGCGGGAACTAATAAAGCAGATGTGGATAGGATTTATAAGAGGAAGGTTGTTGCGGAGCAAATTTCTAATTCCATTCATAGGATGAAGTCTCTTGTCCTTGCTAGTAAATGTAAGGATGCTTCTAATGATAAGGTTCGTGAGAGTTCTTCTGAAGAGGACATTGTTGTGGGAAATCGCATTGAAAATTTTGATAGGGAGGATCTTTCTGATGTGTTGGGATTGGCCTATGACGGTGTCAATGTGCTTTTTAAACTGTTTAAATGGTTCTTTCATAAGATCAATAGGACCAATGTTTGTATTAAAAGTATTGCTTGCAAGGCTGAGGACCCTTGGATCCAAAGCTAATTTGATAATTTAATGGTTGGTCTTAATACTGTTGCTGATACTTTGGTGGAGGAAACCATCAATCTAAAATAGAGTATGAAGGGAAGAATGTTATCCCTTGAGGAGAAAATTGATAAAATTTGGAATGTAGTTATGAAGAGTAGAGAAGCCCCTAAAGTCTTGACTATGTTAGACTCTACGATGGCTTTCTCCCCTAAAAAGAGAAAGGAAATTTTGTCTATTGATTCTATGGTTGCAGGGTAAGTTGATGGTGGAGGATTATGCTATTGTTAAGGGTGTTGCTAAAGGTTTTGTTTTGAGTTGTGAGGCAAAAACTAGTGTGCCTGGGGTTAGGACTAGAAATAGATTGAAAAATTAGGCTAGGGCCTTGGGTATTGAGGTTTCTGATACTGGGGTTAAAGGACAAAAGCTTGTTGCTAGTAAGATGGAAGCTATTGAAATTTTGAACAATATGTAGTGGTGTTTGTCAATTTCTGGTTATTTTTTGGCTGGTGGTTTGCTAACTTTGGGCTGATGGTTGTTTAATTTTGTTCATTTTTTTTTTCAGTTGTTCCTTTTTGTAAAGAGTTTTGGGCCCCTTCAAAACCTGTCTTTTACCTCTAATCAAAACAAAAAATGTTTGAATCAATTATATTATAATCCTAATTTTAATTAATAATTCTTTTAATTTTAATTAAATGATTAATAATTAAGGTAATTATATTTTAAATCTAGTTAATTACACTGAGAGGCATTCTATCAGTCACAGCAGGGGATCAAAAGACCTGAGTACATAAAAAATAAAGCTAAACTGTTACAAACTGATGGCAGTTACAAAAATGAGTCAAGTTTAAATTGAAGTGCAGGAGATTGTAATGGAGAAGGTAGAAGTCAAAAAGGCAGGCATTTCAAATCATGGCTCCAAAATCACTTTCAAATGGATCCCTACACTTGGTTTACTCGATGCGTTTCTCATAATTCCTAAGAGGCTCTAGAAAATTCTGAAAGTGGCCAACGTGGATAGCACTCCTCCTGCTATCAGTTGTCCACCCAATAATATATAGGTTCCAAAAGTCAAGAGTGCCTTCTTCAGCCACAGGAACTTGGTATGTCGCAAGTCCTCCAATTTCAACTCGTCTAATATGGGTGAATAGCCATAAATTAACTCATATGGGCTTTGGTAGTGATTTTGATTTTACCTATTAGTTCCACGACCTTTTTCTTTATTTTTTCATGGATATTTTCTATGGCTATTGTGAATTTGTTACTGACACAATCTTGCATTGCACTTCTTTCTCCATTGCTGACTGGATGGTGTCAAGGTTGTTGTGTCCTCCAAAATTTCATTTTCATGGTTTGGGAAATATTCCAATTTGATGTTGAAAACAATATATTCAAATGTACCCTTTTAGACATTATCTTTGGGTGGATGTGCATCTATAGGACCAAAAATTGTCTTAAAGCTTCTTGAGAATGTTTTTTTGATAAAGCAATAGGCTTTGATCTAGGCCCGAGTGTCTTGAAATCTTCCAGCTATGATTAGAGGAGATATTTGTCCAGCCATTTTTGCAGCTTTGTACTATGAAGAAGACCGATTATCCAACTATCAGAGCTAAAAAAACCTTCAATTGCAGGTATGAGTTGATTTCCAAAACTAAAAATCATGCAAAGTTGTCAGGACCCTCATGTCTCTAGGGAGCACGTGGAGTTTGTGGTTAAGAAGTCTCTCTTATTTCACAAGTAGGAGGAGTTGGAATCGAAATAATTTATTAGTGAACCAAAGGTAGATTTATTTTTTCACTACCCTTTTGTCTTAGATACACGACCTCACAACTACCATTTATTGAACAAGTGGCAAGCTTTTCATCATCGAGTGGATTGAAGGTTGCCCCATTATTTACTCCCTTTTTTTGTTTATCAGTGACGTTATTTCTAACCAGATTCTAACGATTTTCTCCAATGCTGATGCCATTTTTCTCTAGTTTGTTATAAATTATATTTCTAACCAAATTCTAACAATTTTCTCCAATGGCGATGTCATTTTTATTTGGTTTGTTATAAATTATGTTTCTTCAAAATCATTATAGATATTTTTTGATGAGTAGGAAACAAATAAAATCGGCATAAAGCAGGGTAAATGGGTAGTTTTTTGCACTCAATGTTCCAAACACAAATTGCTCACTAAACGTGGTATCACAACAGGCCATTCAGAATTTGAACCATACTACCCATATCACGAGTGGGTTGTCGAAGGAGAAGGCATGGAGAGTAAAGACTAGCAACAGCTATTTACAGCTTATTGCTACTTACTTTAACCACCTAAATATTAGAGCCAATAAATCATTGAAGTAATATTATTATTTCTAGGCATCTATGAATCGAGTTAATTATAATATAGTGGTAATAATTATTCATTATTTAAATGTTAAAAACACACCTCTTCAATCTTCTAATGGAAGATATTGTTTAATTTTTGGTGGTATGAAATAACCCAATTCTATTTAAATTTTACAACTGCATTAGTTTTTTTGTTTATTGATGGTGTTATTTTCAGAGAAATGGCATCTGTTTGGTTGTGGGTTGTTCTTTCTTCGTTGGGAAAATTTTCTCTTGGCTTAAATCTAGTTGTGGCTTCATTTCTAAGGAAGATGTTTATTTTAAATGAGTTTCAATCATTCCTGGCGGTTTTGTGCATCTATGGTTGCGGGACTAATTTGTGCTAGATTTGTGGCTTGATTTGTGCCACTATTTTTTTGAGGTCATCTAGGTGTATTATAGGTACGTATGGTGAGTGACAATTAGTTTTTGGGTGCGTGATTCATTTAAGGATTTGTTGGAGATGTTATTTTTTCAAAGTTTTTTCTTTTATTTTTATCCATCATACGTCATATGCCAATAGCTTTTTGGTGGATATCTTAACAATATATATTCTACACTTCATTTCTTGAAATATTTAGAATAGTTTGCATAGAATTTCATTAAGTAATGTTATTTACATTACTATTAACAAATTGTCATGTAGTGTTAAATACTATCTATGTTTGTTTATGAAATATTAAACATTAAATTATTTATTACATAATATAAAATGATATTTGATAATATACATAATTATTTAAAAAAAAATACAATATAAAAATAAAATATATATAAAATATTAAATATTTTAAAATTATAAAATAATATCAAACTATATAATATAATAAATTATATTAGATTATATATATTTAATATTATATTAAATATATATTATAAAATTGTAAATTAATTATAGAATATATTATATGGTAAAGTATACAAAACATTACTAATATGATTTAAATAAATTACACAAAAAATTACTAATTATAATAATAATATTAATTAGAACAATGTTAATTATAATTGTAGGTTAACTTTATTAATTATTAATTATAACACTAACACTATTCCTAACATTAAAACTAATTCTAACTCTAACACTAATTCTAACATTGACACTAATTGTAGGAGTTGATGGTGACTCCTCAACACCCCCAAGATCAGTTGCGACCAAAACCACTTCCACAAGAGAGAGAATGGCAAGAAAGCTTGCTTCACAATGCAAGATTGATTGATTGCTTGAATACAAATGTACATGAGATGCCTTGCTTATATGGGCAAGGTTGAGAGATAGGTATGAATATGATGTTGACAAATGTCATGATCCAATGACATGAGACAACCAACAACCTAATCACCTAGGAAATGATGCATCCTAGCTAGATAAGATAAGTTCTAGATAAGCCAACTAAGCCTTCTAGAAAGAATCTTTTATCCTAAGTAAACTTAACCATGTGAATATGTCCCCTAATTACCTAGTGAATGAATTAGCTAGGTACAAGACAATTATTCACACCAACACCCCCCCTTAAGTGCAACTTAGGGAGAAGATTATTATGCAAAATATGCAAAGACTATGACTATGGGTCCCAACTACTAGGCCATGTTAGGTACCCATTTACAATGCAAATGATGCAATCTCTCACAAGTGGAGAAAAGGAGAAAACCCAATGGGACAAAACTCCTCTCCAAAAGAGAAAATAAAACAAAAGAAACAAGACAACATGATGTGTGGAGGACTCAATGATACCCCCCAAGGACAACATGCATCATGTATATACAATCAAATACCCCCCCATAAGAAGGAAGTAGAGAGATAAGATATCCCCCCCATGATGAAGAAGCTCCAATGCTGATGAAGAATGCCTGAAAACAAAAGATGACCCAATGTCTGCAAGCAACACATCTCCCCTTGGGAAGAAAGAAATCCATAAGCTAATGATGAAGCCACTCCATGTCCAACTGAAAGGAGAAAGCATGAATGCTCAACATGTATGCCTCTGAAAACTGATGAAGATCCTCCAAGCTTGAATGAGCCACAACAGAATCATGGTCAAACTGAACCAAGAAACATGACAAATCAAGTGATGGAGGAGACTCATGAATGTCAATCTCCAAAGACAAAGAAGATGGGATAACAGTTGTACTGAAACTGTCATCAAAGAGGAGAGAAATCCCCTCAAGTGTGTCCTCCAAATCTACAGTATGAGACTCCATGAACAAGCTAGAAATCCCTATCAAATACTCATCCCACAAAGCAAGATCTAAAAAACTATGATCATCCTACTGAATAGAAGCATCAATGGCTAAAGGAGCAGGAGGTGGAGGAGTAGGAAGCTCAGTACTAGTCTCTAGAATACCAATGTGTAGATGACCAAACTTCTCCTCACTATCATGGTTCACACTCAATGGAGTGTGTGATGCATTCAAAGGAACATTATCATCTTCTGAAGCAAAATGTGAAAAGGAATATACACCAGATGCATGATCAACCATCCCAATAGCAACAATATCCCTAGTCTCCAAGTCCCTTATGTACACCCTATCTAGAGTGAACTCAACTATTTTTCCTTGACCCCCATGAGTAATTTGATAAATAGAAAGGAGATTAGTGGACAACGAAGGAACACAAAGTACATCATTGAAGCTCCCTTCCCCCATATCAACAGAACCCTTCCCACTTACTTTCATATATGTATTATTACCCATCAATATATGAGGTGAATTACAAGGCTCAAAAGAAGAGAACATATCCATAGAAGATGCCATATGATGAGATGCCCCTGAATCAAGAAGCCATCTATGAGATGCAAGACTTGTAGAGGCCAAGAGTGCTTGTCCTTTCATCTTGTGTAGCCCAGAAGTAGATCCTGTGTCCTGTGACTTAGATGAAGATGATGGAGCTGTCGATTGAGATGTTGAAGAAGAAGTGCCAGACACTGATGAGGGCAGCTTAATGTTATTCTTTTGAAGGTGTGTGAGTTCATCAATCTTCTTATTATAACATCTATGCTCATCATGTCCTAATCTTTTACAATATGCACATTTTGATAGATGATTCCTCTTTAGAAGAGGATGTGGACTCAGGAGTGCTATGTGAAGGAGAATCTTTACCTTGCTCATTAGACTTGGGTGCCTTGTTCTGGTTCTTACCTTTGCCACTTGAATCCTTTGTCTCTTTTGCAACAAGAGCATGAGATCTAGAAGACTTCAATGTGCCCATGTGTACCAACTTTTCTTGTTCCCTTGTGAGTTGAGCTACAAATTCATCAAGAGAAGGCATTTTGTATGCATTTCCAAGAGCATCCATTGTAGCATAGAAAGTAGAAACAAACACTGAATAATCAGGACCAAGCTTAGCAAGAATAGAAAGTATCAACTGTTCATCCTCTTTAGTGACCCCACAATTAGATAACTACAATCTAAGAGAATTGAGCTTAGAGAAAAAGTCTTAGACATTGTCAAAATCTGAAGGATTAAGACCCATAAGTTCATTCTCCAACTTAAATTTTCTCATCTTATCTGGCTTACCAAAGAGACTCTCCAAAGTATTCCAAGCTTCATTAGGATGAGTGCAAGATGCAACATGATATCTAAGATCTGGAGAAATGGACAACTTCAAAGTACCAAGAGCTTCATCCCTTCTATCAATCCATTTTCTTTTCTCTTTTGCTCCTGCAGGTTATGGATCTTGACCAAATGTGATTCGTTGTAACTTTGATTTTAACAACAATAACTCCATTTGAGATTTCCACTAATGATAGTTATATGGAGTTAGAAGTACAACTTTTGTCAAATCCATGATACAATGAGATATTACAAGAGGAGAACAACAAATTTCCCTCACAATACAAGATATCAACCCCTTTGTCCCAACAAGATTACACCTTTTTTTTATGCAAATTTACAAGAAGGAATCCCAAACTATCAAATCAGCTACAAACTAAAAAATATGAAAATCTGGAAACAAATTTGCAAAAAGTGCATGAGTAGATCTGAAGTACTCCTGAATACCTTCCAAATGCCGCAAATTTGGAGAAAATCAGAGATCGGAGCACAAAGATATGAGCTCAGAGGTAGAAAACGTTGATCTGGCTTCAACCTAGAAAAAGAGGCACAAAATTGCAAAATCTATGCAAAATATCTGCACCGCTGAAAAATTCAGGTCTCCACCTTTCCGTTGATATTTCGTTTCTGAAATTTCGCCTTCGTATGCAAAAGTTATGAAAAAATGAAAAAAAGGCCTATAAATAGGCACTTGGGGGCAAACACAAATAATTAGCAGGCTAATGAGGTGCAATTTTTTGGCACCTGGTGGCTATAGTTAGGTTATCCATGTGACCACACCGCCAAGAAAAGCAAAATAATAATGATTGAATACAAAGGTCGGCCTTTTTACAAGTTTTAATATATCAAAACCTTCAAAAAATGTGGTCGATATGTCGGCTTATTAACAATTTTTGAATGATATAAAATAAGATTTATATCAAAACTTGTTGTATTGAAGAATTCATCATACCACAAAAAACAGCTACTAGACAGATGCTGGAACGCGGACTGGGCAAGTGGATGCACAGACCAATTCAACCACTATGGCAGATGGAGGAAACAATGCCTGCAAGCCAACTGATGCTTGTACCCTGTGGGATGAGACAAGGGTAGCGACAGGCTTCAATAGGGAATGTGCTCACCAATGTAAAAGTCAATGGCAGTCCTGAATAGAGTACACCAGATGAAGGGGTGGCCAATCAAAATAGAGGTATGACCAATTGGATGCGATGCTATCTATTGCTTGTACAGAACCCTACCAGAAGGATGTAGAAACTGCCAAATCCTTGACTTGACAGTATGTACAAATGCTACTAACCACCGATTGCAGGCTATTGGATGCCAATGGAAGGGTACACCAACGATGCCGACAATAGATCAAGCCTTCATACCTCTAATGACCACCAAATGAAAAGATCACCGACGATCTAAGTACCCACCTCTGATGGATATGATCAGAGTATAGGCCATCAATTTGATTGCCAAGAGGGTCGGTCGAAGCACAATAAATGGTCGCTGAGTGATGAACGCCGGACAATTTGAAGCTAGATCGTACCCTTGGCAGCGATGATGCATGGGTACCGCCGAGTACTGTGGACTGGATATGGTAGCCGATCCAAGTACAGGGCTGACCAACTATACGAACCTAGTACAGAAAGAGTATTCCACAGAAAATGCCGATCCAAATATAAATTGCCCCATACAAATTTCAAAGACCCGAATATCTAATATTTGAGCCCGAAATTAAAATATTTTGCCCCAAAATATTTTGTATGAAAATAATAGTCTCATAAAATTTTCCCCAAATATTTTAACAATAATGTCGCAGAAAAATATTTTACAAAATATTTTTTTTGCGAAAATTGGAAAAATCGTACCGCTTGGGAGGCTATCCCAGCAAAAAAAAATTGCCTCAAAAACAACTTTACCCAATATAGGCGAATTTACAGTCAAAATTCATCTACGGAAGCTTCTGAATTCAACCGTGAGGTTCTTGAAACCCCAATATGCACCCAGCAAAAATCTTCAAGCCAAAATATCACCCTCAGATTTGGGAAGGAATCTGCAACACTTGGAGAGCTCTGATACCATGTAGGAGTTGATGGTGACTCCTCAACACCCCCAAGATTAGTTGCGACCAAAACCACTTCCACAAGAGAGAGAATGGCAAGAAAGCTTGCTTCACAATGCAAGATTGATTGATTGCTTGAATACAAATGTACATGAGATTCCTTGCTTATATGGGAAAGGTTGAGAGATAGGTATGAATATGATGTTGACAAATGTCATGATCCTATGACATGAGACAACCAACAACCTAATCACCTAGGAAATGATGCATCCTAGCTAGATAAGATAAGTTCTAGATAAGCCAACTAAGCCTTCTAGAAAGAATCTTTTATCCTAAGTAAACTTAACCATATGAATATGTCCCCTAATTACCTAGTGAATGAATTAGCTAGGTACAAGACAATTATTCACACCAACACTAATTATAACACTAACACTAATCCTAATTCCAACACCCACACTAATCCTAATTCTAACACTAACACTAATTCTAACTCTAGCATATATAACCTTAACTTTATTAAATATATACAAGACTAACACTAATTTTTATTCTAACTCTAATCCTAACACTAATACTAATTCTAACCCTAACCTTAACTCTATGTCTAATTCAAACTCAAGTTGTAACCCTAACCCTAAAACTAACACTAATTGTGTATAAAATTCTAATAGTAACAATAATTTTAACACTGACACTAATTCTAACATTGACACTAATTCTAACACTGACACTAATTCTAAACCTACATCTAACTCTAATTCTAACACTAACATTGATTATAACCCTAACTCTAACATACACTAATTCTAACCCTACCCCTAACTCTAATTCTAACTCTAACCCTATGCATAACATTAACACTAATTCTAACCCTGGCCCTTACTATGATTCTAACTTTGAACTTATTCCTATTTCTAAATCTAACATGAATTATAATTATAACCCTAAACCTCAACCTAACTCTAACAGTAATTGTAACTCTAACTCTAACCCTAAAACTAACACTAATTCTAACTCTAACTCCACTAATTCTAACACTACCCCTAAATCTAATTTTAACACTAACACTAACATTAAACTTAACACTATTGTAACCCTAAACCTTACTCTATTTATAACTTTAACCTTAAATGCAACCATATTTTTAGAATTATCATTAATTTTAAATATAACCCTAACCCTAATTCTAATAAAGGTTACAATTATTATGGTTAGGCTTAGAATTCAATTAGGGTAACTATTCACTTAGGGTTATGTTTAAGGTTTAATTTAGGTTAGGGTTAGGTTTATACCATAAATATTGAAGTTAGGGTTAGGGTTCAATTAAAGTTGTCATTAGGGTTCAATTAGGGTTAGGATTTACTTAGGGTCAAAGTAAGAGTTAGATTTCAATTAGGGTAATGGTTAACATTATGGTTAAGATCTAATTAGGATTTAGAATTAGGGTGAGAGTTCAATTATAGTTAGGGTCCAATTTGAATAAGGGTTGGGTTTAATTAAGGTTAGAATTTAATTAGGGTTAGGGTTTAATTAAGGTTAGAATTCAATTAGGGTTAGGGTTATAGTTCAATTAGGGTTAAGGTGTGGGTTCAATAATAATTAGGGTTATGATTATGGTTCAATTAGAGTTAGGGTTTTATTAGGATTTAATTAAGATTCGGGTTATAGTTGTGATTAAGGTTAGGGTTAGGACTAGGGTAATTGTTAGGGTTAGGGTTAAATTAGGGTTCAAAATTAGGTCTTGGGTGCATTTATGGTCAGGGTTATGATTTAATTAGAGTTAGGACTCAATTAGGCTTAGGGTTCAAATGGGGTTAGAATTCAACTAGGGTTAGGGTTATGGTTCGATTAGGGTTCACTTAGGATTCACTAAGGTGTAGGTTTTAATTAGGGTTAGGGTTAAATTAGTGTATAATTAGGTTAGGGTGCAATTAGGGTTAGGGTTATGGTTATGGTTCAATTAAGGGTTAGGATGAAATTAGGGTTAGGGTTAGGGTTTAGAAAAGGTTACAACTCAATTATGGTTAAATTAGTGTTCACTATAGGTTAGGATTATGATTCAATTAGGTTTAGGATTTGATTAGGTTTAGGGTTCGATTAGGGTTTGGGTTAGGGTTAAATTAAGTTTTAGTTAGGGTTAGTATTATGGTTCAATTAGAGGATTAGGTATCAATTAGGGTTAGGGTTCAACTACATATAGTGTTAAAGTTCAATTAAGGTTCACTTACGATATATTTAGAGTAAATATTTAATTAGGGTTAGGGTTAAATTAGGGTCTAGGTGTGATTAAGATTATTATTGAGGTTGAGTTTAGGGTTAGGGTTAGGTTTGAGGTTAAAATTATGCTTTAATTAAGGTTAGGGTTACATTATGGTTCAGTTAGGGTTAGGATGTAAATAGGGCTATGATTAGGATTAGGATTAGGATTAAGGTTAGGGTTACAATTAGGGTTTAAATATGGTTAGGTTGTAATTAAGATTTAATTAGTGTTCAATTAAGATTCAATTAGTATTTAAATAAGGTTAGGGTACAAATATGGTTAGTGTTAGTGTTAGTGTTAACACTAACCCTAATTCTATCTTTAACCCTAACCCAAAACCTAATCCTAATTTGATCTTTCACTATAACCCTAATTCATTTAAATATATCTCTAATTATTATACAAACCCTAACCTTGACCTTAACCCTAAGTATAACCCTAACACTAACCCTAATTTTATCTTTAACCATAACAGAAAATCTAACCCTAATTCATTTAAATCTATCTCTAATTATAACACAAACCCTAACCCTAATCTTAATCCTAAGTATAACCTTGGCCCTAACCCTTATTCTATCTTTAATTATAACCTTGACCCTAACCCTAATTATATATCTAAACTTAACCCTAATCCTAGCCTTCTCCCAAACCCCAACTCAAACCCAAACTCTAATTCTAACCCTAACCCTGAAACTAAGCATAATTATATTTCTAGCACTGACCCTAACACTAATCCTAACCCTAACACAAACTTTAAACCTAACCATATACCTAAACCTAACTCTAATTCTAACCATAATCCTAACCCTAACTATATCACTAACTGTAACCCTAACCTTAACCCTAATTATAACTCTAACCATAACCCTAAACCAAAAAGTAACCCTAAACCTAATCTTAATCATAACCCCAACTCTAACCTTCATCCTAACAATAATCCTAACTCTAAGCCTAACCCTTATTCTATCTCCAATTGTAACCTTGACCTTAATCCTAACAATAACCTTAACACTAAACTTAAACCTCACCATAACTCTTACCTGTTGATGTTTTCTGCACAACAACAACTCAGACAAAATATAATATCCTATCTCTCTTGAAAGGTAAATCTCTATCAGAAAGCCTCAAGAGATAACCCCAAGGTCTCTAATGTTAGGTCTTGACAATGCATAAACAACTCAGTGATAAATGTGAAAATGCTAGTAATCACAAAGGGACCTTACTACAAGCAAATACTGAATCTTTAATTTATCAGATCTGGCAATGTAATGATACTTCAATCTTAAATATTGCTTGAATGATAAAAGAAACAACAAAAGATAAGGGTTTTAGAGAGATTACTAAGATTAATGCTACTCTTAAGATTAGCAATGCAAATGATGAAATATTTGAAATGGACCAATCCCTCATAAACCAATTCCTACTTAACCCAAATGAATATGCAATCTTACAAGAACAGTACAGTCTTCTAAGGTATTAAAGATTTTTCAGATCATGAACATTCATCCCAAATAACCCTAAGGAAATTAAAATGAATAAACCTTCATAATTGAATTAAGCACAATAGATATATGGTCCAGGCTCACTTTGCAAAACAACTAACAGTAGGCTAGCTGCAAAAAGTATGGACCAGGGGTCGTTGCAAACACTTCAAGCATCAAATCATAAACACCATTGAATCATGTCTAAGTCTAATTATAACATACATATAATACTTCTCAAGCAATCTTAAAGAATGGAACAACAAGAACCATGCAATATAAGAGTAACACAAGGATGGCACCAAATGACAATGTCATTACTTGCATCAAATTATCCACTGAAGCAACATTTCCAGTTTTCTATTATAATATTTGCTTGAAAACAACTAACTTCTAACTCTTGCTCTACTGCTTAATTCGCTCCAATATCAAAACTATCTCTCTAGCCAGCTATCTATCCCTTATAAATGAGGTAGAATGCCATATTAATAGAAACCCCCAAGATATGTTGGCCTAGTTAGGGTTTACAATAATAATTGGCCACAAAACAAGTCAGCCCAAGGAGAATTCAAAATTAGATAAAAATATGCATTAAATGTGTGAACTCCATCCAGGTCGGCCTGGGATCTCCAATATAATTTGGACCAGTGCATACAAAATAATAGGGAAGCACAAATTATGATGTAACCTTACATTAACTACTTTCCCCTTTGTCTTTATTTCGATCCACCTTATCATGCACCATCAAAATTACCTTGTCCAAGTCGGCTATAGGTGGCAGAGGCAAAACCTTAAGTCTCCTTTTGATTGATTCAATATTTTCTCTTGATTGCTCCACCGACTTATCCCACTCAACCTTATTGGTTTGATATTTATCAATAACTGCAATATAGGTGGACACATCATCCAATTGATGTTCAATACCTGGATCTTCACTGGCTAGAGAATATACATCTTGCCACCATTTTCTCAATTTTTCTAAGCTTAAATGCTTCAGTGCAAACTTCCTTCTCCCTGTTATGATCTCAAAGTAAGAAATGCATCCATTATAGATATTGGTCAGGGTATCCTCAATTTTCCTGCTCTGCTTATATATCTTCTTCAAAACCTTTTGCCTTATTTATAGAGATTCAAACCATTCTGAAGGTTTGGAAGCTCTGGAGGAAGGGAGAATTCCATCATTCACTAGCTTATCCTTAGTGTATTCCATGATGGTTCTAGTTTTTTGCAACAGGAGGTCTACATCATCTTTATCATCAGCCAATACATCTTTTAACCAATCCATTGCCCTCATTGCATCTCCTCCAGTTGAAAGAATGTCCTTAATAGCATTATCCCCTCTTAGTTTGTACCCCTTGTAGCTAGTTTTTTGTAGTAAGAGTAGTGGCCTTCATTCTTTCCAGCTTAGTTATATTTTCTTGGTGCAGGAGACTTGTAGCAGAGGATGAGTAGCTAATGGACTGCAATGGTTTCATCAAATCTTTCAAATATTTCTTAAGTCTTTCATTCTCTTTCTTCAGCTCATGTTTAGTTTGTGCTTCTTTTCTCAATCTTCCCAGGATTACTGCACTAGAAACCTCATACTCCTCAATATCCTATTCCATGGAAGTAGGTCCTAGGTTGATAGTTTGCACGTTGTAATCACTCCCAGTAACCTCATCTCTATTATTTTTTGTGGCAGGAGTTGCAATGTGGACCACTCTGTTATTGGCTTCATCCCTTTCGATCTTGGAGATGACCTTGGCCTTCTTCTTTCCTTTACCTTTTCCTATTTTTGCCAATAACTCATCCCAATTGGGAGGGGTATCATCCACAACAACTTGTTTTCTCCTTATTTCTTTATCTAGCCACTCTGGAATAGTGGATTCAATCTGCATCTCACTTTGTCCCACTTTTTCCTACTGACCCTTGGGTGTATCTTCCTACTTTTTAGGAAACTCTTCATCCCTACCATGTTCCTATTTTCCACTCTTTTTCTTCATGCACTGGTGGTGGGGTCTTAACAGGTGTTTCACCTCTCTAAGGAGGTGATAGGGTAGGGTTGGGTGGAACACTCATTGTCCCATGCTCTGGGTCCTTGTTCTCAAGAACTCCTAGGTGACTCTCCCACCTTAACCTTTAGGTCCTATCTCAGGTATAGGTACCCCTGGTCCTACTAGCCAACCCCACTATCATCACTCTTCCAATCTACCAATCCAATCTTGGTGCCTTGCCACTATCTCACCCTTTACCCTTACTCTTCCCTAAAGGCCAATTACCCACAACATTCAGTTAGGTTCTTGTAGGGGTGTAGAGATGTAGTAAAAAGCTTCATAGAAACCTATTAGGGTTCTTGATCAATCACTAGACTCCAATTCTCCATCGCTTCCACCAAACCCTCTCCTAGGTTTGAAAAGGCTACAAGCCCTAAAGCCCCAACTAGGCCTCCTAACCCGAGAAAAATGGAGAGTGTGCCCAAATTCTCCAAATGAATCCAAATCTTTTCTTGGAATTCATGTACCCTTGCTCACACCTTGAAAAATTTTGGGGTTTGGAGACTCCATTGTCTGTACACTGCTCCAACCCTTAACTTAGCAAATTTAGGCTTGTTTTAAGCTAATTTCTAACCTCCTTGAGGTCAGTCAATTTTTTTGCCACTTCTTGGTCTGTGTTAAGCCTCCTTCTTGTTACCAAGCCTTTGCAAGGTAATCCACATCCTCTCCACACTGTGGTTCACCAAGAGATTGGCACCCCTTCAACCTTAGTGCTCTGCACTCTTTGACTATCCTAGCCAGGCACTGCCAAGCTCACTTAGGAACAGTCTTTTGCCATGGATTCTTGACTCCTAAGGACTCCTACCTCTACCTTATGTAAAAACATGGAGTCTAGCCTCTGTTTCCAAGAACCCATACACTAGGTACAGGGGAAACACGGTCTAGAGCTCCATCTCTACCAGTCTAATAGTCAGAACAAAAAAAAAAGTTGCAAAAAATGAACTAACCTAACAAAAACAAATGCTTGAACTGATGCAACAAGCTAACTAGTGAACTAAGCAATGCTTGGAAAAGGAATTACACTACCTACTCTACTCTCATCATCTGATCAAACCATTAATGCATAAATCCAAAACCATAAACCAGAGGATGTTCTTCAATATCACAGTCTTAATTGCACTCCATGAAATTATTACAAAATCAAAAAAACTAGCCAACCTTGCTCTCAGCTCGAGCAACTCCTTATAACTCCTCTCCAAGGTAGTTACCAATCCCTTAAGGTGGACATTTCCATAATCAAGTGGCAAAAGGTGCAAAATGTCCCATTTTGCCACCTTTGCCAATTATTGCTAACTCCTAAACAACTAAGAAACATGAGTTACAAACTCCCTCCTGATCACTCCTGATCAAAACAATAAAACACTCTAACTCAAATTCCAATGGTCAACATGACCTTCTTAGAAAATCATTTACACTAAATTTATCCTAGACTACCCATAGCCTAGTGTTTCCTAGGTGCTCCTGCACCATTCTCCCCCCTCTACACAAACTCTAAGGAAAGTTAGGAGAGGGTAGTCACACATCTATGTCCTACCTCTTAAGCTGAGCTTCATCCATCCATGTAGCCTCAGATTCATGCTTATTCCTCCATTTGACAATATGCTCCATGTATACCTTGTGTCTTGTAGCCTTCTTCACTCTTGACTCCAAGATCTTCTCTGCCTGAGGCTTGTCTTGATTAGGTAAGGATATATTGTTGATGTCCTTGAAGATCTCCTTAATGTTCTGATCCACATCAGTGACTGAACCCTTGTACTTGATCAAGTCATCTATATTGAAAACTGGTGAGATTCCTAAACCGGTAGGTAACTCTAACTTGTATACATTTTTACCATACTTGGCTAATATCTTGCATGGTCCTACTCTTTTCATTTGCAACTTGGTTGACATTCCCTTCTACAACCTTGACTTGTTAAGGTGGACCATGACATAGTCTCCTACTACAAATTGCACATCCTTCCTTGACAAATCTACCTTCTCCTTCAACTTTTGTGTAGCCTCGGTGACTGTCTTTGTCACCTGCTCCTGAATCTCTTTCATGGTTTGACTAAAGTCCTCTGTATGTCCACTTTTATGTTCCATATCTCCAAGATCTCTAAGCTCACATATGCCTCTTGGGTGCATCCCATACACAATTTCAAAAGGACTCTTCCCTGTGGTCTGGTTCACACTATCATTGTAAGCATACTCGGCTTGTGAGATAACCATATTCCATGTCTGTCCATACTCCTTAGTTAGGCACCTTAGAAGGTTACCTAGCACCTTGTTAACCACCTCTATTTGACCATCGATATGAGGATGGTAAGCTGGTCCAGATGATAGGTTGGTATCCAATTTACTCCATAGAGTCTTCCAAAAGTGACTCATGAACTTCACATCCTTGTCTGAAACAATGCTCAAAGGAAATCCATGGATCCTTACAACTTCCTTGAAGAAGAGATGAGCTATGTAACTAGCATCATGAGTAGTTTTGCAAGGGATAAAATGACTCATTTTGCTAAATCTATCCACTACTACATAGACACTGTCAAAACCAGTCTTGGTCTTAGGAAGGCCTACCAAAAAATCCATGCTTACACACTCTCATGGTCTGTTAGGAATGGGTAGGGGTTGATATAGACCAGCATTACTAGCTCCTCCCTTACCTTTCATACACACAACACATTGTTCCACATACTTTCTAATATATCTTGCCAACTTAGGCCAGTAATAGAATCTTTTCACTAGTTCTAAAGTCTTGTTGATGCCAAAATGTCCACTAAGACTTCCATTATGCTTTTCCTGAATGATATTTTCCCTCATTGACCCTCTTGGAACACATAACTAATTCCTTTAAACAATAACCCACTTTGCAATGTATACTCTAAGTATTGGCTATGGAAATGGTTCTCAAAGTTAGAACATACCTTATAGGCCTCTGAGAAGTCTTCATCTTCACCATAGAGATCCTTGAAACTCTCTATTCCAATGCTCTTGATTTGTATCTCTTGCACTGTCAACAATCTTCTACTTAGTGCATCTGCCACCTTGTTCAACTGTCCCTTCTTATGTTTAATGGTAAAAGTAAAAGCTTGGATGTATTCCATCCATTTCAAATGCCTATTACTCAACTTCTCTTGAGTGTTGATATAGCTAAGTGCCTGATTGTTAGTAAAGACTACAAACTCCTTGGGTAGAAGGTAATGCCTCCACTTCCTAAGTGACTGAACCAAGGCATGAAGTTCTAAGTCATAGGTTAAATACTTCTTTGCTTCATTGAGCTTCTCACTAAAGAAGGCTATAGGCCTGCCCTCTTGACTTAGCACTCCTCCTACTACAACTCCACTAGAATCACATTCCATAGTGAACAACTTGTCAAAGCTAGGTAACAAGAGAATAGGTTGAGTTGCCACTTCTTGTTTCAATTTCTCAAACCCTTTCTTAGCTTCTTGAGTCCACTTAAACTTAGTTTTTAAGCATCCTTTGATTGTATCTAGGACTGGTGCACATATGCCACTAAAGTTCCTTATGAATTTTCTATAAAATTGAGCCAATCCATGAAAACTTCTTACCTTTGTCCCTGTGGTTGTTGTAGGCCAATTTAGGATAGCTTCCACCTTGCTTGGATCCATCTTCAATGATCCTTTGGACACTACAAAACCCAAATATACTTGCTCTTGCTTAAAGAACTCACACTTCTCTAGATTGATTGCAACTTCTCCTCTTGCAACCTTCTAAGAACTAACTCCACATGTTTTAAATGCTCTTCTGTTGTCTTGCTGAATATGAGGATGTCATCAAGATACACTACCACAAATGTCCCTGTAAAGTCTTTAAGCACTTCATTCATGAGCCTCATGAATGTGCTAGGGGCATCAGAGAGGCCAAATGGCATCACTCTCCACTCATAAAACCTATCATTTGTCTTAAAGGTTGTTTTCCACTCATCTCCATCCTTGATACTAATATGATGGTATCTGCTCTTGAGATCCAACTTGGTGAAGTACTAAGCTCCTCCAAGACAATCCATCAAGTCCTCAATTCTAGGAATAGGAAACCTATACCTGATTGTGATTCTATTTATTGCTCTAGAATCAGTGCATAATCTCCACTTACCACCTTTCTTTGTTGCTAAGACCATTGGTACTACACATGGGCTAATGCTCTTCCTAATCAAGCCTTGATATAACAACTCTTGCACTTGTCTAGCTACCTCTAGATTATGATTTGGTGCAAGCTTATAAGCTACTTTGTTTGGTAATGAAGCCCCTGGTATGAAGTCAATCTGATGACTAATGGTTCTTTGTGGAGGTAAGGTTGTTGGTGTCCCATCACTCACTATGTCCTTATACCTCTCAAGTAACTTTTGGACTGCTTCTGGTATGACTGTTTTCTTAGTCTTATCTTCCTCTTTGGATTGCATCATGATCGCATATCCTTCACCTCCTTGATGTAGGTTGTTAATGAACTCTTTTCCACTATTTAATAAGACACTAGGGGTCTTTGACTGTCACTCTTCTTCATCTGACAGTGACTGCAACTTGAAAGTCTTCCCATCCTTCTTGAAAGAAATGGTGTTCTCTTTTCCATCATGCATGACACTTTTATCATACTTCCATGGTCTGCCCAATAGAAGATGGCATGCATCCATGGGTAAAACATCACAAACCAACTTGTCTTTGTATCCTCCAATGGAGAACTCCACCGTTACTTGCTAATTCACTAAAACACTTTGCCCTTTGTTTAGCCATGTGACCTTGTAGGGGTTAGTGTGGGGTACCTTCTCCAATTTCAATTTCATTATTGCCTCCTCTAAGATAATATTGTCTGTTGAACTTGAATCTACTATGACCTTGCATACTTTACCAAGTATCTTGCACCTTACTCTAAATAGAGCTCTCCTTTGTTTTAGCTCTTCCTTGACCGGTTGTTTGATCAAAGCTCTACTAAACATCAGATTCTCCCCCACTTCTGATTCAATGTGACTAACATCTGGTGACTTGACACTCATGGTGTCCTCTTGTGCATATGCCACTCTCTTCTTAGTACTTGATGAGGAAGCTTTCTCTGGGCACCTATAAGCAGGATGACCTACTTGTCCATAATGGTAACACTTCATATTAGCAAAGTAAGAATTGCTCCTGCCTACTCCTCTTCCTCTGTTGGAACCTCCTTGAGGTCCTCTACCTTTGTTATATTCTCCTCTAGATGGTGTCTCACTTCCATGCTCAGTGATTTTAGACTCTCCTTGGTTTCTTTGTTTAGTCCCTCTACCTTGGTATCCACCTCTGTGTCCTCTTTGATTGTTGCCTTTGCCTCTACCCTTAGAAGCCTGGTCTTGTTTCCTCTTGCTTCTTCCCTCAATATTAATAGCTAATTGGTAACATTGGTGTACTATTTTAGGACTTAGAAGAGTCATCTCCTCTTGGATGTTCCACTTCAAGTCGTTAAGATATCTAGCCACCTTGAGACTTTCATCCTCTGTCACATTAGACCTCATGCAAAGTTTTTAAAACTCCTTAGTGTAAGTGTTTACATCTTGGTTTCTTTGCCTCAATCTCTATCTTTTCTTATGCAACTAAATCTCATAATCATCTGGCATGTATGCTTCTCTTACCTTGGCAACCATTCCCTTCCAAGTAGAGATAGGTTTCTTACCTTCTTTTTCCCTCTCTGTCTAAATGAACTTCCACCATATCAAGGCAGAATCTCTTAATCTTGATTTGGCCACCTTTACCTTCTATGCTTCAGTGACTCCATCACATTCAAAATGGTTTTCCATACCCTCTATCCAATCAATAACTAAATCAGCTTCCATTTTTCCACTAAACAGTGGTATACCTTCAAGTGCTTTTCCACTCAAAGCCTTCAATGCCTTCAAGAAAGGCTCTTCTTTTAGAATAGGGTTAGGTTCAGGGGTCTTGTCTTCCTCTGCAACCTCTTCTTCCTTCGGTACCCTTCCTTCAAATTGCACACTCCTCACTGCTTGGTCAAGTTGGGCTATTCTTTCCCTCAATATCCTATTGTCTTCCTCTTGTTCTTCGACCATCTTGGCCAATTCTGCATTTGTCACCATGATGGAAGAATCACTAGACTCAACCTCTGACATATATTATTCTATCCCAAATATTTTACTACTCTGATACCAATATGATATGGTAGGGTTGGGTGGAACACTCATTCTCCCATGCTCTGGGTCCTTGTTCTCAAGAACTCCTAGGTGACTCTCCCACCTTAACCTTTAGGTCCTATCTCAGGTATAGGTACCCCTAGTCCTATTGGCTAACCCCACTATCATCACTCTTCCAATCTACCAAGCCAATCTTGGTGCCTTGCCACTATCTCACCCTTGACCCTTACTCTTCCCTAAAGGCCAATTACCCCCCACATTTAGTTAGGTTCTTGCAGGGGTGTAGAGATGTAGTAAAAAGCTTCATAGCAACCTATTAGGGTTCTTGATCAATCACTAGACTCCAATTCTCCATCGCTTCCACCAAACCCTCTCCTAGGGTTAGAAAAGGCTACAAGCCCTAGAGCCCCAACTAGGCCTCATAACCCGAGAAAAATGGAGAGTGTGCCCAAATTCTCCAAATGAATCCAAATCTTTTCTTAGAATTCATGGTACCCTTGCCCACACCTTGAAGATTTATGGGGTTTGGAGCCTCCACTGTCCGTACACTGCTCCAACCCTTAACTTAGAAAATTTAGGCTTGTTTTAAGCTAATTTCTAACCTCCTTGAGATCAGTCAGTTTGTTTGCCACTTCTCAGTCTATGTTAAGCCTCCTTCTTGTTACCAAGCCTCTGTAAGGAAATCCACATCCTCTCCACACCATGGTTCACTAGGAGATTGGAACCCATGCAATCTTAGTGCTCTGCACTCTTTGACTATCCTAGCGGGGCACTGCCAAGCTCGCCTAGGAACAGTCTTTTTCCATAGATTCCTGACTCCTAAGGACTCCTACCTCTACCTTATGTACAAACATGGAGTCTAGCCTCTGTTTCCAAGAACCCATACACTAGGTATAGGGGAAACACAATCTAGAGCTCCATCTCTGCTGGTCTGACAGTTAGAACAAAAAAAATTTGCAAGAAATGAACTAACCTAACAAAAACACATGCTTGAACTAATGCAACAAGCTAACTACTGAACTAAGCAATGCCTAGAAAAGGAATTACACTACCTACTCTACTCTCAGCATCTGATCAAACCAATAATGCATAAATCCAAAACCATAAACTAGAAGATGTTCTTCAATATCACAGTCTTAATTGCACTCCATGAAATTATTACAAAATCAAAAAAACCAACCAACCTTGCTCTCAACTCGAGCAACTCCTTATAACTCCTCTCCAAGGTAGTTATCAATCCCTTAGGGTGGACATTCCATAATCAAGTGGAAAAAGGTGTAAAATATCCCATTTTGCCACATTTTCCAATTATTGCTAACTCCTAAACAACTAAGAAACATGAGTTACAAACTCCCTCCTGATCACTCTTGATCAAAACAAGAAAACACTCTAACTCAAATTCCAATGGTCAAGATGACCTTCTTAGAAAAACATTTACACTAAATTTATCCTAGACTACCCATAGCCTATTGTTTCCTAGGTGCTCCTGCACTAGGAGGTTTGTCTTCTTCACTTCTAGTGGGTGAGTCCTCATAAGTCACCAAGGGAGTTTGTAGGATCTTCTCAATTTTTGCAGCTGCACTATGGAGCTGACCTTCTTGAAATCCTTCTCCCACTTCACTTGGCAGATGCTCTACATCTGTTGGTTGTTCTAATGCACCATGTGATTCATGGGGTGGAGAAGCCTCTTTATGTTGTTCTACGACAGAGAGTACTGGAGGAATATCCTTCTTTGGCACACTATCCTTGGGAGAACGAGTTCTTGATCTCCTTGTGTATACCTATGTCTTCTCTCCAGAACTCTCTATAATTACCACCGTTGAAGGATCAATTTCACTTTTCTCCTCGGAAGCTCCACCTTTATTTCTTGAACCCTTTATTATTTTCCTCCTTTTAGGTGTTGGGGCACTGTCCTTTTTTCCTCCCTCACCGGGTTCTCCTTCTACAACTTTTTCTGTCCTTGAAGTAGCAGTCCTCTTTTTTGCTTTCAGTTTCCTCTGTTTCTCCTGCTCTTCTCCTTGAAGACCTTTGATCTTAATCTTAAACGGAGAATCCACCTTGGGTTTTCCCTTAGGATCTTCCTTAGCCAACTCCTCAGAGGTGTAATTTGATTCTAGATCCCCCATTAAATTGTAGGTACATGGAACACCTTCACTTTCAAGTTCCCACACCTTGTGATTGAGCCTTAACTTGGTGTATTTCATCATTGGGTTCATGATTTGTCCTAATTCAGTCTTTTCTTCCTCCAGCCAATCCACCTCACCAATTGGTTTGTCTTTAATTGGATCATAATCATGACTTTGGATTAAGTCTCCATCATCCTCCACCTAATCAGGAACCATTTTCACATTGTACCTTCGAACTAAATCAACTAGGAGTCTAGAAAATTTCTTCTTTCTTACCTCAAACTCATCCTTGATATTGGCCCAATAGTCCTCTATATCATCTTTGTGGTGATATTCCTTGCTGGCTTTCTTTTGTGCTTCTCCGGTGATATCAAAACCCTACCTCTTGGAATGGTAAGACAACCCAAGAGTACTCATTTCCTCCTTTGAATCATAGGCTGAATTAATTGAGGGGCATACTTCACTGGTACATATCTTTAGAGCAAAATCTCCACCAAATCCAATTTTATGCTTATCCTTCTTTACAATGGCATCAAAGTCACATATTTTCCTTGTGACCTCCAAAAGTATAACATGGTCTGTGGGATACCTTGGAAGCCTATATGGAGCCCTCTGACAACCATCTACTCTTATGTAAGAGAAGGTGGAAAACTTTATAAACCAAGCCCCATACCTTTGATCAGCTCCTGGCACTATCTGATATTTTTACATGCTGTGCACCTTGGAGTAATCTAGTGATGTGCATGGTGAATGCATCATTCACTCTCCTGTAACTTGAGCTCCCTAAGTGCAATTGAGGATAAACCTCATAAATTACATCTTGTCCAAATATTCCTCTTGTGCTTAATTCTTTATAGGGGTGGAATCTTGCAAGTGCATAGACTAAATAAGAAGTCATGGTGAATGTCTTGGTCTGCAGTGCATTGCATAATTTCTCATGGATCACAACACTTATAACACCTACCCAATGATAGTTGATCTTCTCCTGTTCCATCCTCACAATGACATGGCACATCCAATTCTTGAACATGCCTGCACTCTTTAGGCCTGTCACCTAGCTAAGCAATGTGATGGCATCATAAACTTCTTGTTTAAACTTTTCCCTGTGCAATTGCTTAGGTAGTTTTGAGAAATGAGACTTTGGCATTTCAAGCCAATAATTGATAACCTGTTGTGACTTAATAGTCTCCTCCTCGTAGTACCTTTTAGCCACCTCCATATTGAATGCTACCACATGGGATCTGTCTGGCATGTCAAAGGTTTGTACAATAGAGAAAGTGTTAAGATTAGCTAGTACCCTCTCTTGAGGACCGACTATCCTTTGTCAATCCTTGTCATAGTGTCGGGCACATTCCAATACCAACTCATAACATTGAACTGTCGGGGGAAACCCTACTACATGAGATAATCCTGATTCCATTAGTCTCCTGGCCAGCAATGGAAGATCTTTTTGTGCCATTCTTGCCTTAAACTCCTCATAGTCCCATCGACCCACATTTGTATCTGAAACCTCAAACCAGACAGAGGCTATCTTACTTTCTGGAATCTTGTTCTTCATGTCCAATTTAAATCTTTCTGCTTCTGAGATGGAGGATCCCTCCATATCACTCTTAGCTTTTCCAGCCACTACTTTACTAGATTCAGCCTGCATCCATTGAATACCAACATAAAGATCCAATTATTGATAACATATTTATCAAAGTGTTAGCTCAAAATCATAATAAGACCATCAAATCAATCATAAATCATCATAATTTGGAAGTTTGGGATTCCAAGCTAACCGGGGAAAATTAGTTTGGGAGGAACTTCAAAAAATTCTAGACCAGGCGGATTCTCCTAAAGAAGGCACAAATATCAACAATGGATCATCAAAAAAAATAAAGGATGCATATAACATTGTGTAATCTATCAGTTTAAAGCATGGGATGTTAAGCATCCATCATTAAATTCACCCATTTCATCCAATCTCTACGTTCCACGAAGCCTCAAAGAGAGTTTGAAACCGAAATTTTGTGAAAATAACAATAGCATATGAACTCCAGGGAAATGAAGGGATAAAGGAAAAATTTAGAAAATCCAGAATCGACGAAAATCCGCGAAGAAGGAAAATTTTTGGATTTTCAACAAACACCCCGGGAAACTGAAGGTTAAATGGAATCCGGGAAAATCCGACGATGCTAAAATTTCACGGAGTCCTCGAAATCTCAAAAAATTGTCGTTATGTTAGATTTTTCTTTGATATGATCTAACATCCATGAATCTCAAATCTTTTGGGCTCGACTCGAATCTAATTTAGGTTTCCTATCAACCCCTTTGGATCGAGACTACTTGAGGCATTAAATGATAAATATTCATATCAAACCAATGATGCCCTAGATTTAACTATTGAAAACCTCTGCCATGGGTCAAAGGAACTAGCTAAAAATGCATCAATTCAAGGACTAGTACTTCGCAAAACCCTAACTCGAGCTAAACTAAAACATTGACTTGCAAGGTGTAGGAACCACTTAAGAATGCAAAACATCACTAAAATCTGACAGGTTAACTAGGGCGGATAGAAATAGGCAACAAGAACCCTCAAACATCAAACACTACCCTATTTTGAAGCATTTAATCATCAAACATGCAAAATAAAGCTCCCAAATGGATGTAAAACAACCACGGATAATCAAATCATTAAGATTTCAAAGGAAGAGACCATAGGTACATACCATAAGTGGATCAAATTTGACCATGAAGAAAACTAGCAGTGAACTCGGATGCCCTAGTGACCAGATCAAATTGAATGTAAGAAATTCAAACACCTCAGCAAGAAAATCAATAAATCCAAGTGCCCAAATTGCCAAATCTCAAATGCAAGAGTGATACACAATGAAAAAATGAGATCAAATGGTGCAAAATTCGCTTAAATTTGACCACACTCATGCCGCAAAGATCATACCTAGGTGCATTAATGCCGCTAACAAGACAGGCTAAAGAAACTCAAAAACCCGACGACAAAATGAAATTTCAGAAAAATTTGGTCTAGGTGGAATTCTGCAAATTCCCAAATTTCCCAAACTTTAGCATTAGTCTCTGCACCAAGCTTCGAGTGGAATCCGGGAAAATCCAAATGGAGCAAAAAATCTCGAAACGGAGTAAAAACCTGAACTTTGCCCAAAACTTAGATTTTTCGATGTGCAACTTAGGGGAATCACTTAGGCAAGCAAGATAAACATTTTAAGCTTATGCCAAGACAAGGTAAATCCTAAAAATCAAAGGGCCAAAACACCAAGAATAAAAGCGAAAGAGGGTCCCTGCTTTCAGCGGGGAGTGTGTGTGAAAACTGCACAACAAATGGTGACTCTGTTGGGAAATGATCAAGAGGATTTTGATGATGAACAAGAATCATGAACCTAGAATCTTTGGTTTTGACCTCACTATCAGACAAAAAAATCAAAATGCAAAGATTAAAGAATCAGAACCAAAGGTAGACTGAACCTTCCATAAACTGAAAATCCAATTGTGTGCACATGAGTTCATTTCCTTCCTTGAGCTACTGCAAAAACCAAGTTTAGTCAAGGCAGGCTACGTAAAGATTCTAACTTCAAAAGCAACCTAGATAGAGTCTCACTACTAGTCAGATGTCTATAGCTCCGATGAGGTTATCATTGTGACCCTCCCGAACATAGCTCTATTGCTAGCCAGGCATCCATAGCCCCAATAGAGATATTCAAATACTCCTGATAAGTTGAATTCATTCTTTTGATTTTCAATAAATATATATTTTATATTTCTTTTCTTTTCACTTTTATTTCAACCTGTGAACAATGAAGTTCACACTCAAGGTTGAGAACCATAGTGGAGATGAAGCAGAAATAAGATTTTTCACCTACCATGACCTTACAAAGATCCCACAGCAACCTCAGGATTCTTAAAACGTATGAAAGATATAAGATTTCAAAATACTTCAAATTCAAATCACACTAGTGACGCATCCTCCTTAAATCAAACATTTAGACTGCTTGATAATAACAAAGACTTTAACCATCCATTCAAGACACTTGATTAAATTTCATCAATGAAATACTCAGAACAGTTCTAAATAAAAGGTATACTTGCCATGCAGGTGCAACACATCTAGAAGAAAACAAGAAAACCTCAAAAGCATGAGCAAATCAAAAAACACACCAAGCCGAACGCAAACGGAAAGCTAAAGAGAAACCTACTCTAACCAAAGCAAAGAAAAGCAAACAAAACAGAAAGAAAACCTAATCTAACTATGTATAGGAAAAGAGCTGAAAATAACTCGAGATTGGAAATAATGTTTCAAGTACTGCCCATTGACAAGTAGTGGCATATCCTCCCTAGTGAGAGTTTTCAAGCAAAAAGCATTATCACCCAGGATCTTTGAAATCTGATAAGGGCCAAGCCAAAGTTTATCAAATTTACCATACTCCCCCTTACGGTCATGGGCTTTATCCCAGTAGAGAACCAAGTTAGATATTCGAAAGGCTTTTACCTTGGCTCTTCTATCAAACCATCTTTTGACTACACCTTGGTGTTTGGAAAATTTTTCTAAGGCTTCGTCTCTTTTTTCTTCAAGGTGTAACAACTCTTGCAGTTAGGCATCATGCCTTCTTTCTTCATCATAATATTCATTAATGAACTGTAAAGTAGGGATCCTCAATTGAATTGGAAATATAGGTTCCAGGCCATACACAAGGTGATAAGGGGAGGTCCCTAAGGAAGTCTTATGTCTTATACGATCTGCCCACAGAGAAAATCTAAGTTGAGTATGCCAATCCTTGGGATTCTTTTCTAATAGCTTATGGATGACTGTTAAGAGTTTTTTATTTGAAGACTCAGCCAACCCATTTCCCTGTGGATAGTAATTGGATGCAAAATTTATTATGATCCCATGATCAAAGGCCTAATTGGAAAATTTCAATGATGCAAATGCAAGACCATTATCACAAACTAAAGATAAAGGACATCCAAAGTGATTGATAATACTTGATTTAATGAAATTAATTACCACTTCGGAAGTACACTGTTTGCATGCAAGAGCTTTAGTCCATCGTGTAAAATAATCAGTAACAGTGAGAATATACCTGTGACCCGCAGAAGAAGGTGGATTGATGGGACCAATGAATTCCATCCCCCACTGTGCAAAAGGTTTTACCTCGAAGACCAGTTGAAGTGGAAGAGCGACATACTTTTCTCTGGTTGCTATAGTCTAGCACACATGCCAAGTTCTGACATGACTATGTGTATCCTTGAACAATGTAGTCCAATAATAACTAGCCCTTAGAATCTGGTTCATGGTAGAATGTGCAGATCCATGGCTAGTACTGTATCTATCATGAAATTCAGCCATGACCCTTTTAGCCTCCTGTTGTCCCAAACACCTTAAGTATATACCTTCATGATTCCTTTTATATAAGACAACTCCCTTTAGCATGAAACTGTCACTCTTCAAACATAAGGCCCTCCTTTGTACTACATTAAGATGGTCAGGACACCTTTGATTCAATAGATAGTGAATGATATCATCATACCAGCCCCCTGGAGAAACATCTTCAAGATTGTAATGTTGAACTGTAAGGTCAGGGCCCATTTCTACCATTGTTCTCGTAAGCCCTTGTCCTCATACCAACTTCATAGGTTGAATCTCGATATTGTATTCCTGCAACATGGTCACCCACTTTGCTCTACGTTCTCCTAGCTCATTTTGCATCAATAATAGTTTGACTGCAAAATTAGGAACTATTGCAAACACCTTGTTTTTGAGAATATAATGCCTAAACTTCTTTACAGCTCTAACCAAGGCATAGGCCTGTTTCTCCACACTTGGGTACCTCAATTATGCATCTTTCAATGGTGCACTCATAAATGCTATAGGGTGTTCATTTCCTTGGTCAAACTTATGAGTCAACATGCTAGCATAGGAATAATCAGAAGTAAATGAATATATGTAAAATGACTTCTCATAATCAGGACTTACCAGTACTAGGGCCTCAGCAATAGCTCTTTTAATTTTTGAAAATGCCTCTTTTGCCTCTGCACTCCATTAAACCTTAGCTTCTTGCTTCAACATGGCATTCAATGGTTTGACTATTTCAGCGAATCTAGTGATAAACTTCCTTACAAAATTGATTTTTCCAAAGAATGACTTCATTTCTTTCTTGCTAGCTAGTGGTTGAATCTTAAGTATGGCTTCCACTCATTCTGGGTCAATAGCAATGCCTTTCTCTGAAATAACATGTCCTAGTAACTTTCCCTCTGTCACTCCAAAGATGCACTTCTTTGGATTAAGGGATATACCAAATTCCCTACACTTCTGAAACACTTTGCATAAGTTTGTTATGTGGTCTCCTCTCTTCTTGGAAAAGACTATAAAGTCATCCATATAAATGATTATGCATTTGTTGATGATGTCCCTAAAGGCAATGTCCATAGCCCTCTGAAATGTGGCTCCAACATTAATTAGACCGAAGGGCATTCTCCTATAGGAAAAAGTGCCCCACTTATTGGTGAAAGCAGTCTTATGCCTATCTTCATACTACACCATAACCTGGTTGTACCCAGAGTAGCCATCCAAAAAGGACATCATTTGAGAACCATTGAAAATTTGAAGTACCTCATCCAATGAAGGTACTAGATAATTATCCTTTTCTGAGGCTTTGTTAAGGTTCCTAAAATCTACACACAACTTGATTTCAGCATTCTTCTTTCGCACTAGAACTAGGTTCGCCACCCAGGTGGAGTGTCTGACTGGAAATATGATTCTCGTAGACAACAGCTTGTGCACTTCCTTCTATATTATTGGTTTTAGTAAGGCATTGATTGGCCTTTTCCTCTACCTGAAAGGCTTCACCCCTAGCCTCAGAGGGATAGTGTGAGTTATAATTGACGTGTTATAAGTTTTCAAATCCTCATAACTCCAATCTATCAAATCCTGATATGTATGTAATGCGTCAATTATTCCTTTCCTCTCTTCTAGAGTACATACTTTACCAATGAAGATATTCTTGATATCCTCATGAGTTCCCATATTATATGTTTCACACTGTCCACTAATAGACTCCTTCTTGGCATCTTGTTCCTGATCCCTGACTTTATCCAAATCAAAAATCCTTTCTAACTACACCATTCCCTTGGGAATAGTATTAGTCTTCAAATTAATTACTCCTTCCAGATCCATCTCTGCTTCTTGAGGTTCAGTTTCATCAATAATCTAAGAAGCAAAAACATATGAACTCGTGATAAAATCCAAAATATGTTTATCATCTTCAAATACCTAGAAGTTGGTGACATTGTCAGGTACTGAAGGTACTGGAGTTAACTTGACTGTAAACTTCTTCAATCTAGAAAGGGACAAAGGTTGCAACGTACTGGCTACCTGAGCAAGGGAATCTATTGTCTGATTCTTATTGTGTGGTATCAATTGAATGTTGAAGGCCTCAAATCCTTCAATAAGGTCCCACACTCTGTGTCTATAATTGGTTATTCTTCTATTGTGACAAGAATACTGTCTCCTAACTTGCTTAACCACTAACTCATAATCCCCAAAAACTTGCAGAATCTTAGCCTTTTTCTTTAGTTCCATTAACAACCCATGGACAAAAGCTTCATATTTTGCTACATTATTAGTACAATGAAATTCAGGTCTATGAGCAGCAAAGAAAGTCTTACCTTTTGGACTAATTAACTCAAATCCTGCTCCATCTCCTTATTTCGACTTAGATCTATCAAACCTTAAAGTCCAACAACTAGCAACTGCAGACTTCCTTGATGTATCTCTTCCATTGTTGCTACTGGAAGGTTCCTCTGAAGGCATCACTTTCATCCCTTTTGGGTCCTCTTGAACATTCTAGATATTGATTTTGACTGTTGGAATGGGATTGATAAATTTATGCACTTGTTCCACTGTAGTCTGGCATAAGCAACAATCTAGTTCAGAATTAGAGGCATTATGGACCCTGCACCAATTTGGCAAAAGATCTCCAAAATTCATTTCCCTACCCAACTGAATCTGATCCTTGATGCATTTCTGAATGAATTCTTAGAAATTATCCAGCAAACTAAGCTGATTATCTTTAGGATCATCATTTCACTAGTAGAATTTGGCAAATAAATGACTAATTTGGTCATTTATAAGTGACTAATTTGGTCATCAGGTAAAATCACAACTAAATGACTAATATTATACAAATAAAAATGTCTAAATAAATGACTAATATCAGACAAATAAAAATGACTAAATAAATGACTACTACTCTATTCTTTTTTCTTTCGAATTTCATTATAATCCATAGAGCTTAAGCCCCCCTCATGGGACCGCCTAGGTTGCTTGGTGCACCAAAAATACCTATTGCATGAAAGACATTTCCTCTCGGTGCAGTCTTAAGGCCTTCACATATTTTATAAAAAAAATTAACATTTACATTCTTTAACTTTTATTACTCATTATGTTAATGAATCATTAATGTTTTGAACTATGATATGAAGCTAGTTTGATTTTCCTGTTGTTTTAGCATGTCAAATGTATCAAAGAGCAATTGTGGTCAATTTCACTAATATAACAACAAAATAATTAGTCACACAAATAAAAATTAGACAATATGGTATTAAAGTGGATAATTAAAAAAAAAAATCAATTAAGAAAGTGGGTGGTATTATAATATAATAATATAATATTATAATATTATATTATTATATAATATATTATAAATATTCGTATATAATATAAATATTATATTATATAATATAAATATAATAATATTATATTAATATAATATTATATAATATTATTCTTTAGAAACATGTATATAATTTTTTATTTTTTTAGATTTATGTTTTCTTTAATTTTGTTTTTTTATTTTAGATTTATGTTTTTTTTAATTTTAAAATTTTATTTTTTTAGAAATATGTATATAAAATTTTCCAAATACATAAAAAGATACTTGTTTTTAAATTTTAAATTTTTGATTTTATAGATTTTTCTAAATAAATAATAGAGATATATGTTTAGAAAGATATTTATAGATTTGTTTTTTGATTTTTAGTAAATCTTTTTTATTTTATATTTTAAGAAATTTTCCTTTTTACATAAAAAGATACTAAATTTATAATTTTTGATTTTTAATCTATGGATTTTTCTAGATTAATATAATATAATATAAATATTATAATATATATATTTTTTGATCGGTAATAAGGTGATTTTATTAATAAAAAGAAAACAGATTACAAAGCTAAAATCCTTGTAAAACCAGTTAAGAACCATAACCAACACCAGTCATACGCCTTATGACAATTCCTAAAACAACCATCTACCCAAAGACAACACAATAAAGTGTTACAGACAATGAAGATTACACAGGCCAACTCGAGAACCAACCTAACCAACATCTAATGGTGGGCTTGAGACTGTCTTTTCTTCATCTGAGACCTAAGCACCATAGCAAACGTATCCTTCCTTTCTTTCTTTGCTTTTTTCCCTTTAACCGTTTGCCAGCCATCTTCTACCCTAGCTGTCGCCTTCTGCCAATCCAAAGATTTAGCAATAGGATTCTTCAAAGCTCCATCCAAGCCTCCATTTGCCTGCTGACTCCATTCACCAGCCTTCCGTTTCCCTATCTCTTTCCCTTGTGACCTTGCTAAGCCTCTATTCTCATGACAGTCAGGAGTCACTGCCCACATATTGGGGTCTAACTCCTCTCCTTCATTCTGGATAGCCTTATCACTGTCATTAACCTAATTTCCTTTCTGAGTCAGGTCTTCAACAATTGGCAGCTGAAGCTGCCTATGCCCATCCGCAACATCCACCATCCCTTCCTGAACGCGCTCTCTACTACCTTCCTCCATAGCCTCCACCCCTTCCTGGCCACGATCTACCCTGCTGATTTCCAGAGCATTCAACTGATTCTCATCCTTTTTCTCTACTGAATAGTGTTGGGGGCTAGCATCTTTCCACCTAGGAGGAAGACTTAGAGGCTCTGTGTTTTGCACATTGAGCAGCCAGATGCCCCATTTTAAAGCAAACTCTGCATCTAAAAGGGATCCCTTCATAATCTAGGGGCTGCACCCACACACCGTTCAATGTCTTTAAACGAATCTCCTCCGGAGGAGCCTTTGAAATATCCATTTCCACCAAAATCCGTGCAAAGGTTGAGTGCAACAGATTTGAAGATCCTTCATCCACCATTAAAAAATTTCCCAGAGAGTTCCCTACAGCTTCTAAGAATGAATCAAACCAAAAGTGTAAGGGAAAGTTTGGAAGCCTCACCCAAATTGGGACCTTCTCGAAAACCTCAGTGGCTGGATTAAATGTCGGGTGCCAAGGTTTTAACATCAGGGGAAATTTTTCATCCCATTCCCAGTGATACTCACACAAAATTTTCTTTCTATCCTGCTCCTTTTCAAACACCACTATGAAGAAGCCTCTTGCCATGGGATAGATATTGACAGCCCCATCTAACAAACCTTCCCATTGATGTGAAATCCACTGGTTAAGGTCTTTTAAACTTGGCCAAAATCCCCTGAAACGTCCAATCAGACCAAGCCCAGAAAAAACCCCTTCATTGAACAAAACTTCTTGTTCCAGCTCTGCATCAAGCTCCAATGTGACAAATCTGGAAGTTGGGAGAAGTCCTGTGACCGATTCACCCCTGTCAAAAGTGTTTTTGTGAGAAGAAACCAAAGGCTGCAAAGGGCCCGGTTGAAGGCGCCCAGGCTGTGTCGAAATGGGTCCCTTATCTGACTCTGCCCCGACCCGTGCTGCAGGATGTTCACTCGATTGGTGTCGCTGCTTAGAAGGGTCGCTCCCAACCCCGCCATCGCTGTCATAGCCTGTATTCCTTCTTGTTGCACTGTCTGAAACGTTTCCTCGTCGGTCCAAACCACCCCTGCATTCTTTAGTGGGTCGTAATCCCTTATGCAAACCCTGCACATCCTGCGTCTTACAGTCCAGGTCAGAGGAAACCCTAGTTTCAACGGCGCACTGCTTCCGACCGTTGCCTTCCATCCTCCTTCCAGGTTGTATTATATAATATTATAATAATATAATAATATAATATTATAATAATATAATAATATATAATAATATAATAATATAATAATATAATATTATAATAATATAATATTATATAATATTATATAATATTATAATATTATATTATAATATAATATTTATATCATATTATTATTATTATTATTATATTATATTACAATATATTTAATATTATATAATAATATAATATTATAATATATTTAATAGTATGTATTGTATAAAAACCTAATTTATTTAATTTCAATTTCATTTCAATTCTTTTTTTAGCGGACATAATGGATGCCATAATTTTCATTTTAATAAACAACTCCCCGCCATAATTTTCGAAACCCCTTGTCCAAACCTTATTTTCTGGCTGCAGCTCACCAAATGGGAGAAGTGAAAAGGTCAAAACCAGTGAGGAAAAGTTTGGAGGAGCTGAAACCAATAGTCGTGGAAAAGCAACAAAATCCGCAAGTAAAGAATGCCCAACATTAAAACCTAAATGTGCTTAGTATTAGGATCTTAGCCGTAATTTTAAGGATGCCCTAATGTTAAAACTTAAATGTGCTTAGTATTAGGATCTTGGCCGTAATTTTCATTTTAAAAGAATACTCTAAAACCCTTGTCGAAACCTTATTTTGTATCAATTTGCATTTTACATTTATATTGGGAGCTTTTGTTTCTTTGGTCTCCTTCCCATTACGGTGCTCTATAATGTTGAGTGGTTGCAGCACAGGTGGGAGTCGATGCCAAGCAAAGACTACTTGGTTTTAGAGGGTGATCCAAAGAAAGTTGTTGTTGATCCAAGGGCTATCATTGATGAGTCAGAGGATTTGGTAGTGACTGCAGAAAAAAGGGAGGTATGCTATATGTAATTTGTTTCTTTACTTTCTTTCTTGTACCCGTTGTTGAAATCTGTGAAATTTGTTAATATTTTTAACCTTTTGCTCCTAATTCCTATATTAGCACATATTTATTACTGAAATTGGTTTGTTGATATCGTTCTTCTTCTAGCCCATTGAAGAAATTTGTGGATTTCATGAGTACGTTAGTTTTCTCCCCTATTTCTAGTTTTAGAGGCGTGCCTTATAATGAATTTGGCTGGTTGCATTTTTTTTTTCCTCTGCCTATCATTGAAATCTTTGCAGTTGGTTCTTTTTTTTTAATTTCCTACTTCCAGTGCTAGTTGTTTAAGATATGCCCATCTTTGAAATTGTTTTGTCGGTTACATGTTTGTCTTCTATCCATTATGAAATCTATTATTGAAATTGGTAAGTTGGATGCTTCTTTCTTCCACTCATTATTAATGAAATCTGTGTAATGAATTATTTTGAGTTTCTGCTCATATTGCTAATGTATTAAATCCTTGAAGAGAGGCGTTGTTGACAAGTTTTCTGATCCATTCTCCATGCATATGGCAAAGATTTTGACAATTTTTCTGTCATCTCTAAAAAAACATAACTTTGTTGGTTGCATTTTTTTCATGCAAACAATTAGAATATGTTGGAGATACCATTCAACTTAATTGCATACTGGAATATATTACCCATTACTGGTATTTTTTTTTGGTGTTTGATTTTATTCAATGTTGGGTATTTGCAAGGGCAGCCTACCTTATCTACGCAAGGTAAAGGAACCTGAATGTTAAAACCTCATATGTGCTCATTATTAAGATCTTATTGTAATTTTCATTTAAAAGAAACATACTCTATTATTTGAACTGTCAACTAATATTTTTCCCACTTGCAAGAATGAAGTATATGTGGTGAATATTCATGATTTTTTTGCATGAATGTTACTTCACCTTTTTGGGCATTTTCTTTTGTCTTATGGCTACTTGATGGTTTGAGATTAGTTCACTCTCAAGGCTACATGTTACTAATTGATGCATTTTGTCATTTGTTGTCATTTAGTCTCTAATGTTGCCTTTTTCATTGAGCTTAAATTGTTGTTTATTCTTTCTTTTATCTCCCCAAGTTATGCTTATTTTTGTGAAGAGTCTCCCCTATAAATTTCAACAATCTTATTTTGCATGCAATTTTGATTGTCTTTTTAAAGTTGTGAGATGGTTTTTGGAGCTATTTGCATAATTGTTTTCTTTTTCAAAGTTTTGAGCCCCGATAATGGATTCATTATGAGGTCAGAAGCCATTATTGTATCCAAAAGTATGAGTGCTCCTACCCTATGAATGCTTATGGTATTAAATCATGAAGTTGAAGTAGTCTTTTAAATTTTGGAGGAGAATTTGATAATTTATTATTTGAACTGTCACCTTTCTTTTGTGACTACAAATTTACATGTATGAAGGGTCCATTTTTTGATGATTTGTTTGGTTGCAAGGCACATTGAAATGTGGAAAAGAAAAGTAATGGCCCAGTGAAGAAGCTATCATTAGCACATTCTTAGATTAGCCATGCATTAACTTCAATTCGAAATTGAAGTGAAGCTCATCTCAAATGTTTAGTTTTTTCTCAAGGCTATGAATATATGGAAAACAAAAGCCTTGATTTGTAAAGATTTGTAAAGTATATCTATTGTAAACATTTTTGAGTTTCATTTGGTTTTTGAGTTTCAAATCCAAATGAACTTTGAAGAAAGTAATTTCATTGATATGTTTTGACTTATCAGTGAGGATGTAACCATTGAGGTTTTGATTTGTCAATGAGGCTTAATGAAGTAAATTTTCAGACTGATAAATATTGTGTTGTGGCTCCTCTTAATTTGTGATCTATTTGCGATCAATCATATTTGTTCAAGCATTTTAGTCTTTATTTCATGGTGTTTCTCTCAACATTTGAATATCTATGATATTTGGATTTTATATACATAAATTTGTGAGGATAAATTTAGATTTGATTTGTAACTTGAATCAATGATTCACCCAAATAAATGACTAAACCATGACTAAATAAATGACTATCATGACTAAAATAAATGATTAAAATGATTAAATAAATGACTATCATGACTAAAATAAATGACTACCATGACTAAATAAATGACTAAATATATGACTAAAACATATGACTAAATAAATGACTACCATGACTAAATAAATGACCAGTTAACAACAATCAATGACTAAATTAATGACTAAATATATGATTAAATTAATGACTAAAAATATGACTAAATAAATCACTACCATGACTAAATAAATGACTAAATTAACGACTAAATCAATGACCAAATCAATGACTAAAATAGTTTAGTCATAAATTTGGTCGTGTTATAAATGACCAGCAATAAACTACTAATGGTCAGGTGACCAAAATTAGTCATTTATATGCAATTTTTAGTAGTTTATTTAGTCATATATTGTTGTTTGTGTACTAGTGTTTTTAGCTAGTCCCACCAGAACTTCATTTATACTGGATTCTATGGTGAGATCTACAGGCATTATATGGAGCATAAGGACTTCTTCAACATCTGATTCATCAAAAGGGGTTGCAAGCACATAATTACCCATACTTCCAATATCAAAACTTCATTGGAAGTATTCTAATATTTTGTGATCATGTATTTCATTTTGGGTTCTCTTTCAATTCTAATTTGGTTTGGCACTCGCTTCTAGGGAAGCCACATGTGAGAGTGATTAGTTGAGACATATCCATTCAAGGCTCTAGTAAAATCTTTTCCCAAAATTAGGCCATAAGCATTGGGTATATCTGCCACCTGTATATTGATAACTTGTTGAATTCTAGGGTAAGAAGCAACCTACATATGAATCATGTTTAATTCCCCTACAACATTAACTTCAGTTCTATCCAGTTGAGTAACTTTCTTTTGGGAATCAACAGGAGTAATACCCAAAGTTCTACAGACATTGAAAGGCATTACATTAGTAGAAGTACCTGAGTCCAACAAATAGTTGTGCAAGTTCTTACCAAATATACAAACAAAGATCAGGAATGGAGGAGTGTTTGTTTTCCCTTGAAATAGAGTTAAGGGAGTATCCACTTGAACAACTTGAGTTCTATCTTTCTCTTTTCCTTTATCTCCATGAGGCATGTGAACTTGATTATGCGTCTGATTTTTCCCTCCTACTGGTTGAGAACTAGATGCTTTATTGACATTCCCACTTGCTAATCTATCTTGTGATGTGAAATTTGTATTGTAAGCTCCTAAAACTACATTCCTAATGGTTGGGACTCTCAATAATTCATATGCAGAGAGACTTACCTTTAGTTTATTGAGTTCTTCTGTAACATATATGGCCAGTTGTTCCGTACTTAGATCAACTAAGACCTCTTTTGGGTATTCCACCACATTGTCTTTGCTCGATTCAACACTCCTTCCTTTCGATGGATCCATTTGTGTTTGTCCTTCCTTTGACATATATTGTTTAGACACATAAGGATGCAATGGATTATTACTAGCATTGGGATCTAGAGGTGTGGTGAAGTTGTTTGGAGGGATGGAAGTGGTGAAGGGGCCTCCAGCTTGTGGACGTTTGTGTGGCAAGTCCCTCATATCATACTTCTTAACAGGCCTCATGAATGTTTGTATTCAACATAAGCTTCTTCTTCATCCATAGGGCCATTGTCATTTACTAGATTTTTATCAAACAACTAAGTAATCTCATCTCCATTGCACACCTGGTCTGCCTCTTCATTAAGCTGGTCTAATTCCTCTTCAGGCACATTTTCCTTGCTCTACAGAAAAAGGAGTATGATTTAGTACTAACACTAATGAATCATAAGGAGTAGATGGCACCATCTCCCGACTATTCAAATTGTTTTCCACTTCATACTGGAAGATTGAAGTTGCTGTCTAGAATTTTGGGCAATCTAATTCAGAATGCAGACTTGTTTTATGGAGCCTAAACCATCCTGATAAAGCAGCTTTAGCCAAATATACACCACTAGGAGGCTTTTCTTGATTGAATGGTTGATCGAATGAGGTGGGGACTCCTCCATTGTTAGGCCTTGTATTCCAAGTCCTGTTTTGTCTGGGTGGATGTCTCCTATCAATCCCTTGTCCACCAGCTTGCCCTCTATCAAATTTCTATCCTGAGGATTGTCCTTTATCATAATTTTGTCCCCTATCATTATATCCTCTGTCATTGTTATATCCTCTTTTAGGATGTTGCCCTCTATCAAAATGTTGTCCTTGTTGAGTATCTTAGTTTTCTCTGCTGTAATTGGATTGCATACCTCTTTGAGTAGCTTGGAGTTGATTGTTCTGGGTCCTCAAATAAGTCACCTCCATATCCAATTTCTTCACCTATTCAGTTAGCTCATCCAGCCTTTCCTTGTCAGGATTTTTGTATGGAGGTTGGTTTGCATCATTTTGAGGATATCCTACTGCAGTGCTGGTATTAATGATTGGTTCAAAACTTCTGAATTCTGCAGATACAGGGGATAGCTAGCATGAGATTGTGGATGGAGAGGCTAATTTGCATTTTGCTTGGGGTAGCTGACTATGGATGGAACTTGACTCACTGGAGGCCCTAGGTGAGGGACCATAGGCAACTAAGGGACCAGATTCATGATTGGAGTATGGTTAGTGAGAGCCTAGTTGAGAGCTAGAACTTGTCCAAGGTGAGCAGTGGGTCCTAACAATGGTAAAGGCCCAAATAAGTGTTGTCTTAAAGCAGTGCTTACCTTCACAGCTTCTGCATACGCATCAAGCACTGTGGTGGGAGGATTATTTCTCCACTTCATGAAAGTGGTTGTGAGACTGTCAAGACCTTCGTAATAAACCTCTAAAGTAGTGGCTTTGTCAACAACGTAAGGATCCTGTAATCGAGTATAGGCATGATGAAACCTATTGTTAAAGGATGATATGGGTTTATGGACTTCTCTCTTAACATTAGTGAACTGAAGATAAAGCTCATTGGGGCTAATGGGAATCCTAAACTTATGCAAAAATCCAGTCTCCAGTTCAGTCCAATTATGAATAGATCCCATAGGCAAATGATTGTACCAATAGAATGCTTCTTCTCCTAAGGAATAAGGAAAGATCCTACATGGTACATCTTCATGATTAATTCCTCTATCCTTAAGGAAAGTCTAAGAGATCCTAATGTGTTCCTCAGCAGTTCTATTGGGGTTATTAACATGGAACTTAGAACAAAAGTGCTATAGGTTCTTGGGCATGACATTGTAATTAGCAAAAGTAATGGAGATGGGTTATTGGAAAGGAAAGCCATTGGTGGAGGTGGGGGTGGTAATGGCTAATTTATGGCTAGTTGAGGTTGTTGAATGGTAATGTCCTAAGACTCATACTCATATGAACTTGATAAAGATGAGGATGATGGGGATAAAGAAGGTGGTAGGGTGGATGATGACTCACCCCTTATTCTAGTCCTCCTTGACCTGGTAGTAGCTAGTAATTCTTGAAAATCTTCTTCTCCTGGAGTAGATCTACTCCTAAATATTTCAGGAGAGATGGCTGACATAAATCGATCCAACTTCCTTATTCAGGCCCTCCTAGCACCAATCCGTTGATGATGTTTTCTGCACAACAATAACTCAGAGATTATATAATATCCTATCTCTCTTGAAAGGTAAATCTCTATCAACAAGCCTCAAGAGATAACCCCAAGGTCTCTAATGTTAGGTCTTGACAATGCATAAACAACTCAGTGATAAATGTGAAAATGTTGGTAATCACAAAGGGACCTTACTACAAGCAAATACTGAATCTTTAATTTATCAGATCTTGCAATGTAATGATACTTCAATCCTAAATCTTGCTTGAATGATAAAAGAAACAACAAAAGATAAGGGTTTTAGAGAGAGTACTAATATTAATCCTACTCCTAAGATTAACAATGCAAATGATGAAATATTTGAAATGGACCAATCCCTCATAAACAAATTCCTGCTTAACCCAAATGAATTTGCAATCTTACAAGAATAGTGCAATATTCTAAGGTATTAAAGATTTTCAGATCATGAACATTCATCCCAAATAACCCTAAGGCAATTGAAATGAATAAACCTTCATAATTGAACTAAGCACAATAGATATATGGTCTAGGCTAACTTTGCAAAGCAACTAATAGTCAACTAGATACAAAAAGTATGGAACAGGGATCGCTGCAAAGACTTCAAGCATCAAACCATAAATACCATTGAATCATGTCTAACTCTAATTCTAACATACATCTAATGCTTCTCAAGCAATCTTAAAGAATGGAACAACAAGAACCATGCAAGATAAGAGTAACACAAGTATGGCACCAAATGACAATGCCATTACTTGCATAAAATTATCCACTGAAGCAACAATTCTAGTTTTTTGTTACAATATTTGCTTGAAAACAACTAACTTCTAACTCTTGCTCTACTTCTTAATTCACTCAAATATCAAAACTATCTCTCTAGCTAGCTATCTAGCCCTTACAAATGAGGTAGAATGCCATATTAATAGAAACCCCCAAGATATGTTGACCTAGTTAGGGTTTACAATAATAATTTGCCACAAAACAAGTCGGCCCAAGGAGAATTCAAAATTAGATAAAATATGCATTAAATGTGTGAACTCCATCCCGGTTGGCCTGGGATCTCCAATATAATTCAGACCAATGCATGCAAAATAATAGGGAAGGACAAATTTCGATGTAACCTTACATTAACTACTTTCCCCTGTCTTTATTTCAATCCACCCTATCATGCACCATCAAAAGTACCTTGTCCAAGTCGGCTATAGGTGGTAGAGGTAAATCCTTAAGTCTCCTTTTGATTGATTCAATATTTTCTCTTGATTGCTCCACCGACTTATCCCACTCGACCTTATTGGTTTGATATTTATCAATAACTGCAATATAGGTGGCCGCATCATCCAATTGATGTTCAATAACCTGATCTTCATTGGCTGGAGAATATACATCTTGCCACCATTTTCTCAAATTTTCTAAGCTTAAATGCTTCAATGCAAACTTCCTTCTCCCTGTCATGATATCAAAGAAAGAAATGCATCCATTGTAGATATTGGTTAGGGTATCATCACTTTTCCTTCTCTGCTTATATATCTTCTTCAAAACCTTTTGCCTTATTTGCAGAGCTTCAAACCATTATGAAGGTTCAGAAGCTCAAGAGGAAGGGAGAATTCCATCATTCACCAACTTATCCTTAGTGTATTCCATGATGGTTCTGGTTTTTTACAACAAGAGGTCTACATCATCTTTATCTTCAACCAATACATCTTTTAACCAATCTATTGCCCTCATTGCATCTCCTCTAGTTAAAAGAATGTCCTTAATAGCATTATCCCCCTTAGTTTGTACCCCTTGTAGCTAGTTTATTGTAGCAAGAGTAGTGGCCTTCATTCTTTCCAGCTTAGTTATAGTTTCTTGGGGCAGGAGACTTGCAGCAGAGGATGAGGAGCTAATGGACTGCAATGGTTTCATCAAATCTTCCAAATATTTCCTAAGTGTTTCATTCTCTTTCTTCAGCTCATGTTTAGTTTGTGCTTCTTTTCTCAATCTTCCCAGGATCACTGCACTAGAACCCTCATACTCCTCAATATCTTGTTCCAATGAAGTAGGTCCTAGGTTGATAGTTTGCATGTTGTAATCACTCCCAGTAACCTCATCTCTATTCTTTTTTGTGGCAGGAGTTGCAATGTGGACCACTCTGTTATTGGCTTCATCCCTTTCGATCTTGGAGATGACCCTAGCCTTCTTCTTTCCTTTACCTTTTCCTATTTTTGCCAATAACTCATCCCAATTGGGAGGGGTATCATCCACAACAACTTGTTTTCTCCTTATTTCTTTATCTAGCCACTCTAGAATAGTGGATTTCGTCTGCATCTTAGTTTTTCGCACTTTTTCCTACTGACCCTTGGGTGTATCTTCCTGCTTTTTAGGAAACTCTTCATCTCTACCATGCTCCCTTTTCCATACTCTTCTTCTTCATGCACTGGTGGTGGGGTCTTAATAGGTGTTTCACCTCTCTAAGGAGGTTTTTCTTCTTCACTTCTAGTGCGTGAGTCCTCATAAGTCACCAAGGGAGACTATAGGATCTTCTCAATTTCTGCAACTGCACTATGGAGCTCACCTTATTGA
>VDFB02193867.1:430194135-430218783 GCA_007258455.2 Sequoia sempervirens
TTACCAGTACTAGGGCCTCAGCAATAGCTCTTTTAATTTTTGAAAATGCCTCTTTTGCCTCTGCACTCCATTAAACCTTAGCTTCTTGCTTCAACATGGCATTCAATGGTTTGACTATTTCAGCGAATCTAGTGATAAACTTCCTTACAAAATTGATTTTTCCAAAGAATGACTTCATTTCTTTCTTGCTAGCTAGTGGTTGAATCTTAAGTATGGCTTCCACTCATTCTGGGTCAATAGCAATGCCTTTCTCTGAAATAACATGTCCTAGTAACTTTCCCTCTGTCACTCCAAAGATGCACTTCTTTGGATTAAGGGATATACCAAATTCCCTACACTTCTGAAACACTTTGCATAAGTTTGTTATGTGGTCTCCTCTCTTCTTGGAAAAGACTATAAAGTCATCCATATAAATGATTATGCATTTGTTGATGATGTCCCTAAAGGCAATGTCCATAGCCCTCTGAAATGTGGCTCCAACATTAATTAGACCGAAGGGCATTCTCCTATAGGAAAAAGTGCCCCACTTATTGGTGAAAGCAGTCTTATGCCTATCTTCATACTACACCATAACCTGGTTGTACCCAGAGTAGCCATCCAAAAAGGACATCATTTGAGAACCATTGAAAATTTGAAGTACCTCATCCAATGAAGGTACTAGATAATTATCCTTTTCTGAGGCTTTGTTAAGGTTCCTAAAATCTACACACAACTTGATTTCAGCATTCTTCTTTCGCACTAGAACTAGGTTCGCCACCCAGGTGGAGTGTCTGACTGGAAATATGATTCTCGTAGACAACAGCTTGTGCACTTCCTTCTATATTATTGGTTTTAGTAAGGCATTGATTGGCCTTTTCCTCTACCTGAAAGGCTTCACCCCTAGCCTCAGAGGGATAGTGTGAGTTATAATTGACGTGTTATAAGTTTTCAAATCCTCATAACTCCAATCTATCAAATCCTGATATGTATGTAATGCGTCAATTATTCCTTTCCTCTCTTCTAGAGTACATACTTTACCAATGAAGATATTCTTGATATCCTCATGAGTTCCCATATTATATGTTTCACACTGTCCACTAATAGACTCCTTCTTGGCATCTTGTTCCTGATCCCTGACTTTATCCAAATCAAAAATCCTTTCTAACTACACCATTCCCTTGGGAATAGTATTAGTCTTCAAATTAATTACTCCTTCCAGATCCATCTCTGCTTCTTGAGGTTCAGTTTCATCAATAATCTAAGAAGCAAAAACATATGAACTCGTGATAAAATCCAAAATATGTTTATCATCTTCAAATACCTAGAAGTTGGTGACATTGTCAGGTACTGAAGGTACTGGAGTTAACTTGACTGTAAACTTCTTCAATCTAGAAAGGGACAAAGGTTGCAACGTACTGGCTACCTGAGCAAGGGAATCTATTGTCTGATTCTTATTGTGTGGTATCAATTGAATGTTGAAGGCCTCAAATCCTTCAATAAGGTCCCACACTCTGTGTCTATAATTGGTTATTCTTCTATTGTGACAAGAATACTGTCTCCTAACTTGCTTAACCACTAACTCATAATCCCCAAAAACTTGCAGAATCTTAGCCTTTTTCTTTAGTTCCATTAACAACCCATGGACAAAAGCTTCATATTTTGCTACATTATTAGTACAATGAAATTCAGGTCTATGAGCAGCAAAGAAAGTCTTACCTTTTGGACTAATTAACTCAAATCCTGCTCCATCTCCTTATTTCGACTTAGATCTATCAAACCTTAAAGTCCAACAACTAGCAACTGCAGACTTCCTTGATGTATCTCTTCCATTGTTGCTACTGGAAGGTTCCTCTGAAGGCATCACTTTCATCCCTTTTGGGTCCTCTTGAACATTCTAGATATTGATTTTGACTGTTGGAATGGGATTGATAAATTTATGCACTTGTTCCACTGTAGTCTGGCATAAGCAACAATCTAGTTCAGAATTAGAGGCATTATGGACCCTGCACCAATTTGGCAAAAGATCTCCAAAATTCATTTCCCTACCCAACTGAATCTGATCCTTGATGCATTTCTGAATGAATTCTTAGAAATTATCCAGCAAACTAAGCTGATTATCTTTAGGATCATCATTTCACTAGTAGAATTTGGCAAATAAATGACTAATTTGGTCATTTATAAGTGACTAATTTGGTCATCAGGTAAAATCACAACTAAATGACTAATATTATACAAATAAAAATGTCTAAATAAATGACTAATATCAGACAAATAAAAATGACTAAATAAATGACTACTACTCTATTCTTTTTTCTTTCGAATTTCATTATAATCCATAGAGCTTAAGCCCCCCTCATGGGACCGCCTAGGTTGCTTGGTGCACCAAAAATACCTATTGCATGAAAGACATTTCCTCTCGGTGCAGTCTTAAGGCCTTCACATATTTTATAAAAAAAATTAACATTTACATTCTTTAACTTTTATTACTCATTATGTTAATGAATCATTAATGTTTTGAACTATGATATGAAGCTAGTTTGATTTTCCTATTGTGTTAGCATGTCAAATGTATCAAAGAGCAATTGTGGTCAATTTCACTAATATAACAACAAAATAATTAGTCACACAAATAAAAATTAGACAATATGATATTAAAGTGGATAATTAAAAAAAAAAAATCAATTGAAAGTGGGTGTAGAGCTATAACATAATAATATAATATTATAATATTATAATATTATATAATATATTATAAATATTAGTATATAATATCATAAATATAATACACATATATTAATATAATATTATATACTATTTATTCTAGGAAAACATGTATATAATTTTTGTTTTGTTTTGTTTTAGATTTATGCTTTGTTTAATTTTGTTTTTTGTTTTGTTCTATTTTAAAATTTGATTTTTTTAGAAATATGTATATTAAATTTTCCAAATACATAAAAGAGTCCTGTTTTTTAATTTTTAATTTTTGATTTTATAGATTTTTCTAAATAAATAATAGAGATATATGTTTAGAAAGATATTTATGGATTTGTTTTTTGATTTTTAGTAAATCTTTTTTATTTTATATTTTAAAAAAAATTCCTTTTTACCTAAAAAGATACTAAATTTATGTTTTTAAATTTATAATTTTTTATTTTTAATCTATATTTTTTTCTAGATTAATATAATATAATATAAATAATATAATATTATATAATATTTTTTTTTATCGGTAACAAGGTGATTTTATTAATAAAAAGAAAATAGATTACAAAGCTAAAATCCTTGTAAAACCGGTTAAGAACCATAACCAACACCAGTCATATGCCTTATGACAATTCCTAAAACAACCATCTACCCAAAGACAACACAATAAAGTGTTACAGACAATGAAGATTACACAGGACAACTCAAGAACCAGCCTAACCAACATCTAATGGTGGGCTCGAGACTGTCTTTTCTTCATTTGAGACCTAAGCACCATAGCAAACATATCCTTCCTTTCTTTCTTTGCTTTTTTCCCTTTAACTGTTTGCCAGCCATCTTCTACCCTAGCTGTCGCCTTCTGCTAATCTAAAGATTTAGCAACAGGATTCTTCAAAGCTCCATCCAAGCCTCCATTTTCCTACTGACTCCATTCACCAGCCTTCCATTTCCCTATCTCTTGCCCTTGTGACCTTGCTAAGCCTCTATTCTCATGACAGTCAGGAGTCACTGCCCACATATTGGGGTTTTACTCCTCTCCTTCATTCTGGATAGCCTTATCAGTGTCATTAAATTGATTTCCTTTCTGAGTTAGGTCTTCAACAATTGGCAGTTGAAGCTGCCTATGCCCATCCGTAACATCTGCCATCCCTTCCTAAACATGCTCTCTACTGCCTTCCTCCATAGCCTCCACCCCTTCTTGGCCACGATCTACCCTACTGATTTCTAGAGCATTCAATTGATTCTCATCCTTTTTCTCTACTGAATGTGCTAGGGGCCAGCATCTTTCCACCAGGAGGAAGACTTAGAGGCTCTGTGTTTTGCACATTGAGCAGCCAGATGCCCTGTTTTAAAGAAAACTCTGCATCTAAAAGGGATCCCTTCATAATCTAAGGGCTGCACCCACACACCGTTCGATGTATTTAAATGAATCTCCTCCAGAGGAGCCTTTGAAATATCCATTTCCACCAAAATCCATGCAAAGGTTGAGTGCAACAGATTTGAAGATCCTTCATCCACCATTAAAAAATTTCCAAGAGAGTTCCCTACAGCTTCTAAGAGTGAATCAAACCAAAAGTGTAAGGGAAAGTTTGGAAGCCTCATCCAAATTGGGGCCTTCTCGAAAACCTCAATGGATGGATTAAATGTCGGGTGCCAAGGTTTTAACATTAGGGGAAATTTTTTCATCCCATTCCCAGTGATACTCACACAAAAATTTCTTTCTATCCTGCTCCTTTTCAAACACCACTATGAAGAAGCCTCTTGCCATGGGATAGATATTGATAGCCCCATCTAACAAACCTTCCATTAATGTGAAATCCACTGGTTAAGGTCTTTTAAACTTGGCCAAAATCCCCTGAAACGTCCAATCAGACCAAGCCCAGAAAAAACCCCTTCATTGAACAAAACTTCTTGTTCCATCTCTGCATCAAGCTCCAATGTGACAAATCTGGAAGTTGGGAGAAGTCCTGTGACCAATTCACCCCTGTCAAAAGCATTTTTGTGAGAAGAAACCAAAGGCTGTAAAGGGCCTGGTTGAAGGTGCCCAGGCTGTGTTGAAATGGGTCCCTTATCTGACTCTGCCCTGACCCGTGCTGCAGGATGTTCACTCGATTGGTGTCGCTACTTAGAAGGGACGCTCCCAACCCTGCCATCATCGCCATAGCCTGTATTCCTTCTTGTTGCACTGTCTGAAATGTTTCCCCATTGGTCCAAGCCACCCCTGCATTCTTTAGTGGGTCGAAATCCCTTATGCAAACCCTGCGCATCCTACGTCTTATAGTCTAGGTCAGAGGAAACCCTAGCTTCAATGGTGCACTACTTCCGACCATTTCCTTCCATCCTCCTTCAAGAGTTGTATTATATAATATTATAATAATATAATAATATAATATTATAATAATATAATAATATAATATTATAATAATATAATAATATAATATTATAATAATATAATATTATATAATATTATATTATATAATATAATATTATAATATAATATTTATATCATATTATTATTATTAATATTATAAAATTATATTATAATATATTTAATATTATATAATAATATAATATTATAATATATGTAATAGTATGTATTGTATAAAAACCTAATTTATTTAATTTCAATTTCATTTCAATTCTTTTTTTAGCAAACATAATGGATGCCATAATTTTCATTTTAATAAACAACTCCCCGCCATAATTTTTGAAACCCCTCATCCAAACCTTATTTTCTGGCTACAGCTCACCAAATGGGAGAAGTGAAAAGGTCAAAACCAGTGAGGAAAATTTTGGAGGAGCCGAAACCAATAGCCATGGAAAAGCAACAAAATATGCAAGTAAAGAATGCCCAACATTAAAACCTAAATGTGCTTAGTATTAGGATCTTAACCGTAATTTTAAGGATGCCCTAATGTTAAAACTTAAATGTGCTTGGTATTAGGATCTTGGCCATAATTTTCATTTTAAAAGAATACTCTAAAACCCTCGTCAAAAACTTAATTTGTATCAATTTGCATTTTACATTTATATTGGGAGTTGTTGTTTCTTTGGTCTCCTTCCCATTACGGTGCTATATAATGTTGAGTGGTTGCAGCACAGGTGGGAGTCGATGCCAAGCAAAGACTGCTTGGTTTTAGAGGGTGATCCAAAGAAATTTGTTGCTAATCCAAGGGCTATCACTGATGAGTCAGAGGATTTGGTAATGACTGCAGAAAAAAGGGAGGTATGCTATATGTAATTTGTTTCTTTACTTTCTTTCTTGTACCCATTGTTGAAATCTGTGAAATTTGTTCATATTTTTAACCTTTTGCTCCTAATTCCTATATTAGCACATATTTATTACTGAAATTGGTTTGTTGATATCGTTCTTCTTCTAGCCCATTGAAGAAATTTGTGGATTTCATGAGTACGTTAGTTTTCTCCCCTATTTCTAGTTTTAGAGGCATGCCTTATAATGAATTTTGGCTGGTTGCATTTTTTTTCCTCTGCCTATCATTGAAATCTTTGCAGTTAGTTCATTTTTTTTAATTTCCTACTTCCAGTGCTAGTTGTTTAAAATATGCCCATCTTTGAAATTGTTTTGTTGGTTACATGTTTGTCTTTTATCCATTATGAAATCTATTATTGAAATTGGTAAGTTGGATGCATCTTTCTTCCACTCATTATTAATGAAATATGTGTAATGAATTATTTTGAGTTTTTGCGCATATTGCTAATATATTAAATCCTTGAAGAGAGGCGTTGTTGACAAGTTTTCTAATCTATTCTCCATGCATATGGCAAAGATTTTGACAATTTTTCTGTCATCTCTAAAAAACATAACTTTGTTGGTTGCATTTTTTTCATGCAAACAATCAGAATATGCTGGAGATACCATTCAACTTAACTGCATACTAGAATATATTACCCATTACTGGTATTTTTTTTTTGGTGTTTGATTTTATTCAATGTTGGGTATTTGCAAGGGCAGCCTACCTTATCTACGCAGGGTAAAGGAACCTGAATGTTAAAACCTCATATGTGCTCATTATTAAGATCTTATTGTAATTTTCATTTAAAAGAAACATACTCTATTATTTGAACTGTCAACTAATATTTTCCCACTTGCAAGAATGAAGTATATGTGGTGAATATTCATGATTTTTTTGCATGAATGTTACTTCACCTTTTTGGGCATTTTATTTTGTCTTATGGCTACTTGATGGTTTGAGATTAGTTCACTCTCAAGGCTACATGTTACTAATTGATACATTTTGTCATTTGGTGTCATTTAGTCTCAAATGTTGCCTTTTTCATTGAGCTTAAATTGTTGTTTATTCTTTCTTTTATCTCCCCAAGTTATGCTTATTTTTGTGAAGAGTCTCCCCTATAAATTTCAACAATCTTATTTTGCATGCAATTTTGATTGTCTTTTTAAAGTTTGTGAGATGGTTTTTGGAGCTATCTGCATAAATGTTTTCTTTTTCAAAGTTTTGAGCCCCGATAATGGATTCATTATGAGGTCAGAAGCCATTATTGTATCCAAAAGTATGAGTACTCCTACCCTATGAATGCTTATGGCATTAAATCATGAAGTTGAAGTAGTCTTTTAAATTTTGGAGGAGAATTTGATAATTTATTATTTGAACTGTCACCTTTCTTTTGTGACTACAAATTTACATGTATGAAGGGTCCATTTTTTGATGATTTGTTTGGTTGCAGAGCACATTGAAATGTGGAAAAGAAAAGTAATGGCCCAATGAAGAAGCTATCATTAGCCCATTCTTAGATTAGCCATGCATTAACTTCAATTCGAAATTGAAGTGAAGCTCATCTCAAATGTTTAGTTTTTTTCTCAAGGCTATGAATATATGGAAAACAAAAGCCTTGATTTGTAAAGATTTGTAAAGTATATCTGTTGTAAACATTTTTGAGTTTCATTTGGTTTTTGAGTTTCAAATCCAAATGAAATTTGAAGAAAGTAATTTCATTGATATGTTTTGACTTATCAGTGAGGATGTAACCATTGAGGTTTTGATTTGTCAATGAGGCTTAATGAAGTAAATTTTCAGACTGATAAATATTGTGTTGTGGCTCCTCTTAATTTGTGATCTATTTGCGATCAATCATATTTGTTCAAGCATTTTAGTCTTTATTTCATGGTGTTTCTCTCAACATTTGAATATATATGATATTTGAATTTTATATGCATAAATTTGTGAGGATTAATTTAGATTTGTTTTGTAACTTGAATCAATGATTCACCCAAATAAATGACTAAACCATGACTAAATAAATGACTATCATGACTAAAATAAATGATTACAATGATTAAATAAATGACTACCATGACTAAAATAAATGACTACCATGACTAAATAAATGACTACCATGACTAAATAAATGACCAGTTAACAACAATCAATGACTAAATTAATGACTAAATATATGATTAAATTAATGACTAAATATATGACTAAATAAATCACTACCATGACTAAATAAATGACTAAATTAATGACTAAATCAATGACCAAATCAATGACTAAAAATTAATGACTAAATAAATGACTAAAATAGTTTAGTCATAAATTTGGTCATGTTATAAATGACCATCAATAAACTACTAAAGGTCAGGTGACCAAAATTAGTCATTTATATGCAATTTTTAGTAGTTTATTTAGTCATATATTGTTGTTTGTGTACTAGTGTTTTTAGCTGGTCCCACTAGAACTTCATTTATACTGGATTCTATGGTGAGATCTATAGGCATTGTATGGAGCATAAGGACTTCTTCGACATCTGATTCATTAAAAGGGGTTGCAAGCACATAATTATCCATACTTACTTCCGATATCAGAACTTCATTAGAAGTATTCTAATATTTTGTGATCATGTATTTCATTTTGGGTTCTCTTTCAATTCTAATTTGGTTTGGCACTCCCTTCCAGGGAAGCCACATGTGAGAGTGATCAGTTGAGACATATCCATTCAAGGCTCTAGTAAAATCTCTTCCCAGAATTAGGCCATAAGCATCGGGTATATCTGCCACCTGTATATTGATAACTTGTTGAATTCTAGGGTCATAAGCAACCTACATATGAATCATGTTTAATTCCCCTACAACATCAACTTCAGTTCTATCCAGTTGAGTAACTTTCTTTTGGGAATCAGCAGGAGTAATACCCAAAGCTCTACAGACATTGAAAGGCATTACATTAGTAGAAGCACCTGATTCCAACAAACAGTTGTGCAAGTTCTTACCAAATATACAAACAAAGATCAGGAATGGAGGAGTGTTTGTTTTCCCTTGAAATAGAGTTAAGGGATTATCCACTTAAACAACTTGAGTTCTATCTTTCTCTTTTCCTTTATCTCCACGAGGCACGTGAACTTGATTATGCATCTGATTTTTCCCTCCTACTGGTTGAGAACTAGATGCTTTATTGACATTCCCACTTGCTAATCTATCTCGTGATGTGAAATTTATATTGTAAGCTCCTAAAACTAAATTCCTAATGGTTGGGACTCTCAATAATTCATATGCAGACAGACTTACCTTCAGTTTCTTGAGTTCTTCTATAACATAACATATATGGCTAGTTGTTCCATACTTAGATCAGCCGAGACCTCTTTTGGGTATTCCACCACATTGTCTTTGCTCAATTCAACACTCCTTCCTTTCGACGAATCCATTTGTGTTTGTCCTTCCTTTGACAGATATTGTTTAGACACATAAGGATACAATGGATTATTACTAGCATTGGGATCTAAAGGTGTGGTGAAGTTGTTTGGAGGGATGGAAGTGGTGAAGGGGCCTCCAACTTGTGGACCTTTGTGTGGCAAGTCCCTCAGATCATACTTCTTAATAGGCCTCATGAAAGTCTGTACCTCTTCAACATAAGCTTCTTCTTCATCCATAGGGCCATTGTCATTTACTAGATTTTCATCAAACAACTAAGTAATCTCATCTCCGTTGCACACCTGGTCTGCCTCTTCATTAAGCTAGTCTGATTCCTCTTCAGGCACATTTTCCTTGCTCTATGGAAAAAGGAGCATGATTCAGTACTAACACTAATGAATCATAGGGAGTAGATGGCACCATCTCCGGACTACTCGAATTGTTTTCCACTTCATACTGGAAGATTGAAGCTGCTGTCTGGAATTCTAGGCAATCTAATTCAGAATGCAGACTTGTTTTATGGAGCCTAAACCATCCTAATAAAGTAGCTTTAGCCAAATATACACCACTAGGGGGCTTTTCTTGATTGACTGGTTGAACCAATGGGGTGGGGACTCCTCCATTGTTAGGCCTTGTATTCCAAGTCCTATGTTGTTTGGGTGGATGTCTCCTATCAATCCCTTGTCCACCGATTTTCCCTCTATCAAATTTCTAGCCTGAGGATTGTCCTTTATCATAATTTTGTCCCCTATCATTATATCCTCTGTCATTGTTATACCCTCTTTCATTGTTATATCCTCTTCAGGATGTTGCCCTCTATCAAAATGTTGTCCTTGTTGAGTATCTCAGTTTTCTTTGTTGTAATTGGACTGCATACCTCTTTGAGTAGCTTGGAGCTGATTGTTCTAGTTCCTCAAATAAGTCACCTCCATATTCATTTTCTTCACCTATTCAGTTAGCTCATCCATCCTTTCCTTGTCAGGATTTTTGTATGTTGGTTTGCATCATTTTGAGGATATCCTACTATAGTGCTGGTATTAATGATTGGTTCAAAACTTCTGAATTCTGTAGATACGGGGGATAGCTAGCATGAGATTTTGGATGGAGAGGCTGATTTGCATTTTGCTTGGGGTAGCTGACTATAGGTGAAACTTGACTCACTGGAGGCCCTGGGTGAGGGACCATAGGCAACTGAGGGACCAGATTCATGATTGGAGTATGGTTAGTGAGAGCCTAGTTGAGAGCTGGGACTTGTCCAAGGTGAGTAGTGGGTCCTAACGATGGTAAAGGCCCAAATAAGTGTTGTCTTAAAGCAGTGCTTACCTTCACAGTTTCTGCATATGCATCAAGCACTGTGGTGGGAGGATTATTTCTCCACTTCATGAAAGTGGTTGTGATACTGTCAAGACCTTCGTAATAAACCTCTAAAGTAGTGGCTTTTTCAACAATGTAAGGAGCCTGTAATCGAGTATAGGCATGATGAAACCTATTGTTAAAGGATGATATGGGTTCATGGAATTCTCTCTTAACATTAGTGAACTAAAGATAAAGCTCATTGGGGCTAATGGGAATCCTAAACTTCTGCAAAAATGCAGTCTCCAGTTCAGTCCAATTATGAATAGATCCCATAAGCAAATGATTGTACCAATACAATGCATCTTCTCCTAAGGAATAAGGAAAGATCCTACATGCTACATCTTCATGATTAATTCCTTTGTCCTTAAGGCAAGTCTAAAAGATCCTAATGTGTTCCTCAACAATTCTATTAGGGTCATTAACATGGAACTTAGAACAAAAGTGCTCTAGGTTCTTGGGCATGACATTGTAATTAGCAAAAGTCAATGGATATGGTTTATTGGAAAGGAAAGCCATTGGTGGAGGTGGGGGTGGTAATGGCTAATTTATGGCTGGTTGAGGTTGTTGAATGGTAATGTCCTCAGACTCATACTCATATGAGCTTGATAAAGATGAGGATGATGGGGATAAAGAAGGTGGTAGGGTGGATGATGACTCGCCCCTTATTCTAGTCCTCCTTGACCAGGTAGTAGCTAGTAATTCTTGAAAATCTTCTTCTCCTAGAGTAGATCTACTCCTTCTAAATATTTTAGGAGAGATGGCTGACATAAATTGATCTAGCTTCCTTATTCAGGCCCTCCTAGCACCAATCTGTTGATGATGTTTTCTGCACAGCAATAGCTTAGACATTATATAATATCCTATCTCTCTCAAAAGGTAAATCTCTATCAACAAGCCTCAAGATATAACCCCAAGGTCTCTAATGTTAGGTCTTGACAATGCATAAACAACTCAGTGATAAATGTGAAAATGTTGGTAATCACAAAGGGACCTTACTACAACAAATACTGAATCTTTAATTTATCAGATCTAGCAATGTAATGATACTTCAATCCTAAATCTTGCTTGAATGATAAAAGAAACAACAAAAGATAAGGGTTTTAGAGAGAGTACTGAGATTAATCCTACTCCTAAGATTAACAATGCAAATGATGAAATAATTGAAATGGACCAATCCCTCATAAATAAATTCCTGCTTAACCCAAATGAATTTGCAATCTTACAAGAACAGTGCAATATTCTAAGGTATTAAATATTTTTAGATCATGAACATTCATCCAAAACAACCCTAAGGCAATTGAAATGAATAAACCTTCATAATTGAACTAAGCACAATAGATATATGGTCCAGGCTAACTTTGCAAAGCAACTAACAGTTAGCTAGCTGCAAAAAGTATGGAATAGGGATCGCTGCAAACACTTCAAGCATCAAACCATAAATACCATTGAATCATGTCTAACTCTAATTCTAACATACATCTAATACTTCTCAAGCAATCTTAAAGAATGAAACAACAAGAACCATGCAAGATAAGAGTAACACAAGTATGGCACCAAATGACAATGCCATTACTTGCATCAAATTATCCATTGAAGCAACAATTCCAATTTTTTGTTACAATATTTGCTTGAAAACAACTAACTTCTAACTCTTGCTCTACTGCTTAATCCACTCCAATATCAAAACTATCTCTCTAGCCAGCTATCTAGCCCTTACAAATGAGGTAGAATGCCATATTAATAGAAACCCCCGAGATATGTTGGCCTAGTTAGGGTTTACAATAATAATTGGCCACAAAACAAGTTGGCCCAAGGAGAATTCAAAACTAGATAAAATATGCATTAAATGCATGAACACCATCCCGGTCGGCCTGGGATCTCCAATATAATTTGGACCAATGCATGCAAAATAATAGGGAAGGAAAAATTATGATGTAACCTTACATTAACTACTTTCCCTTTTGTCTTTAATTTAATCCATCCTATCATGCACCATCAAAAGTACCTTGTCCAAGTCGGCTATAGGTGGTAGAGGTAAATCCTTAAGTATCCTTTCGATTGATCGAATATTTTCTCTTGATTGCTCCACCGACTTATCCCACTCAACCTTATTGGTTTGATATTTATCAATAACTGCAATATAGGTGGCCGCATCATCCAATTGATGTTCAGTAACCGGATCTTCACTAGCTGGAGAATATACATCTTGCCACCATTTTCTCTAATTTTCTAAGCTTAAATGCTTCGATGCAAACTTCCTTCTCCCTGTTATGATATCAAAGAAAGAAATGCATCCACTGTAGATATTGGTTAGGGTATCATCAATTTTCCTTCTCTGCTTATATATATTCTTCAAAACCTTTTGCCTTATTTGCAGAGCTTCAAACCATTCTGAAGGTTCAGAAGCTCTGGAGGAAGGGAGAATTCCATCATTCACCAGCTTATCCTTAGTGTATTCCATGATGGTTCTGGTTTTTTGCAATAGGAGGTCTACATCATCTTTATCTTTAGCCAATACATCTTTTAACCAATCTATTGCCCTCATTGCATCTCCTCTAGTTGAAATAATGTCCTTAATAGCATTATCCCCCTTAGTTTGCACCCCTTGTAGCTAGTTTGTTGTAGCAAGAGTAGTGGCCTTCATTCTTTCCAGCTCAGTTATAGTTTCTTGGGTCAGGAGACTTGCAACAGAGGATGAGGAGCTAATGGACTGCAATGGTTTCATCAAATCTTCCAAATATTTCCTAAGTGTTTCATTCTCTTTCTTCAACTCATGTTTAGTTTGTGCTTTTTTCTCAATCTTCCCAGGATTACTACACTAGAACCCTCATACTCCTCAATATCTTATTCCAAGGAAGTAGGTCCTAGGTTGATAGTTTGCATGTTGTAATCACTCATAGTAACCTCATCTCTATTCTTTTTTGTGGTAGGAGTTGCAATGTGGACCACTCTGTTATTGGCTTCATCCCTTTCGATCTTGGAGATGACCTTGGCCTTCTTCTTTCCTTTACCTTTTCCTATTTTTTCCAATAACTCATCCCAATTGGGAGGGGTATCATCCACAACAACTTGTTTTCTCCTTATTTCTTTATCTAGCCACTCTAGAACAGTGGATTTTGTCTGCATCTTAGTTTGTCCCACTTTTTCCTACTGACCCTTGGGTGTATCTTCCTGCTTTTTAGGGAACTCTTCATCTCTACCATGTTCCTCTTTTCCATACTCTTCTTCTTCATGCACTGGTGGTGGGGTCTTAACAGGTGTTTCACCTCTCTAAGGAGGTTTGTCTTCTTCACTTCTAATGGGTGAGTCCTCATAAGTCACCAAGGGAGACTATAGGATCTTCTCAATTTCTGCAACTACACTATGGAGCTCACCTTATTGAAATCCTTCTCCCTCTTCACTTGGCAGATGCTCTACATCTGTTAGTTGTTCTAATGCACCATGTGATTCATGAGGTGGAGAAGCCTCTTTATGTTGTATTGCGGTAGAGGGTACTGAAGGAATATCCTTCTTTGGCACATTATCCTTGGGAGAAGGAGTTCTTGATCTCCTTGTGTATACCTATGTCTTCTCTCCAGAACTCTCTACATTTACCATCATTGAAGGATCATCTTCACTTTTCTCCTCGAAAGGTCCACCTTTCTTTCTTTAACCATTTATTATTTTCCTCCTTTTAGGTGCTGGGGCACTGTCCTTTTTTCCTCCCTCACCGGGTTCTCCTTCTACAGATTTTTCTGTCCTTGAAGTAGCAGTCCTCTTTTTGCTTTCGGTTTCCTTTGTTTCTCTTGCTCTTCTCCTTGATGACCTTTGATCTTAATCTTAAACGGAGAATCCACCTTGGGTTTTCCCTTAGGATCTTCCTCAGCCGTCTCCTCAAAGGTGGAATGGGATTCTAGATCCCCCATCAGATTGTAGGTACATGGAACACCTTCACTTTCAAGTTCCCACACCTTGTGATTGAGCCATAACTTGGTGTATTTCATCACTGGGTTCATGATTTGTCCTAATTCAGTATTTTCTTCCTCCAGCCAGTCCACCTCACCAATTGGTTTTTCTTTAATTAGCTCATAATCATGACTTTGGATTAAGTCTCCATCATCCTCCACCTGATCAGGAACCATTTTAACATTGTTCCTTCGGACTACATCAACTGGGAGTGTAGAAAATTTATTCTTTCTTACCTCAAACTCATCCTTGCTATTGGCCCTATTGTCACCTAGAAATGCACCCTATGCACAAAGATTGATACTGAGCTTCCTAGAGCAACATGGGATCATTTCAAGGCTGTGGGTCACCTATAATTGAAATGAACCTCTGGAGAAGGCCAGCTTCCTTTGGTGTCACCTAACTACTGATTCTTGGGGGAAAAAGGAAGAAGGAATACATAAAATAAAGATTAAAACTAAGGTGATATGCCGAAATGATGAGGAATTATGAAAAGAAAACAGGATGAACATACACTGGGAAACCTAACTGTAAATGCTTTATGTGCTCAACACAACTTCTGCTAGAATTATGCATCAATCTTAATAGGTTCGATCTACATACACATCTCAGGAAGGAAAGATTAATTTCACAGCTCTAAGATATAAGTGCAAAATTTATAAAACACAGTTAAAGACTTGCATAATCAAAATAAGATATAGAAATGAGAACAATACAAACATGAACACTGGCTTCCAAGGTAAAATTTGTGTTGCTTTCCAGATTCCAATTGAGTTACAAAAAACATACATTAATTGAGAAAGGATTCAGAAAAAGTCACTAACTCTTCAGAGTGTATATTTCAAACTAACTACAAAAAGGCAAAAAATGCCTTATATACAGACTGTATGTCGGCCCCTTAGGGATTACAAAAATATCAAGGGTCAAAAAGATCTATTCTTAGATCTTTTTTCATGAATTAATGCAAAACCCCTGCGTGTCCATGTCGGTGTGAAAGATTTCCTTTAGGGGAAGCCTTCTTGATCTTTCTACAACTACCACATTCATTTGATCCATCGTGTCCTGTTGAGCTACTTCGGCTACACCTTGAATGCCTTGAGCTTGCAACAGACACACGTCGCCCTTCATCCTGTTGATATTCTTTATATTGCCATGATTTACCTTTAGATCTCTCTGATTGGTTGAGTGAATTCCACGCAGCCTCTTCGGGTGGTCAAAACCCCTTCCTGCAAAATTGCATCTTGGCGAGACACTTAAAGTGTCTCACTGATGTGATTATGCCTTTTTGAAGCTATCGGCATATCATGGAGCTATTGTTGAGACTTCTGGCGAGCCCAAAAGATCATATCGATGTTAATGGAACCATCGGTAAGACACCGTTTATTGCCAAGTGGTCCAATGGTTTAACAAGTCATGAGGAGATCCTCTTCTATCGTTGAGACCACCCTCATTGCTTCGGCAAGAGCTTATTGATGTCACCCCGAAAGCATTATTCCTTTCAGCGTGACTCCTGTTGGTCGGGAAGACATCCCAGCAAGGTCCAATAGTCATACCGATAACTCCTATGTCGCTAAGACCACATGACGTCAATAAGACATCCTATCGAAGGCACCCACCTAAACCGAAGAAACCATCCTCCGCCAAGTCGTTCGCTTATCAGCAAGACATCATGAGTCGGGGAGACTTTTCTTGTCGGCCAGACCTTTTACCAAGCGTCTTCTATCATACTGATATCTACTTTGTCGCTGAGACACCCTCCATTTGCCAAGACCTCTTGTAGACTTCCTTTTCCTTCGGCGAACCCTTCATTCGGCAAGACACCCAGCGAACTCCTTTTGTCTGCCCAAGCTCACTTTATTTCACCGAGACCCATCCTTGGTCGCTGAGACCTATAGCGAAGCTTGCTTGCTTTGTCGATGCCGTTATCTTTCCTATCGGCGAGACATAATGCCCTTGCCAAGACATTTTGGCGAAGGCACCAACTTGGCCAAAACCACGAGCAAGTCGGGGAGACTTTTGGCGATAACATTCCTTTTCCCTGAGACTTCACCAAGTTGGTGAGACCTTGTGCCGATAGACATCTCACGCCGAAACCTTTTAGTGAATACAAATCACATCCTTGAGCTTGCTCTATTCAGCCTGACCTCTCGCCGAAACCACCATTTCTTGCCGAGTGCACTTCTATTTGTCGGGGAGACATCTCCACTTTGGTATGACATTCTGGCGGAGCTATCTCCTTATACCGATAAGACCTTTCAGTGCACAGAGATGGATCTCGATCACTGTGACATCAAATAAGTCTTGTCGATATGATCTTTCTTGTGCTGGTCGGCAAGACACAAAGCACTCGATGAAACAACATGCCAATAGGGATAACCAATGCCGATGAAGCACCTCATGAGTTAGTCAGTGAGACCCAACTCATTCGGTAAGACCTCTCAGCGATGAACACAACTCATGTCGATAGATATTTCCACTGTCACCAAGACCACGTGAATGTCATGTCGAAAGCTGCCTATATGTAAAAACAAATTGTTATGACATCATAAATGTCTTGCCGATAGGCAACAAAGACATTTCAAAAATGGATCAGGGGGACCCTGCCATTCTCACGCTGATATGTTCCCTAGTTTAAAGCATTCAGACCTAATGGAACCCCTGTCACATGATATTCTGCCTGATTGAGCCTGAGGGTGAAAATTAGGTAACATGCCCAATAGTCCTCTATATCATCTTTGTGGTGATATTCCTTGCTGGCTTTCTTTTGTGCTTCTCCAGTGATATCAAAACCCTGCCTCTTGGAATGGTAAGACAACCCAAGAGTACTCATTTCATCCTCCAAAGCATAGGCTAAATTAATTGAGGGGCATACTTCACTGGTACTTATCTTCAAAGGAAAATCTCCCCCAAATCCAGTTTTATGCTTATCCTTCTTTACAATGGAATGAAAGTCACATATTTTCCTTGTGACCTCCAAAAGTATAACATGGTATGTGGGATACCTTGGAAGCCTGTATGGAGCCCTATGACAACCATCTACTCTTATGTAAGAGAAGGTGGAAAACTGTATAAACCAAGCCCCATACTTCTTGATCAGCTCCTTGGCATTATCTGATATTCTTACATGCTGTGCACCTTGGAGCAATCTAGTGATGTGCACGGTGAATGCATCATTCACCCTCTTATAACTTGAGCTCCCTAAGTGCAATTGAGAATAAACCTCATAAATTACATCCTATCCAAATATTCCCCTTGTGCTCAATTCTTTATAGGGGTGGAATCTTGCAAGTGCATAGACTAAATAAGAAGTCATGGTGAATGTCTTGGTTTGCAGCACATTGCATAATTGTTCATGGATCACAACACTTATAACACCTGCCCAATGATAGTTGATCTTCTCTTGTTCCATCCTCACAATGACATGACACATTCAATTCTCGAACATGCCTGCACTCTTTAGGCCTATCACCCAGCTAAGCAATGTGATGGCATCATAAATTTCTTGTTTAATGTAATGAACCGGACCAATTTTATTTTATTTTTCTCAAACAATTACAATGCAACACGCACCCGTTAAGGTTAGCATAAACCAAAACGATGCGGAAAGTAACTCTAACCAGAATGTACACCAGGATCCCGATGTGGGCAAGGTGTGAGCATTGGTCAGAGGATCTCAAAGGAAAATGCTGAACAAGAACTCTAACCAGAGATGCGCTGGTGAACGACGAGCATTCGGTCAGAGGATCCTTAACTATTGCAATACTGAAAATTAGCTCAACACCAAGTATGTGCTACTCAATCTGTGATGGATAAGAGGCGACCATATGGTGGAGACTTAGGAAAGTACAATGCAAAATAAGTAAATAGGCGGCAAGCCAACCTCTTCCACTTCTTCAGTAGGTAATTACAACATGAGAAGTAACAGGAATGTAAAAGGATGTTGACAGTACTACTGTACAACTTACAATATCAGAAAATGTATCTGTTAAGCACAATTTAAGAGAGTCTTCAATATCACAGCAGAGTAGAGTGTTAACTTCAAGTCCTCTCAATAACTTTCCTTCCAAACAACTCAAATGGTTAATTCTAAGCACGCTGTTATGACAGTGTAAGAACTGAAAACTGTTAACAACAACACAGTAATACCATAAAATGCTCACCCAACTCACACCACTCATTCAAAATGCATAGAAATGGTTACAAATGACTCCCAAGATGAAGGTGCCCAAACTCATGACACAAAACAGCCCCGAAATACTGATATTTATTTTCTGCTCAATTACCAAGCCAAGTACAATGGTACGACCCCTAGAGGAGGGCGATTTCTTCTTAAAAATCCAGCTCTTGATTAAAAATTGTGAAACTTAGCAACATATGGCGCCCTACTATGACAAGTAAGAATATGAAACACCCAAAATGCAATCTTTTTGTATTTTTGAATTATGAGCAAAACATGCCTACAACAATGCAACATCAGCAACACTAAAACATGACAAAATGCTTGAACATCATCACCAAATGCAATAGAACTCAACTACAATGCAAAACTACCAATAACAAGCTAACCTCTCAACTAGTTGCTATCTTTCAAGCAAGAAGATGAGCCAATGCTAGGAGGTGTGCTTTCCTCGAAGCGAGTGCCTGAAGTCAATCCAGCAGCATAACAGTGTAGTAGACAAAAGATCCCAAATGAAGAGCTGAGGCCTGATTAAATAGACGAGAGAGAACATCTAGAAGCTTCTAGAGGGCCCCCCAAACCCTAATTTCAAATTCACCTTTTCCCTCCAAAAGATGGCGTCCTTTTCAACAATAAAATATTTCACTTTTAAAATAAAATCAATCTCTCAAAAAGGTGTCCCTTTTCTTAGTCTCAATATTTGACATTAAAAAATATAATTTATCTCCTTATGACGCCTTGACCCTCAAAAGTCCCCTTTATAAAAACAACATAAAGTTGTACTGCTAGGCAAGGGGGTATAATATTAAAATAATAATATTATAATGAAAATACTTATCTCTCCAAGAAAAAAGCGCCCAAGGCCAAGAACTGAAGTGCCAGCTGAAACAACTGAAGAAGAGGTCCAACTGAACTGAACCCAAACTGTCCACTGCCAAAAATAGAATTTACTAAAAATAGTAAATTCGCGAAGTTGTCCGGAATGCCAAACTGAACACACCACTGCGAAGCTCTCGAAAACCCAGAAAGAATCTGCAATCAGAATCCCAAACTCCAAACAACAACCTCCTCAAAACTAGGAAACCCTAATTTCACCATCCGCATAGCCTACGGGTCTCCGGAATAGGCCAACGGTCAACTGAAACGATCACGCTGAGAAGGGGACATTACAGTCCTGCCCTCCCCAGATTGCTTGCCCTCAAGCAATCACAAGTCTGGATGCTGTAGAATCTCCTCATTCTCCCAAGTAGCATCCTCTAATGGTAAATTCCTCCACTTTACCAAATACTCTTTGATTGTTCTCCTCCTCAAGGAACGCTCTCTGGAATCAATAATCTGTTCTGGAACCAAAGTCAACTGCCCTTCTTCATCCAAAGGAGGTAACTGTGATGAAGCCACAACATTGTGTCCAAGTGCCTTTTTGAGGCGAGACACATGGAAGACATTGTGGACCTTACTACTCGAAGGTAGTTCCAACTCATAAGCCACCGCTCCAACCTTCCTAACAACTTTGAATGGTCCATAGAAGCGTGGTTTCAAGCTTCTCAGCTCCACTCTTCTTAAGTGTGGACTGTCTGTAGGGTTGAAGCCGAAGATATACCATATCACCAACCTCAAATGAGCGCTCAACACGCTGCTGATCAGCGTACATCTTTTGCTGATTTTGTGCCATTTGAAGGTTGTCCTTCAAGGATTTCAAAACATCTTGGCTCTGCTACAACCAATCCTTGGCTTGGGAGCTTTGCTATCGCCAAACACCAAATCAACAAAGCTTGGAGCTCGTAACCATAGAGGGCCATGAATGGAGTCATCTTTATTGACATGTGGAAGATGAATTGTAGCAATATTCTCCCAAGTGGAGCCACTTCCCATGCTCTTTGCTGCTCCGAGACATAATTCCTGAGATAGCCCTCCAACCATTTGTTCACAATCTCCGTTTGACCATCCGTTTGTGGGTGATAGCTAGTGCTTGGAGTAAGCACTGTACCACTCATCCTAAAAATTTCCTGCCAAAAGGTGCTTAGGAACTTGCTGTCCCTATCACTCACAATATTTTTAGGCAACCCATGCAATCTAAACACTTCATGGAAGAACAAATCTGCAACTTGAGCTGCTGTAAATGTGCTAGTGATGGCAAAAAAATGAGCGAATTTGGTCAATCTGTCCACTACAACATAAATACAGTCTTTGCCTTGAGCCCTAGGCAACCCGGTGATGAAATCCATCGAGATACTTTCCCATTTTTTATTTGGAATGGGAAGTGGCTGCAGTAGACCAGCTGGAAGAGAGTGCTCATTTTTATTCATTTGACAAGTGCTACACTCCTTGATGTAACGCTGAACATCATCTTTCAACCCCTTCCAAGAGAACCTCTCTCGAATCTGCCTATATGTCTTGAAGTAACCTTGATGACCAGCAAGTGGGATGTCATGAAAAGTCATCAAAATCTTCTTCTTAAGTTTAGAATCAGCCACCAAGAAGATTCTTCCTTGTAGTGTATCAACCCATCAACTACCTTGTACCTTTCATCATGAAAAGTACCTTCAATAACGCTGGTTGCAAACTAATTTTTGGCATAATCAACAAGCAACAACTCCTTCCAATCAGCATTAAGCTCACACAATGAGCTCAAGTGAGGCCTTCTGGACAAAGCATCAGCCACAATGTTGTTCTTTCCCTTTGACATACTCAATGTCAAAATCGTAAGCTTGTAGCTTACTCACCCACTTCTGCTGTCTCTCATTCAAGTCCTTCTGATGCATAAAGTGCTTGAGACTGTTGTGATCAGTCTTGACCATGAATTTACTCCCCACCAGATATTGTCTGAACTTGGCTAATGCATGCATGATTGCAAGCATTTCTTTGTCGTAGATAGAATAGGTCCTTTCAACCCCTCTTAATTTTCTGCTTTCAAATACAATTAGGATGCTTATCTTGCATCAAAACAGCCCCAATACCTTCCCCCGATGCATCACACTATAACTCGAAGGGTTTGGAGAAATCTGGTATGGCCAATACAGGACAAGAACTCATGATTTTCTTGAACTTATCAAACACACTTTGAGCTTTTTCTGACCACATGAAAGCCCCCTTTTTAGTGAGGTCAGTAAGAGGAGCAGCACTTTGAGAATACCCCTTTACGAACCTTCTGTAGAAGCCACAAAGACCCAAGAATCCCTTCAAATGAGTCAAATTTTCTGGAGGTGGCCAATCTACTATAGCCTTGATCTTTTCTGGATCAACCTTCACCCCTTCAGCGCTGATTATATGGCCAAGGTAGAGTAGCTCCTTCATTCCAAATTCACATTTGGACTCTTTTGCAAACAAACTTTCTGATTCAAGAATGCTAAGCACTTCCTCCAAGTGCTTGAGGTGTTCTTCCCACGTCTTGCTGAAGATGAGAATATCATCAAAGAAAATTAACACAAATTTCCTCAACTGCTTCTAGAAAACTCTGTTCATGCAAGACTGGAAGGTGGCTGGAGCATTAGTCAAGCCAAAGGGCATGACTAGGAACTCAAAATGACCATAGTGGCATCTGAATGCCGTCTTCTCAACATCTGAACCCCTCATCCGGATTTGATAGTAACCCGATCTCAAATCAATTTTGGAGAAGAATTTAGCACCATGTAGCTCATCAATGAGCTCATCGATCCGAGGAATAGGATACCAATTTTTTATTGTGCTTTGATTCAAGGCACGATAATCCACACACATGCGGATGGTGCCGTCCTTCTTCTTCACAAGAACTACAGCTGAAGCAAAAGGACTCTTGCTAGGGCGAATGAAACCCATCTCCAGAAGTTCTCTTATGTTCTTCTCAATTTCATCCTTCTGCTTCTTAGGATATCTATATGGTGTTGTGATGACTAGTTTGGCCCCTTCTTTAAGTTCAATAACATGCTCAACACCTCTTTCTGGTGGTGGCCCAGGTGGTAGATCAGCAAACACCTTACTCCTTTTGGTGAGTATAGACTGAATATCTGGAGGGTATTCTCTCTTTGTCTCAACTGGACTAGCAGGAAGAACCATGCATTCTGCAGCCCACTCCACTTGATCATGTCTAATCAGCCTCTCCATCCTTTTGAATGAAACTATACGAGGCCACCATTGGACATTCCTCTCAATACAACCCTCTTGCCATCAGATTGGAACTTGAGCTCCATTGTTTGTAGGTTGAGAGAGATTTCACCAAGTGAACGTAACCATTGTATGCCCAAAACTGCATCTGTGTCACCTATAGTAACCACATAGAAGTCATCTTTGACTTCATAGTTTCCCAACTGCAAAGACATGTTAGGAACTCTTTGGGTGCAAGAAATGTGAAACCCATCAGCCACCATGACTTTGAAGCCTTCAAATTCTTCAGTTTTGAGACCTCTCTTTGCAACCACATCCGTTGCACCAGTATCAATTAATGCAACAATACGATGCCTCCAACTCCACCATGAACCTTGAAAGATTCATTCTTTTGGAAACTAGAGAGTTGGGCAATAGGGCCCCCAACTCCTTGCTCATGATCGGACTCATTTGTGGCTCTTTCATCTTCGCTGTCCCCAAAAGAAGACTATTGATCAGACATATCAGATGCTGATTCATAATCAGAATAGATCCCCATTTGATTATAACGCCCTCTTCCAGGACATCTATGACCTTTAGTCCAAGGCTCTAGACAAGTGTAACACTTGCCCTCCTTTCTAAGTTGTTCACGTTGCTCTTCAGTCAACTTAGGTGGAAACTTCTTGTGCTAATTAGAAGAATGTCTCTTATCCTTATCCTTCTTATGGCCAAAAGGCTTAGGCAAAAATTTAGGCCTAGGGGCTGATAACTCCATACTACGAGCCTTCTTGATTGCCTCATCAAGACTTGGTGGATCGAAAGCTTTAACCCACCCTTTCAAGGGTTCAACCAAACCTTCAGAAAACAACACAACCAATCTTCTTTCGGTGATGTTGGGCACCATCACAGAAAGCCTCTGGAAATCAGCAATGTAAGAATCCAAGGAGCCATGCTGCTTCAGTTGTGCAAGCTCATGAAATCTTACTTCAGGATCTTTAGTATTGAACCTTTCAATCAGCTTGTTGGTGAATTCTCCATAGGTTCGGATAAGGTTATGGCCAAGTGTGACCAAACCATGGTACCGCCATTCATGGGCAGCTCCTTCTAAATGAAGTGTTGCAAACTTGATGGCATCTTCTTCTAGCATGGGACGAAGTGAAAGGTAGTTATCCAACTTCTGAACCCACGATCTAGCCGAACACTTATCACTTCCATCAAAGTGAGCCAATGTTACCTTCCCTAAGGCTTGATGAAAATTAGTTCTAGGAGCCATATAAGCTCGGTTATCAACTCTTCCTCCGTGTCTTCTATTTCTCTGATTCAAGAATTGATCAAAGGACCATTGGTCCCTAAGATCAGGAGGTAGGGTAGCATACTCCATATAGGCTTGTCTGGCATCATCTACCAAAGGAATGGTAGCTTCAACTTGTTGTTCTTCTCTCGGAGTGAATGTAGGAAAGAGCGGTCTAGAGGCTGATCCGCTAGAGATGGCATCATGCTGTCCAATGGTTCTACTGCCTCCATTACCATTGTTCCCATTGTTTCCATTGACCCCACTACTTTCTCCTGTAGCATGGTTTTGATTCGGAGTATGGTTCTGAGAAGTTTCCTGGTCCATTTTAGCAAGCAATCGGGACATCATCTCAATCATTCCATCAAACTTCTTTTCCATCCTTGCATCCTTCTCTTCCATGGCTGTCCTAAGATTGTCCGACATGTTCTCAACTGTTTTACCCGTATCCACAGCTCTTCCGGTTTCTCTCAA
>VDFB02193867.1:430218883-430408811 GCA_007258455.2 Sequoia sempervirens
TGCTCTCCACTATGACGCCCAGAAAAGACAGATCATCGCACCTAACGGAAGAGTCTTAGCACACTTGGGCGAAGTTGCAATCCAGGAAACCTTTGGCATCCCTGAACATTCACGAACGGTCTATAAGACCAAGGAAGAAGCCAAAAGGTTATATGACAGTCAGCCAGATTTGTGCGCCACAATAGTCAACAAAGTGTGGATGGACAAGCCTAAGCCTTCAATCAAGAAGTTGCCCAAGAGACCTCGCCGCACGGACTTCAAGGAAGATTTTGGGGATATCATGCTGATGCTGAATAGAATAGCTGGTAACCCTCAAGGCGCCTTCTTCGAGAGTTGGATGTACTATTTTATAGATGAGATCACCTCTGGAGTCAAAATGTTCATTGGTCACGGATGATAAGTGACAACCTCCATGAGCAACTGATCAACCTTGAAGAGACCAAGTCTTTTCATATGAGTTCATATGTGATATACCTGTTGGCCAGATCATACAAGTATCCAACATTGATTTGCAAGGGTAGGATTGGCAACGGGGAGAACGAGCTCAGGCCTTACGACTGTTATCCTCAGCTCCAATTGAAGGAGAAGACTCACTTCAGGAGGGTGCATGATGCCTTCCTAATGCATATCACCAGAACGCTTCAAGGAGGAGTGCATCAGAGGCTGAGCCATGAAGCAAAAAGTCTTATCAGTAAGTACGAGTCTTGGTTCATCCAGTTCCCGAAGTTCACATATGTCAAGATCCAGGGATTTACTGGAAATCCCTATAAATTGGCCATATATCCGACAAATCGGATGATCTTGCTCGAGGTTTTGAGACAATTAGAAGAATACCAGAGTATCCAGAGACCATCCAAGAAGGCGTTCGTCACATTCCCATTCTTCATTGGGAACATGTTGGAGTATTGTCCATCAGCACAGGCAGCCGAGAGTGCAAGATTGGAGATCCAGTGGTATCCTTTCACGGCTTACAAGTCCAGGGTCAACTTTGACCCGCATCACAATATCCGGACAATGGAAGGGAGAAAGTATAAGCACAGGATGGAACTGGAAGATTATTGGGCAAATGTTGCCGATGAGTATGAGGTTAGACGGAAAATGTGGTCCAGAATGCCACTAGATTTCATGAGAGCAATTGAGTTTTGCCGAGTGCCAGATCAGTTACAAGATGATGGAAACCATGTCCAGCTGCGCTTTGAGGAAAGCCGACCTCTTCCTCCTGTGAAATGGTCAGAACCTGAGCACGCAGACCTAGCCACCCTAATGAGACCTGTGACTAAATACTCCCAGTGGTGGGTTGATTATCATGCCCAAGAATTGAGACAGAGAGGAATCACGCTCACATATGACCTACTAAGCGAGTCAGAATCATATTCCTCTAATGCCGGTGCATCCCATCAGGACTTGGTTGGGATCGGAGAGAAAAGAAAAGAAATAATGCCAAGAGCAGAGCCTGCTTCCAAGAGGCATAAAGGAGAACCTTCTCGGTCAGCAGCATCCAGAAATATTGATGAGTTGGTGGCTAATATAGACGATTCCTTGGCAGAAATGCTTGAACCTCCTGCAGTTCAAGAGGAAAATATTGAACCTATTCAACTAGATGATGAAGAGCCCTTATCACCTACGGGCACAGAAATTCTAGGTTCAGACAATGAGGTGGAAGTCCGGGATAATGACTTCGAGGAAGGAATGATTTCCGCTCTCAGGGGAGTCATGGATTTTCCAAACGAGGATGAGGTTCAGGTAGAGGATGGCATTGAACAGTCGACCATTCCAGACTGGCTGTTAGAAAGGATGAAAGTTCAGGTACCTGCTGAGGCTCAACAAGAAGAAGAGGATGATATTGCCGATTTCTTGGCAAGGCTAGAGCAAGTCGCAACCAAGAAGCCCGCCAAGAAGTTCTCCACCATTCAGAGGAATGAGACAGGCACCCGTTCCGTGCACATTGCAGTACCTACGGTGGACAAGCCACAGGACGAGATCACTCCTCAGGAGTATGCTATAACCACTGTTGACCTTGGCCCGACCTCGAAAGGCCAAGAAGTAGAGGAGTTAGATAATTCCGTCTCGACCATCAAAGCGAGACTGGAGAAGGAAGTGGCCAAGAAGGAGTATAAAAAGGAGGTCGAACGTCTTAAGGAATATATCCAGCATTTGACCCAGCCACTTGATCAGGGCAATGCGACTGTTCCTCCTCTCCTCAATTCATCACAGGAGGTGACTAAGGAAGTCGAGCATGGAATGGTAACGGCCAGGGAAGCTCAGGGCTGGATGACAAGTGAAGGCACAGAAGCGGCATTGTTCATGGAAAAGTTGGTGCTGGTTTATGGGCAGACATCATGTTTTCTTTCTAGACTGATGGATATGGCAGAAATGTGGGAAGGACTTCCGGATATGCAAGAGAGGCTTATTCCATGCCTCAGATTATTAAAGAACACTCCAAGAGAGGAGTTGGTCGACAGGAAGGTGATTGTTGCGGGAGCAGCATATGATTTCAATCATTGGTTTTGGTCAATAACTATTCGTGGAGAAGTTTTGGAGAAGGCACAAGCGGATGGACTTAGAATCAAGGAGCAAGTAAAGGACATCCGAGAGAAGATTCACATGACAACTGCAGAGATATTTGAGCAAGAGATGGTCCAGGAAGAGGATATGCAGTTGGATGAGCTGAAGCAAAAAGTTCAAGAAGTTTTCTTCTCAACTACTGGACCACTTCTGAGGAAGGATCTTGCGAAGGTGGCAAGTCTTTCGGCCATCCGGAATAACTTTAGGAAACAGGAAGTAGAATGGGCGAGTACCTTTGCCAGATGTGCAGAGAACTTGGACGAGCTCGAATTCCAGATCAGCATGCTGCCACCTGTCACGATAGAGGAGGTCATTGCAGTAGTGTCCAAATTCGTAGAACGTGATGCTTCTTGGAAGGATAAGGACGCCTCTCCTAGAATGTAGCTTTAACTGCCCCTCTACTGATAGTTTACTAGTTGATATCTCTTGTTATTTTGGGAAACCCTAATTAGGGTTTGGTTGTAATAATCTTGGCCGTTAATCTTGTTTTAATCTCGGCCCTTCATTTCATTTTTGGGACTCTATATAAACTGATGCTCTCTCACTTTCATTGGTGTGGAGACAGAATATGTGTATTGTTGCACTGAGACTATTTCGAATAATAAAAGCTCTTGAGCATGATTTGCCTTGAATAACTTCTTATTATCAAATAGTAAGCAAGGTTGCATATCTTCTTCCGCCATAGATTAAAGTTAAAGTTAGATTAGGTAGAATTTGCTTTGAAAAGTTGGTTAATTGAATGAAAGATTGATCGTATTGATTCAATGGTGAAGTGTAGCTCATACTTTCTTCGAATGGATGATTTGCATTCGATGCGTAAAGTTAGCCTGAGCTCTTAACTGTGGAAGCTTAACTTCAGCCTCATTCGAGGTTTGAATATTATTATCACAAACCCCTTGAAGATTGCACCCATTTTGCGTATGTTGTCCAACAGGAGGCGAAACAAAGTGTGGTTTATTTCTCTTCACCGAGTCCTTACTGTCTCTCGAGTTTTTAGGCATAGATTAGATTCTCTGAACCCTATTCTTTTTGCCATTTTTTTTGAGATCCACCTTGAAAGTCCTAAAGTGAAGAAAGCCTTTAATGATAAATCCCCTAAGTCCTAAACTTGCAAAGATTTTACGTAAGTCCCCTTGTTCATTACCAGCAAATCACAACGGCCATTGAGCTTATCCACACGTCGAGACCCGACTAAAGAAACCTTGGAATCGCCATATGATCTTCTCGCAATCTTAGCATACGCGGTGGTTTTTCAAGAGAGGATAAAGTGTCTTTGGACATTTTTATTCTGATGTTTGGTGTGTCATAAAACACGCATCAACAGGACCCAAAATGCCTTGAATGATGTTCCATTAAGCTCTGCATCTCCGGAATAGGTTTGCACAATATGCCTGAACCAAATAAGCCCCAAATGCTCTGTCTGTGAAATGACAATGAAACTCTAAGAGCGATAAATTTTTGCCAACAAATGCAAACTTCCTGAAATATGAGAGTTGGGAAACCTTTAAATAGCTCAAATCTAAGAACTACTAATTTTTAATCAAATTCCTATCCTATGTAGTGTAGTCACTAAAGGTTGCAGTTGATTCCTATGCAATCTTAGGATAACTAGACTATGCTCAATAAATGAATTAATTAGGTGCAAGTGTTATGATGCTTGGATGGTGTTCTAGAAGTCCCTAAGAAAGGAGCAAGCTTTTACTAATTGATGATAGTGTATTCTTCACTAAAGTTTTCTTCTCACATTGAGTTTCTCTAGAGTAAAATCAATTGTGTTAATCTTCTTTTATGTGATGTTTCTCACTTGTTTATGCTCTATTTGCGAGTTTGCTACAATCACAAGTAGATAAGATTCAATTGTATGTAAGGAAGATAAACTATATGAAAGCGTGGAACTTGTTCTTCACAACATAAATTGTTGGAATTAATCTCGCATAGGCATATGCTTAGTTGCACTGTGGTTTTGTGGATTGATTAAGCAATTCATGTGTGTGATAGCATGATTTAGGCAGGAATTAGAAGATGCAATGGATGTTCATGTAGTCATATATGTGAACATATTGATTCCTGCATAAAGATTGTATGGTGTTAGAAATCAGCCGCAATTGCTGTACTTGCATCTTACTTTGAAGCCTTAAAAGTTGTTTCAATAAGCATAGAACTGCGAGCAACAAGGTATTCAACATAAATTTGTGTTAATGAATCTTTTAAGGTAATATTCATGAAGTTTCTGGATCAGTTGTCATCTACACAAATTCACAATTTCCTCTGCCATTATTGGAAAATGACAAAATTCAAGGGTGAATTAAGGAGTCAATAAAGAGACATCAGACCAAGTTCCTCCTCGTGTTGGAAAAAAGTTGTTCCGGTTCCTAAATGTGCATCAATGATAAAATCCTCAGCAAGATTACAATAAAAAGCAGATGTCCGGTGCCCAGAATTGAAATTGCCTGAATGTCTACTAGCTGCAAGACAGTTCACCAAGTTGGATCCCAAGTTGGGCTATCACCAAGTTCTTGTAAAGTCTCAAGTTGTGTGAGAAACTGCATTCACTGCCCATAAAGATTAGGTTGAGTGGTTGGTTATGTCCTTTAAGCTCTCCAATGCACCAATGCTGGAAAGTGTGTAATCGTAGATCTTTCAGTTTTGGCATCAAAACAAGCATAATTCTGTGCATGTGTGCATGCATGCATGTGGCCATGTGCGATCACAAGTGTTTTGACTCTTGAGTGTATGTCCGTGCATGTGTGTCCACACATGCATATGTGTACATTAAAAGACCTAGACATTCCACCTGTACCGACCACCCAATGGAAGCAACTCCATTCAACTAAATTTTTCATCCATTCAAATAGAACTACAAAACTTCATAGACAAGATATGAACTATCAAAAAACATTTTATAACTCATTTCAGGCATTTAAATATAAATAAGTAAAATACTTTACTGCCATATCAAGCAAAGAGAGCCTTATAGCCATTCTCCTAATTTACCCTAATCCAAGATTCCAACAGATTATCTAATGGCAATAACTAATCAAAGTGCTATGTGCAAGATGTACAAGCTGAATAATAGCATAATCTTGACAAGAATCAATGCTTACATCAGAAACAGTGGATGCACCTTGGGTACAGCTTCAAGACAGCCTGCTTTGCATGCTTTGACACCATGATTGCTTCCATATTTCATACCAAAATTATTCATTAGACACTTTTCGGGCTAAAAATAAGCTCCTCGAATCAAGAAGGTTAAATGGCATCACAGTGTAGATAAATTGCTCAATGTCAGAAAAAATGATTGGAATTCAAAAAATTATATCAAAAAACTTACCATAAAAGAGAACAGACCAACTTCCAACCTAGTGTTTACTGCAGCACAAAAGGCTTGCTCTGTATCTGGAAATTTCTGCATTTAATCCCGCATTAAAAACTAAATTGTGAAGTTTAAATCAAAAGTAAGATATTGTTAATGTTATATCAGCGTCGGTTGATCCTTCCAGCTCACGTTCCTTGAGAAATTCTTAAATTGAATGTAGCCATCGGCTATTCAATTTACTTTATTATTTTGTATCTCTGCCTTGGGCCGACATATATGAATTCGTAATTATTTTGTATCTCTGCCTTGGGCCGACATATATGAATTCGTAATTCATAAAAGACAACTTATATACTCCTAGGCCGACTTCATTAAGGAGAGATGCGTTTTCTTTGTAAGAGGCCGACATGTAAGTAATTGGGTCATATACTTATACGCAGCTTGTTCATCGATTACATGATGATAATGGAAAGCTCTCACCCAGTTCGGAAATCTGAAAGTGCAAATATAGACAGATAATTTAGCTAAGTTCGATTATTCATATCTGAGCGAATGCAACAAGGGCGAATAGATCTGCAAAGTGCGACTGATCAGATATGAAAGGGCGAACAATTCAGATGACAAAGTGCAGATATCTGATAAAGTGCAATTGATCATGGGCGTACAAGTTATCATGTGCGAATAAGACACAGCGAACTATTCACATCTGTACTAGCAGTGATCTCTTCATCGGTGATCAAGGTGCGGTCTGAGTAAAGTGAGATTATATGCCAGGGCGAAGCTACAGCAGTAATGAAGTCTTGGGAAAGACAGTCTGAGCATAAAGGCGAGCTGAGGCAAGATCAAGCAAGTTCGACCTATTCCTTCATTCAAGTGCGAATTCATTCAAGAGCAGATTGCGAATCTCTCTGAGTACAGGTTACAAGGAAGAACAGATTATCATCTGTTATTACATCTAGAGTAGATGCTGGTTTTGGCCTTATGTTCGGCCTCATTGTATAGTGAATTATTGCTTCAGTTGCATCAATATAATAGAGATCTTTGTTGCTGGGTTTTTCTCCCTCAAGAGGAGGGTTTTCCCAGGATATATGCTGTGTTATTTGTCTGATTTTGAATTCTTTTCTGTGCACTAAATCTGATCATTTAAAATCAACAGATATAAGAAAGTAAAGGACTCATACTAAATCATCACCAGTTATCTCTAGGTAGAAGATTTCATACATGTTAAAGATTTTGTTTGTAGATAATGGAAAAATAATGGACAGATTTACCAGTCTTATATTAGAGGATGCATACAATAATTAGTCAATCTTTTAAAGTAGGTAAACGTAGAAATATAAAATCCAAGGCATATCACATCTATGTTGAAAAAGGTCTAGCTATTGCTAGTTCAGCCCATGTCAAAAACGGGCTGTGTTATGATTATATGAGTTAATCTTTGATGTTTTAATGCAGAAACATATGTACATGTGGTGGCAATCCATCACAAACCTCCCAGACATTATAAACACTATTAGATTGTTCCCAACATCAAATCTTCATTCTCATGTCAAAGAACTTCTTTGGGCAACAGAACGGACTCTTAGCAAAAAGGACTTATACAAATGCATGAAGCTATTATAGCTAAGTTAAAATGATAATGCACTCAAATTCAAAGAAAGCACGACATTAGCAAGTTTTATGGTGTACATACTGGACCAAAGAAAAGGGAGACAAAATTTGTCTTCATACCAAAATATTATTTTTTATTTTTTATTTTTTATCTTTGTTAAGTTCTTTTTGTGGGGTAAACTTCAGTCTAAATGCCACAACGGTTAGGTATTTCTTCTGTCAAATTCACTCAGGACTTACACAGGGTATCATCTATTGTGTTACACTACAGCCAGTATGTTACTCATCGTATTTCACCCAATTTCTAAATTTCATCATGTTTCCTACGGATTAGAATCTGGACTTGTCTTAGAAAACAACTACCACTTAATGTTATTCCATTCAACTAAATGATATGCTTATTTTTGTATTTAACCACTTGAAGCATTTATTACAAAGAGATTTATGATACCTGTGTATGGAAATCTGCACTGTATCAGCAATTAAAACTCCTTCATAAGCAATCGTCCAATACTGTTTGAAACAAAAGCACAATTATTAAAACCTAGATTAAACATGAAGTCTCCAATATGACTGTTATTAGATGGTCTGTCAACTTAACTTAGATATATTCTATTTACAATGCTATAGATCATTTTTGTATAATTAAAGATTACCTAATGTTCAAGCTCTTTGCCATGAGAATAATTACATCTTTTGTCACTACTGCCAGACAACAAGTCCTCCGGAGCATTTTTGAAATATAGGAAGCAATTACACATGTCAACTCTTCCAGCTAGGTGATCTCACAACATGTCCGTCAACAGACATCCCTCTGTTGCATTATGTGCTTATCAGCTATATATTCCTCACTCGTCACCATTGTGAGGCATCATGTCAAGTATTCACCAGACCTGATTAAGCATATATATAAATGCCAAAGCATTGGTTACGAGCTTCTTAAAGAATGAACATCCTATAGGGAGACTTATGATTGGGCATTGGATTTACCTTTATTTTCAAAGCAGCTGTTGCATCAAGGTCCACTCAACTCACACTGGCCAGGCTATGGCCTAATTGACAGATTGAGCACTTGCTATTCAAAAGATCAAGGGTCAATTCCCAATGAATATGTTCTCTTTAAAAGTCCACAATTAAGGTCATGTGAGAGAAACAACAATTTCGATGAAGCAAACTTAGAGAAAAAATTGCCCATATCATCCACCAGCTAGGCCCAAATGCCACTTCATACAAAGGAAAAAGGTTCATTGAACACACTCTTGATGATTAGCGATAACTCACGTAATAATGTTTATGTTTACGAGAAACAAGCCATGCCCTTCACATTGTGATTTTGATATACTATCTCATTCTTAAAATTGTGACCCCGCTCTACCATTTCATTGAAGAGTTTCTCGGCCTCCTCTGTTCTGCCATATTTGCACAGTCCATTCATCAAAGTGCTATACAAGATATCATCAGGAATAATACCTTTGTCCAGCATCTCCTGAAAAAGACTCGAAGCTTCTTCAAAATTTCCTTCATTGCACATCGCTCCAATTATGGCACTATATGTCATTAAGCTAGGGGCTAGGCATTTTTCCATCATCTCTTCAAAAAGTTTCCTTGCTGCCAAAACATTGCCTTCCTTGCAATATCCAGCAATAAGCACAGTGTATGTAATACCATCTGGGCTAGGACCTGATTCTAACATTTGATCAAAAAGCATCTCAGCCTCTCTCATACTGCCATCCTTGCACATCCCACTAATTAAAGTAGTATATGTTACAATATCCGGAACAAGGCCTTTCCCTAACATTTGCTCATACAAACTTGCCGCCTTCTGCATATTATGTGCTTTACAAAGTCCGTCGAGTAATATGTTATAAGTGACAGTGCTCGGGCTATGCCCTTTGCCCAACATCTCATATAAAAGATCTATGGCCTCCCCTACATTATCCTCTTTACACAATCCATCCATGAATGTGCTATAAGTGACAGCATTTGGACTCTGACCCTTTTCTAACATATGTCTGAAAATCATTCTAGCCTCAGCAATCCTTCTCTTCTTGCAAAATCCATCAATCACTGTATTATACATGGTGACATCCGGAGGCATACCTTTTTGTAGCATCACCTCCATCAGCTCTAAAGCCTCTTTTAATTTCCCTTCCTGGCACAGCCAAGCAAGCCATGTACTGTATGTGAACTTATCAGGGCTGTGTCCTTTCTCCACCATTTCTTGCAAAACAGCTACTATCTCAATACCTTTACCATGCTTGAAGAGCCCATCCAACAATGTATTATAAATAACAACACGCGGGCTGAGGCCTCTGTGCGACATTTGGCGAAATAGTTCCATAGCATCCTGCATTCTACCCACCTTGCAGAGCCCCTTGATAATTGTTCCAAAGGTCACTACACTAGGTCTATGACCCATTTTCTCTAATTGCCAAAAAAGTTGAAACGCAGATTCTATCTGACCAATTTTACAATAACAATTAAGGATAGTGTTGAAAGTGACAATATCAGGACACATTCCTCCCTTAACCATGAGCCCATAAATCGTCATCATAGGCTTAAATTGACCAATGCCCTGTTTACAGAGTCCATCCATTAATGTATTGCAAATAAGAAGATCAGGTTCGTGTCCTTTCGCCAGCATTTGATTAAAAAACTCTATCGCTTTCTGCATTTTCCCCACTTTACATAGCCCCTTCACCATTATACCAAAGGTAACAATACTAGGCTTATAACCCACTCTTTCTATTTGCATGAAAACTTGAAAAGCAGACTCAATCTGGCCATGTTCACAATGGCAGTTGAGTATAGTATTGAATGTAACAATGTCAGGCACCAATCCGGAATCAACCATTAAGTTATGGAGACCCAGCGCAGAATTATAATCCTTGGCCCTGGTTAGGGCTCCTAGTACTATATTGCAGGTAACGACTGTGGGCATTATGGATTTTATTTCTAGCATTTTTTTCACTTGGGTAAGGGCGTTTTTAACATTGTTGGTGGTACAGAGGCGTACTATGTGATTGTGAAAATCGGATTGTTGCGGTAAAGAAGTCTTTTCGCTAATGTTTTTATGAGAACTGTAAACTTTATTACTGGAAAAATGTCTGGGTATGAGTTTAATAGAGCACATACCATATTCAGAGTAGGATTTGACGAAATGTCTCGCATGAACCATAGCTGAGAAAGTTCAACTATACAGTCATGGCCCGCAATCCAGAGTTGCTGTTTCTTTTCAAGATTAATGGGGAGAGTTTTGAATTCCATTCCTCCTCATTACAAAGTTATAGTAGGTCATCTCCATATTATTATTCAGAAATTTTGGATGCCATTTATGAGGGGTGGAAAGAAAAACTTCAGGATTGAGGCTTCTAGACAATTTTAGGTTTGTAAATGGGGAAAATTGCGTGCCGGTAGGTTCGTTTTGATTAGAATGTTTTAAATGTAACCAGAATATTTATTTATTTTAAATTTATATAAAATTTGGAGAGGCCTTTATTATTATTATATTTATATGGGTTTATTATAATTTAATTGTGGAAAAAGGATAAAATATGATCAATTTTATTTTTTAACAAAAGAAATGTTTTCTTTGTGAGATAGAGTTTTTTTTAATAATTATGATGAAAAAATTGGTACACATAATAATAAATAATTTAAACAAAAATAAAATTTTAATCTTAATTGTAATTTTTTATGTGAATTAAGTATTATTATTTATAAATATAAAATTCAAAATAAGAAATTAAAATATAACAAGGTCACATTTTGTGAAGTTTCTCATAAAAAATGGCAAGATGGTTTTGTTCTTTGATATATAAACAAATTGAGAGCAGTGTTGGTATGATCAAACTATTATTAGAAATAGAATCATTGAACGATTTTTAAATTGTTATCTATGTTGTTATCTTTGTCATTGACACCCCAACTAGTGGTTAGAAACTTGGTGGGGGCATTGTAGTAGGCCATCAAATAAGAAAGTATGTCACACAAGGTTTTTCCATTGCTCCCTTTGCTACTATCTTTGCTTACTCTATTGTTGGAAATGGCTCCACATCTTGAATCTATTACTAGGGTTGGTAAGAATCAATTGGTTCTAGAAATTACTTGCATTTCAAATATGTGACTCTACTATGAAAGTTTGAGTGCATAGTGAAATTTTTATCATTAAACAACTTAATATTACATAAAAATATAATTTTAAAATATTGAATATCATATCGCTTGTCATTACACATTAGCATGATATCACTTGTATGTTGGTTATTCTTAACACTTTTAAGAAAATTTGTGGTACAACGTTCTTTGTAAGCATGGAAAGTTTCCGTTAGAATTTGGAATGAAAGGGAAAAAAAATAATCAACTAAAATCATTTAATATTCCAAATCCCTTACCTCGCAATACATATTTAATCATGTAAAATCAAGGTTGCCAAAACAAGAGTTTTTTTTTTATTGTTAATGTGGAGTCATTGTGTAACTAAAAATGCCTCAAATAGTTATTTTTCAATATTTAGATCTATTCATTTTTTATCATGTTAAAAATATCTCAAATAATTAATAACAATGTTTTTTTAATATTTTAATCTATTATTTTTTCATCAAGTGACTCACTTGAAAGGTAAAATATTTACAATAAAACTATAGGAATCAGGTTACCCTATAAATTGTGTCTGGTAAACTTTTTTTTTTCACATACCCACGTGGCCTCTGATACCATGGGGATGGAGGGGAGACTAGACCTCAAAAGGTTTTTTTTTCACATGCCCTCTAATACCATGGGGACCCTCTGATACCATGGGGATGGAGGGGAGACTAGAGCTCATGACCTTTTGCCTGCTTTAGCCAATCAAGCTAGGCCCTTCGCCTTACTTAAGAATTATTTTATTATTAAGTATTATTATATTTTTTAATTTTTAGTTTGCATTCACATTTACTCCATTAGCATAGAATAAATTTCTTTATTCTTTTATCTCTCTATTTTATTTCTTTTCAACTTTGTAAATAAATATATTTAATTTGAGAAAAAAATAATTAATTAATTATTTTAATTATAATTTCAAGATTTGTTAATAATATATTTAAATTATTTGAAGAAGCTAGGATTTTTCACTAAAATGTAACTATGAATACATATATAATACATATTCATTTCAAAGAACTTGGAATGTATTTATAATTAAGAATATTGAAGAAAATGTATAATTTCAACTTTTAATTGCATTTATTCAATTAAAATATAAGTCTAACTATACGTTATTCTATATAATCATAATAATAGAGAGAATAAAATTGAACATGTTTTTTTTATAAAAAGGGTAAAGTTTTATTCATTCAAACAAGTCCCAAAGTACAATCAACAAGAAAAAAAAGGTAGAGGCACCAAAGCCCAACCTGCCACCGAGAACTAGAGAATAGCCAACCACCCAACCAAGACAAGTACAGCCTAATCAAGGACTATGCATATCCTCCTAAACCAAACTTTGCAGCTTATGAGCACAGTCACTGGGAAGCAACTCCCACTCATCCACCTTCTATTTCTCCCTAAACTCTAATGTCCATTTAGATAGATAATCAGCCACATTGTTCCATTCCCTAGGAATATGAACAAAGGACACCCTCTCAAGCGAGCTACATAACTAGTGAAATTTTCGCATAGTAGAATACAATTGCCAATTCACCCCATCAATGCTCTACCTATTTAACAAGTTAATCACAATTTGTGGCTCAGATTCACAAATGATCTTGCGCCATCCAAGAGCATAGGATTTTTCAAAAGCAACAAGTATAGCCAGAGCCTCCATGAAGTTATTAGACTGGATACCCTGATACTTGGAAGAATTAAACGTTTTTAAATTTGATCAAAAAAATATTTTCTTATAATGATAAAATATCATCTTAAAATTGTATTCATTTAAATCTCAAATGCTAATGATAGTTATAAACTTAATTTTTAACCTTATCTTAATTCTAACTCTAAACAATTATAATATTTTTAATGTAAAAAATATTTAGAGTTTTAATTTAATTTAATTATTAAATATAAAATTAAATTTTTAACTAGCATATATATATTATATTTAAATAATATATATAAAATATGTAGAGAGATATCCTTCTTGAGGAGTCTATTGCACTTTTATGTGACTAATTCATTATAAAATAGACACCTCAAGAAGGATATCTCTTGGCATATTTTATATATATTATTTAAATATAATATATATGCTAGTAGCATTCGTAGCGGGACATGGATAAAAAAATTATTATTACTAGGGTTAGGGTTAGGGTTAGGGTTAGGGTTAGGGTTAGGGTTAGGGTTGGAGATTGTGTTTGGGATTAACATTTGGGATAAGGTTTGGGCTAGGGTTAGGGTTACTATTATTATTAGGATTCACATTAGGGTTAGACAAAAAAAAGGGTTAAAGTTGGGAATGATTTTATTATTCAGAATAGGGTTAGGGGTTTAGAGATAAAATTGGAATCAGGGTTCGAGTTATTATTAGTGTTAGGATTATTGTTAATTTTAGGATAATGTTTAGGGTTAAACTTATGATTAGAATTAGAGATAGAATTAGAATTTGGATTGAGGTAATTATCACAATTAGGGTTATGATTACATTTAGACATAGAATTAAGATGAAATGTATGGTTAAAGTCAAGGTTAGGTTTAGAGATAGAATTAGGGTTAAGGTTGGGGTTAACATTAGTACTGGCATTAGAGTTATGGTTAGATTTTAGGGTTATGGTTAGGGTTAAGCTTGGGAATAATTTTATTAGTACGAATAGGGTTAGCGTTAGGTTTATAGATGAAATTGGTATTAGGGTTATGCTTAGATTTTAGGGTTAGGGTTAGTGTTATTATTAGGATTAGTATTAGGGTTAGGTTGAGGTTTATGGTTGAGGGTTAGGGTTAAGGTTAAGGTTAGACAAAAAATGAGGATTAAGGTTGGGAATAATTTTATTATTGGGAATAGGGCTAGGGTTAGGTTTAGAGATAAATTTAACATTAGGGTTTGAGTTATTATTAAGGTTAGGATTAGGGTTAAGTTTAGGATAATGTTTAGGGTTAAAGTTATGATTACAATTAGAGATAAAATTAGAATTTGGATTGGGGTTATTATCACAATTAGGATTATTATTAGGATGAAGGGTAGGGTTAAAGCTAGGGTTAGGGTTAGAGATAATAATAGGGCTAAAATTGGGGTGAGTGTCAGTATTGGGGTTAGGATTAGGGTTAGATATTAGGGTTAGGGTTAACATTAGTAAATTGGGATTTTCATTATAGTTAGATTTAGGGATATAGATGAGGGGCAAGGTTAAGGTTGGGATTAGCATATATAAAAAGGGCAAGGTTTAGAAATAGGGTGAGGTTAAGGAATAGGACTAGATTTAGGTATGGTTAGTGTAGACACTGAAATCTGGTTTTTAGCCTGCGACTTCCATATTCTGCATAATTCGTATTCTTCATGGTCATGATTAAATAATGTCAATTATTTAATTAATTCATCTTTCATTAATTCATCTATTAATTAAATAATCTTAATTATTTAATTAATTCACACTTTTCTTTATTCTATCTAATTAATTAAATAAACGCTTCTTATTTAATTGTCTTACTAATTAACCTTATTCATCCGGTCAAATTAAATAAATTCTTATTTAATTTATTCTTTATCATATTTCAACTATAATTAAATAAATTCATTATTTATTTAATTATTCATTTAAATCCCCTTCGTCATTTAATTAAATAAATCTTATTTATTTAATTATTCTTCAAATATCGAGTCTTGAATTAAATGAATTATTTAATTCATTAATTCTATTTTAACACATTCTTCTATATTTTAGATAATTATGTGAGTTATCTAAATATTCACTTTTACTCAACTCGACATCTATTTTAATCGTTCAGTTAACTATTGATTTAATGTCTGAGTGGCGTCTTCGAGTAATCTCTTCGTCTAATCATGCAATCCTCCAGTTTAACTCATTTGCATGTACATGCATATTAATTAAATATTATTATTTAATTAATTAAATGTTGTGCGTATGCTCGAACGAGAGTTGCTTTAATCAATCTTTATCTTTGTCATGCAAAGATATTTCTTATGTTTTGAATGCGAATGAAGATTAAATCATTCATTTAATCTTTAATTCTATTTCTAATTCGAATCACTCATGTTACTTCTGTCAGTTATCTGAATGCATGTCTAATCAGTCAATCTCGACCGTCCGTTGATCTTTCAATCTTGGCCTGTCGTTCGAATAATCAATTTTCTATAAATTGATTTGTCATTCTTCATTCCAATCTCTCTCGAAATCTCTCGTGAATTTGATAACTTTGGAGAGCACATATCTTGAATCTTCGATATTTTGCTAATCACTATCTTAGGCTATACTTGCACAAACTTGAAAATCTGAGGGCAATTATACTACACAAGCAAAATGGAGAAGGGCAATTGAGATGAATCATGGAAATACGTTTGGAATTGGTGAGATTGTTCTAGTTTTAATTATGTTTTTACATTTCCCATGTTCTTTGTTGCTTAACGAATGAATTTGCATTTTAGATTTTAGTATTGCATGCATGTGTGCTTCTAATCTTGATTCTTGTTGTCTATTGTGCAAAAGGCTTGTTTCATTTTCAGACATTACATTTTGGTGAACCTGACATGAAGACACCATCTTCGCGAATCCGTAGATCTTTTAATTTTCAATTTTGCAGATTTTTCGTACGGAACGACGCATGTGAAGTTTCTGCACCGCAATTGATTTTCCGGAACCGCATGTGAAGTTTCTGCACCGCAATTGATTTTCCGAAACTGCATGTGAAGTTTTTGAACCGCAATTGAGTTTATGAACTGCATCTGACAGAGAAACGACGCATCTGACAATTCCTGAATTGCAAGTGATATACCGAGCCGCAACTGAAAAAGAAACGACGCATCTGACTGGTAACAAAACGACGCAATTGACTGGTAAAATTTTATTTCTGCTTTCGGCAATCTAAAATTTTCAATTGATTTTCGTGTTACTGATATTTGATTTTCAGCGTGTGGCCATTTGGAGTTAACAAGCTTTTGCAGGACGATTGGCGAAGACAAAATTGAAAATTACTAATGATATCTTCTGCAGGATGCTTGTCGAAGACCCTAGTTAAATTTTGAAACAGATTGTTTGGTAGCGTAGCAAATCTTTCATTTGGTTAAAATTAACAAGTGTCTACTGTGTTTGGTGCGAAAGCACAAGTCTGGTTACCCTTACAATTTGGTATATCGAAGTATCCTCTCCCCTTGCGCATCCATGCGATCCTGGGTGTAAGAGAAACGGTTACCAACTCTAGAACTTGGGCCTATTCTGGTGGGAAAAAGTACTCACCCCAGAATGACTCAGACCGGTAGCACCCTGAACCCGAGGGACTTCCAGCCGGTATACAAAAGTGGGTTCTTGGGGAAACCCCAAGAATCACGAGTGTGGTTCCGACGAGATGGATCCGAAAGGGGACTTGCGCCGTATGGATCACACCCCACGAACGGAATGCCCGAATTAAACACCTTTTGTTTTAGAGACCAACCTATTTGTGGCCGTTGCTTGGTATTAGTGCAGGGTACAGTATCATCCCGAAGATTACTCACTACTGATCCCCTTGAGTAGAGATAGCAGTTCTTGGGAGGTCATTGCCCAAAGAATTCAGAATTGGTGTGCTCGAAAGACGTTAATGAGCCATGGAGGGGAGCCAATGCCACCAAATTCCTAAGCTATCCGCTCTCGAGAAGGAAAGGTGTCCATCACCAATCTAGGGTATTTCGGTGAGCTATACCAAGTATACAAACCCTAGGCCTTTGGCCTATTAGGATGTGCTTGTCTGTTATCACTTTAAACGTTCTTTGAGTCCAAAATTGAAACTGAAAACACTTTGTCTTACGACTGTCTTTGATTGTCAGAATTTGATCACAGAAAACTGAGTCAGTTTAAATTTCATGTCACTGAAAATTCACAGAGAGTCGCAACTATTCACCAGAAACACGCATCTGTACTTTTGAGTCGCATCTGTTACTTTTGAGTTGCATCTGTCAATGTGACTCGCATCTGCTTTAGAAACACTGCATGCGTTATATTCTGAGTCGCATCTGTCAGTTAGAGTCGCATCTGCTAATTCTAAGTCGCATCTGTCAGATTGGACCGCAACTGTTAAATTTGAAATGCATCTGTCTGATTACCAGAATAACCAAAATTCACTATCATTGTCTAGTTAGCAGGGTTATACCAGTTTCAGTAGTCTTCATACAAACAGCCTTTCAAACAGAAACCTGAAACGATTTGCTCAATTTTGCATCCTTTAGGATCGTTTAGTCATTACCATAGTTGTCTTCATTTAGAGTTTGTCTTCATCTTAGGGTACATATCACCTTGCATTAGACTTCTAGAAAGGTCACCTTTACAGACTTTAGGAGAAGTCCACCATATATACTCTAGAAAGGTCATAGTGTCAACGAAATCTGTCATTGAACCTAGTCTTATCATCATATACTTTGTCCTACAGAGAGTCATCCTAGCTCATCAATCTAGTTAGGAAACTCAACTTGTCTTTGATCCTCATCCTATATTGGTTCCTTGGCTTAACTAAATTGACACATTAGTTTGACTTTAGGTAGTTGGTCCCTTTGTCTTGGGTTTATAGAAGTGATCACTTTAGGGTCTTACTTAGACTTTGCATCTTTAGAGTCTAGATTAGTGTCATCCTAGGACACCCCCTATTTTGCACAGAAAATCCCAAAAACATACCTTAGGTTGCATACCTTAGATTTAAGTCACTCTTTGTATTGTCATACCTTAGTCATACTCCATCTTTCATCATAACCTCACCACCATGTATGCAATTTACCTTGATATGCGTGCTAGTCAAGTTGAATACCAATTACTCCGTAATGGTCAATACCAATAGGCCCTAGACTTCAAAAAACAATTTATCCAATCCACATGTCAATCAACATCAACCCATGGTCAACTACCCACATATCATTCCTACCAAAAATCCATAAGTCCTAGTCCTCCATCCATCTACCCTCATTATCAAGAGTCCCTTAGCATAATCTATCCCATGAATCCACAACAAACGTCCACTTATCACCCTTATCCTAACCTTGACAAGGGAAACCAACCTTCCACTAATCCCTTCCAAGTTTCCATGTCCTACCCTAGTCCTTCATCCACTAATCCCTTCCAATCCTCCATGTCCTATCCTAGTCCTTCATCCACTAATCCCTTCCATGCCACTCCATCTCACTCTACATTTAGTCATGACAATACATCTATTCATGGTCTCCAAAGTCACATCCCATCTACTAAACTTGAGGATACATGTCAAATGGAAAGTCTAAAGCATGACTTTGTGGCTTCACCTTCATGTCAAGATCAAAGTATTCTATCCCACGACCCTATCTTTAAGTCCATCCAAGAAGTCCTTCTAGATAATCATGGCATCCAAAATACACCTATCCTTGATCAAGATTTCATTCCCAATCATATCATTCAAGACAAACCCGTCTTTGATCAAGACACTACTATTGAGCAAGAAGTCCAAAATGATCCACTCCTTGACCTTTATGCCATTCATGATCAAACACTTGAAGATGACCCTATCCAAGCAAATAACACATCCATTTCCCAAAATGAGACACTTGCCTCCTTTGGAAACATAGATGATATTCCTATAGAACGAGAGTCTCCTACTCTGGACATATTTGCAAATGATCAAACTATAGCTGAGTTCATTGGACTCTATGAAAATGACCATAAAGACGGTTTCAACATTGACTTGGAAGCACCAGCAAAATCCTTTGAATCTGATGTGTCACAAAATCACACCAAAGATATCCAACATGTCAATGAAGCTAAGACATCCTATCAACTAGGATCATCCACTTTTATCAAATCAGGCTTTCTTGTAGAGGAGAAGATTCCAAGTAACAGTTTCCACAAACACAATGATGAGTTAGCATCTTGCTTCCAAAATAAAAAATACCCCATCGCAAATAGAATCTGTCAGAGCATGCAGTATCAAGGAAAGGGACTAGGCATACACGAGCAAGGAATTCTAGAACCAGTACAGTTTCAAGCAAATCCTAGACATCAAGGTCTTGGTTATTCTTCAGTCAGTAAATCTAATGATGTTAATGGTACCTCCTCGATATTGGGGGAAACTTTATCTGATACAAACATCAAAATGGAGGCCATGAGTAGTTCTTACCATAAGGTTGTTGCCAACACTCCTTCCATCCATACCATAAATAGTCATTCCAACACCAATAAACCTTCTATTTGGAACCAACAAAAACAAAAGTATTACAAATTCAAAGTTAAAAATCAAATATCAAAGGCCATTGAATCAATCAAAAATCCAAGAAGACAAATAAAGTTAAAATGGATCCCAAAGAAAAATGGATCAAGAAAAGAAAATAGTTCAAAAGTAAAAGTCAATCAAAATGTGGAGCCACAAGAAAAGAGGACTCCCACATATAATAAATGTCCACCTCCTTCAAAATGGTCATCATACAAGGCACATAAAAGTCATGGTTCCAAACATTATCCCAATATGAAACCCAGTCTCCATCATCCATCACCCCAAGTTTGGAAAATAAAAATTCCTACATCTAAATTGCCAAACGCGTCTACCATCATCCATCATAATTGTACATCTCGCCTAAAGTCTAAAAATCCTATATCACAAATCCATCAAATCTTGGCAGCAACTCTTTATTGTAAGGACTCCCATGGCACTCTATTGCGATGTGCGTATTTTGATAAGGCCTACTCTAGTGTCAACAAGGATCACAATGACATCAATCAATTGTATACAAGTGCTATGATCCTAACAAGGCAACTACTTCATCAAGGTTATTATTGGCATATCATGGCACCAGTCTCTACATCAACACCATCAATGGATTCGACACAATCAGTGATCATCTAAAGCATCAAGGCCATCCGAAAAAAAAAAGAAAAAAAAAAGCAAAAGAAAGAAAGAAAGAAATTCACTTTGATGAAAACCTGGCAAACAGGCATCTTGGTGACACCAAAAAGAAAAACAAAAGTCAAAAGAAAAATTTCGTCCAATAGTGAAAACCATTCTTATGGCGCTTTGGATAAGTACCATGATGAAAACTTGGCAAACAGGCGTCATGTGTAAGAAACTATCTATGTGGACTATTACACTTGGGGGGCAAGTTGTCTCATCTCCCATACCCTTCATATAGCCTTTCCATCTATCCATCTAAACCCTACCACTCATGCCCATTTTCCCACCTACTTTGATCTTGATAAGAACTGGGGTGAAAACATAAATCGTGTTTTGGAAAAAATCTTGACATGTCTATCCTTTGGTCATACACTATCCGTGAAATATCATGTCATAGCCTTCATAGCATTTTTCCAAACGAGTTATCATTATACGCAATACCTATCGCATGCCTTGGTTTTTCCCTTGTCAATGGTCTAAGGATCTTCCATCGTCCCATCCAATCTTGAAAATTCATTCCAAATGCAACAAGCCCAATCCATACAATCTTCCTATGTATCCTAGCGCATCATTCAAAACATTCCTTGGCTTTGTTTCTAGCATGGCTGCAAACCTTGATCCTTTAGTCATATTATCATCATCCTCATGTTGTTTCAGGATGTGTCCTTCCTACGTCAAACAACATCGTCACCATCCTCATCACCTATCAATTGGTTTTCAGCTTGACTAGGGGCAAGATCATGGTTGTCCTTGGATCCTTGTATATAGTATCCACCCGTGTACATAGTTCATATCCCTGTACATATCCCGTATCTTTCATATCCATCACTTGTATATACCATTCCTAATAAGTGGTAGTCTTTCCCATAACTTGGAACGATTGACATCGAGAGCATTTCATATCCCTTGTTTTACCCTATTCATAGTTAGTTGGTCTTATACTCGACTGGGGGCAAACACTTGACATGTGTCATATTGGTTCTTACATTGGTTGTGTTGAAGATGTAAAACCATGGACAATCCACAAACATCGCAAAATGACCTAAGAAAACACAAAAACATTAGAAAACTTCAAAAAGACAAAAAAATCACAACATTTCAAAAATCCAAAAATAGAGTCAGAGTCAGTCGCACTTATCAGTCTTTGTCATTTGTCGAACTACGTTGCCTCTGCGACTGGACGTAGGCAAGGCCATCTGCCGATGTGCCCCTGAGGCATTAGGTCAGTCCATTTAGGTTTTTCTGTATAAAGTCATGCGTCAATCCGTATGTCTATATGACAAGGTCATTAGTTGTATCGAACTACGAGGTCTCTGCGTGTACAACGTAGGCAAGGCACATCACACGATGAGCCCCCGAGGCCACACTAGGTCAGTCCATTAGGGTTCGTCACTTTCACTTTCACATACGTCTTTTATTTGTAGTCAGTCTTGTCGGTCACAGTCAAGTCGAACTACGAGGTCTCTGCGTGTACAACGTAGGCAAGGCCATCACATGATGAGCCCCCGAGGCCACACTAGGTCAGTCCTTTAGGGTTTGTCATCACACACAGTCAATTGTCAACACGTCATATCAAGTCATGCATTACTCTGGTGAACAAGTCAGCAATGTCTCTAAGTCAAATCATACAACTTGCCAAAACAAAACAACCAAAACAAATCAACTAATGTCTGCTACAGGATGTGTCCTTCCTGGAAACATACATCATCATGACAATCAACCTATATCTTATTCAGGATGGTTCCTTCTTGAATATTGATATCAGCAAAGCAACCTATGTCTTGTTCAGGATGAGTCCTTCCTGCATAATCGACAAGGTCAAACAATCAAACGTAGCCTTACACAGGTTATCACATCAACGGCATCTGACTCAACATCTTATACGATACATGTCTTTCTGAAACCAGGCTTTGTCATGCCTTATACAGATAGTCATAACATCGAAACCAAACTCAGTCTTATCCGGTATGTGTATCTCCTAAAATTAGGCTCTATCAATCAAACAAATCAAACAAACAAATCATGTTTTTGGCAAAGATTTTCATTGGCTTATTGACTTTATGGCTTATTTATCTTATCATTTATCTTGAATTGATGACTGGGATTCATGTTACTAGCTTTCTCAAGGATGTCCCATGAAGGATTTAGAGGAGCAACGATGTATCAGAATTCCATTTTCTTTGACTGCTGTCTGTCCACTATCTTTTAAATTTGATTTTGAGTCATGTTACTAGTTTCCTCAAGGATGTCCCATGAAGGATTTAGAGGAGCGATGATGTCTCATGACATGTCTTTTACTTTGTTTGATGTCTGTGGTTTGTCCTAACAAAAAGACTGGGGCAACTTGTGTCCTTAGTATGAGTTAGTGACAATCCTTGTCTGCGACTGTCTGTTTTTAGCAAGTGGATGACCTTGCACACCTTAATTTATGCCATATCCTGGTGTTTGTCTCCATTTGTATTAGTCCCGCCCAATGATGATAAAGTGCAATACCTTTTGTGATACGGTAAAATATCGAAGATTCCTAACACTAACATTTATCTTCTGTCTTTTTATTCTTTGTCGATCTTCCATTCAGCATTAACAATTCTTCTTTCTTGCATTATGACAAAGTCCTGTGACACAAAATGGTATACATCATCCTGCATCAACATACATGTTAGAAACATATATATATATATATAGGCATATGTCACATTTAGATTATCATGGCATAATAGACAATAATCATCATTTAACATTGCATATCATAAGTAATAACCTGTAAATACATACATCATATTACATTTGTATAGCATCACATGTCATTATACATATAACATCACATTGCATCTCATAATCATATAGAATCATATGTCATATAGAATCAAATTTATCGCATTAGTTCCATAAACAACATAAAGTACATACAACCATCCATCACATAGGCATATTATATAAACATCACATGTATAAATCAAGACTGCATAATCAATAAATAGACAATGCATATCATAAGAATCGTCGCCAAAATCATATATACATATCGCTCATATGTGTCACATCACAATGTCATAATGTATCATAAATACATGGAAGCCCGCAGGCTATCGGACCAAAATACAATGTCTCAAATGGACCTCAAAACTGTATCTCTATCCTGAACTGCCACTGCCATCATGTTGGGAGTGTGTAGGAGATTGATGCTGGGAACCTGCTGATCTCGAAGCTGTGGGAGGTCTGTCATATGGCCCTGCTCTGCGTGGCTGATCCACTCCCTCTGTGCTCACTGTCCGTGTGTGGGTCCTGGTCTGAGACCTACTACTCTATGCTGCTGAAAAGCTGGGAGCCCGTCTCTCTAAGGGAACCTCTGCCTCATACAAGTCTTGGTAGTATCTCTCCCTCTCGCCGGCTCTGACCAACTCTCTGGCAAATGCTGCTGACGGTCTTGTACATAATGTCCTGAGCTCTGTGAATCTCTGCTCAGTCTCCTGCCGCCGGGCTACAGCCTGATCTCTCTCCATCAATGCTCTGTCTCTCTCTACCCTATAGGCATCTCTCTCTGCCATCAACACCCTCATCTGCTCCTCCAATGAGGCAACCTGGGCTCGTCAAACATCGGTGTCATGCACCTCTGCCTCTGTATCATCCTGGCGGACCCTATCTCTCCCATCCTCCTTCTCGTCTATCTCCTCCAGGATCTAATCCCTAATCTCTCTCTCGTGATCATCCTCCTCCTCATCATCCTCCTGGTAGGCACCTAGCAATCCAAGGGCATCAATCTTTGCCTCCTCTCCCACTGCCTCCTCTCCAATGGCCTCCTCTGCACCTACCTCCTCGACACCTATCTCTGCCTCTGCTGGGATGTCAGGGATGTCTGGGATAACTGACTCAGCTGGCTGCTCCTCCTCGCCACCTCTGGCCACATCTAGCATGGCCACATCCTCCTCTCCTCCCCTCTCCTCTCGGATCGATGACAAGGCTGCTCCTCGTCCTCGTTGACCACGCCTCCCTCTCTTGCCTCCACATCGGCCACCTCTGCCATCATCCCCACCATCACCTCGGCCTCCTCTGCCTCCTCGACCACCTCCTCTACCGCGTCTGCCTCTGGGACCTCTAACACGCCGCTCTACCGGTGCTGGCTGCCCTAGATCTGTCAACGGAATCGGCCTGTGCAATGCCCACCACTGATCATAAGCTGGGGTCATCCCTGGATCTGCTGGTCCACCCCTCCATCCCCATGGCTGCGCCTGTAATCCATCAATGTCTACCTCTGCAGTGGCGACTGGAATCTCTGGCCCCCACAGCAGGACCTCTTGTGAAGACCGAGCAAACTCTGCTCTCCCTCGAGGTACATCCTGTACCTCTCCATACTGTCTCAAGACCCGGTCCGACAACTGTCGCTCTATGATGTGCATATGGGACACTGTCCGTCCCACTAAATACTGTGTCTGTCGACAAAATGGCAAATGCTCTCCCTCATCTGACCACACCTCGCAGCCTAGATACGGTCTCCATGTAAACTCCTGCATCAGGTCTATAGTGTGTCTATAATAGCCCGTGTCTCCAATGTGGTGCTATGTGGTGGCTCCCGCATACCAAAAGGTGTATGGCGCTCCACGAGCTAGATCTACTGTCACCGGTGGTCTAAAAATAGCAATATGCTCCCACGCCCATACCATCAGGAGCGTGGTGCCGCAGTTCATCGACCGCGCATCTCTATAGGCAATGTCATGAAGGTGGAAGTATAGCATCCCCAACACACATGAACCCCAAGCATATACAACTCGGCGCTCTAGCATGCCCACTAGCATCTCACCCCATCCCACAGGGAATCCATGACCTCGGCGATCAAGCAGTACAATACCACCTAGCAGTGTCGCTACTAGACAGTCTAACTATCTATATCTCTGGGCCAATACCCGCCATCTAATCTCATAGTCATCAACCCCTAGCTGTCTAACGTCAGCATGGGGGTAATACCTACACATCTCAGCTATACCCCTCTGGGTATCATAGACCACCCATGTCCCTCTAATCGGTAGTCTCAAAATCCTATACATATCCTCCAAAGTCACCGTGGCTTCTCCAGTCGGAAGGTGGAAGGAAGACGTCTTTGAGTGCCATCGCTCACAAAGTGCTATCAGTAAACCCCGATTTGCCCTAATCTAGGGCATATCGGTCACGTGCAACAAACCCAAATGCCATAGAGTCCGTCGCTCGGCCAGCTGTAGGTTGTCTCTGAATCAAAACGTCGTGGGTCTCGACTCACGTGTGTAGATAGGGTCAAGAACAACCTGCAACACCATGCCTCATGTTAGCCTGAATCATCTACCCTAGTGAAAAATGAATGTTTTAACATAAAATGCAAATGCGTCATTATTTTGCAGATGCGTCACTTTTTTTAACACATGCGTCGCTTTTATACAAATGTGGTTCACAAATTACATATGCGTCATGATTAATCAAATGCGGCTGATAATCATCACATGCGTCGTAAAAATGACATTTGCTGTGCAAATTGACAAATGTGTGTCTACATATTCTAATGCGTCGCTAAACATGCAAGTGCGTTGCAAAATTCCAAATGCGTTTCAACATAAACAAATGCGTATAATAAAATGCACATGCGTAGCTAAATTTCAAATGCGTATCAAAATTATCAAATGCGTTACAAAATAAACACATGCGGTTATTTTCTAAACTAAGCCTAACCGGTCGGCGTTAAAATGCACATGCGGCTTTTCGCAAGCAGATGCATCGTTAGCGCATACAGATGCGGTGCAAATTAAAATGCGATGCACAACTAAAAATGCAATAAATACCTTAAAATGCGCGCAAATAAAAAAATTTCAAAAGACAAATTTTAGGTCCATACCGGGGGGTCCGCACCGGCTGGTCTCTAGAACGTCCTGATCCTGTAGGCACGATGATGGGTGGCTGGAGCTGGAGACATCCTCGCTAAAAGTCAGAGCAAAATTTTGAAATCTCTAAGCTGGGTGGGTGCAAATGAATAGTTTTTCATCCCAATTCCAATATATACCTAGGGCTTAGGTGGCATTTTCTTCCTACTGGCCATGTAAACTTCTATTTTCTATCATCCCGTACCCGTCCCTCCTGTTTCCAAACCCAATTCCGTCAATTGCATTGCATTTCTGCCTATCTACTGGACTAATCGGGCGCATTTCCAAATTTTTCTGAACATTTCAGAAATTTGTCATTTTTCCCGAGGGGGCATACCTTCACCTGTTCTAATCCGGAGCTTGACTGGGGCATATTTTTATCGATTTTTTCTAACACAACGTCAAAATGACATGGTATTAAAGAGGGGCAAATGTAGACACCGAAATCTGGTTTTTAGCCTGCGACTTCCATATTCTGCATAATTCGTATTCTTCATGGTCATGATTAAATAATGTCAATTATTTAATTAATTCATCTTTCATTACTTCATCTATTAATTAAATAATCTTAATTATTTAATTAATTCACACTTTTCTTTATTCTATCTAATTAATTAAATAAACGCTTCTTATTTAATTGTCTTACTAATTAACCTTATTCATCCGGTCAAATTAAATAAATTCTTATTTAATTTATTCTTTATCATATTTCAACTACAATTAAATAAATTCATTATTTATTTAATTATTCATTTAAATCCCCTTCGTCATTTAATTAAATAAATCTTATTTATTTAATTATTCTTCAAATATCGAGTCTTGAATTAAATGAATTATTTAATTCATTAATTCTATTTTAACACATTCTTCTATATTTTAGTTAATTATGTGAGTTATATAAATATTCACTTTTACTCAACTCGACATCTATTTTAATCGTTCAGTTAACTATTGATTTAATGTCTGAGTGGCGTCTTTGAGTAATCTCTTCGTCTAATCATGCAATCCTCCAGTTTTAACTCATTTGTGTGCACATGCATATTAATTAAATATTATTATTTAATTAATTAAATGTTGTGCGTGCGTTCGAACAGAGAGTTGCTTTAATCAATCTTTATCTTTGTCATGCAAAGATATTTCTTATGTTTTCGAATGCCGAACTGAAGATTAAATCATTCATTTAATCTTTAATTTTATTTCTAATTCGAATCACTCATGTTACTTCTGTCAGTTATTTGAATGCATGTCTAATCAGTCAATCTCGACCGTCCGTTGATCTTTCAATCTTGGCCTGTCGTTCGAATAATCAATTTTCTATAAATTGATTTGTCATTCTTCATTCCAATCTCTCTCGAAATCTCTCGCGAATTTGATAACTTTGGAGAGCACATATCTTAAATCTTCGATATTTTGCTAATCACTATCTTAGGCTATACTTGCACAAACTTGAAAATCTGAGGGCAATTATACTACACAAGCAAAATGGAGAAGGGCAATCGAGATGAATCATGGAAATACGTTTGGAATTGGTGAGATTGTTCTATGATTTTACATTTCCCATGTTCTTTGTTGCTTAACGAATGAATTTGCATTTTAGATTTTAGTATTGCATGCATGTGTGCTTCTAATCTTGATTCTTGTTGTCTATTGTGCAAAAGCTTCTTTTCATTTTCAGCGTTACAGTTAGTATTAGAGATAAAATTAGAATTGGGGTTACTATTAGGATAAGATATATAATCAAAATGAGGGTTATGGTTAGGGTTACAAATAGAATTTAAGTTTGGGTTGGGGTTATCATCACAATTATGAATAGGGTTAGGATTAGAGATAGAATTAGGTTTATAATTTAGATTAAAATTAGGGTTACAATTTCAATTTCAGTTACAATTAGGATTACAGTTCAAATTAGAGTTAGGCATACGAATACAAATAGTTTGTGTTACATTTATTGTTGATGTTGGAATGTTATACAAAATAATAAATATATAGATATTATTAATAAATAATTCCTTATCTCATTATTATATCAAATTTTGAACAACAAAAGGGTTAGCATTAAGATTATGGTAAGGGTTGGGGCTAGGGTTAGGGTTAAGGTTAGGGTTAGAATTAGGGTTAGGCTTATGGTTACGGTTAGTTTTAGGTTAAGGGTTAAGCTTAGGGTTACAATTAGATATATAATTATGGTTAGGTTAAGTGTTAGGAATATCGTGAGGGTTAAGGTTAGGGTTAGGGTTAGGACCTTAGGGTTAGGGTTATGTTTAGGGTTAAAATTAGTATTAGGATTAGGATTAGGGTTAGGGTTATGGTTAGAGATATAGTTAGGGTTAGGGTAATGTTGTGCAGTTTTCACACACGCCCCGCTGAAAGCAGGGACCCTCTTTCACTTTTATTCTTGGTGTTTTGGCCCTTTGATTTTGAGGATTTACCTTGTCTTGGCATAAGCTTAAAATGTTTATCTTGCTTTCCTAAGTGATTCCCCTAAGTTGCACATCAAAAAATCTAAGTTTTGGGCAAAGTTCTAGTTTTTACTCAATTTTAGGATTTTTTCGCTCCATCCGGATTTTTCCAGATTCCACCTGAAGCCCAGTGCAGAGACTAACGCTAAAGTTTGAGAAATTTAGGACTTCATGGAATTCCACTTGAACCAGATTTTTTCAAAATTATGTTTTGTCGTCGGGTTTCTAAGTTTCTTCAGCCTGTCTTGTCAACGACATTAATGCACTTAGGTACGATCTTTGCGGCATGAGTGTGGTCAAATTTAAGTGAATTTTGCACCATTTTATCTCATTTTTTCATTGTGTATCACTCTTGCATATAATCCTTGGCGATTTGGGCGCTCGGATTTATTCATTTTCTTGTTGAGGCACTTGAATTTCTCACATTTAGTTTGATCTGGTTGCTAAGGCATCTCATTTCACTGCTTATTTTCTTCGTGGTCGAATTTGATCCACTTATGGTATGTACCTATGGTCTCTACCTTTGAAATGTTAATGGTTTGATTATCTGTGGTTGTTTTACATCCATCTGGGAGCTTGATTTTACATGTTTGATGATTAAATGCTTCAAACAAGGGTTGTGTTTGATGTTTGAGGGTTCTTGTTGCCTACTTCTATTTGCCTTAGTTAACCAGTCGGATTTTAGCGATGTTTTGCATTCTCAAGTGGTTCCCATGCCTTGCAAGTCAATGTTTTAGTTTGGTTCAAGTTAGGGTTTTGTGAAGTACTAGTCCAAATTGATGTGTTTTGAGCTAGTTCCTTTCACCCATGGCAGAGGTTTTCAACAATTAAATCTAGGGCATCATTGGTTTGTTATGAATATTTATCACTTAATGGCTCAAGTAGTCTCGATCCAAAGGGGTTGCTAGGAGACCTGAATTAGCTTCGAGTCGAGCCTAGAAGATTTAAGATTCATGGATGTTAGATCATATTAAAGAAAAATCTAACGTAACAACAGTTTTTCAGGATTCTGAGGACTTCGCGGAATTTTCGCATCGTCGGATTTTCTCGGATTTCGTTTAACCTTTAGTTTCTCGAGGTGTGTGTTGATAATCTGAAACTTTGCCTTCTTCACGGATTTTCGTCGATTCCAGAATTTCTCGATTTTTCCTTTGTCCCTTTGTTTCCCCGGAGTTCATATGCTGTTGTTATTTTCATGAAATTCTGATCCAGCCGGATTTTTTTGAACTCTCTTTGAGGCTTTGTGGAACTTAGAGATTGGATGAAATGGGTGAATTTAATGATGGATGCTTAACATCCCCTGCTTTAGACTGATAGATTACACAATGTTATATGCATCCTTTCTTCTTTTTGATGATCCATTGTTGGTATTTGTGCCTTCTTTGGGAGAATCCGCCTGGTCTAGAATTTTTTGAAGTTCCTCCCAGAATGATTTTCCCCGATTAGCTTGGAATCCTGAACTTCCCAGTTATGATGATTTATGATTGATTTGATGGTCTTATTATGATTTTGTGCTAACACTTTGATAAATATGTTATCAACAATTGGATCTTTATGTTGGTATTCAATGGATGCAGGTTGAATCTAGCAAAGTAGCAGCTGGAAAAGCTAAGAGTGATATGGAGGGATCCTCCATCTCAGAAGCAGAAAGAGTTAAACTGGACATGAAGAACAAGATTCCAAAAAGTAAGATATCCTTTGTTTGGTCTGAGGTTTCAGATACAAATGTGGGTCGATGGGACTATGAGGAGTTTAAGGCAAGAATGGCACAAAAAGATCTTCTACTGCTGGCTAGGAGACTAATGGAATTGGGATTATCTCATGTAGCAGGGTTTCCCCCCACAGTTCATTGTTATAAGTTGGTATTGGAATGTGCCCGACACTATGACAGTGATTCACAAAGGACAGTCAGCCCTCAAGGGAGGGTACTAGCTAATCTTAACCCTGTCTCTATTGCACAAACTTTTGACATGCCAGATAGGTCCCATGTGGTAGCATTCAATATGGAGGCAGCTAAAAGATACTATGAGGAGGAGACTATTATGTCACAATAGCTTATCAATTATTGGCTTGAAAATCCAAAGTCTCATTTCTCAAAACTACCTAAGCAGTTGCACAAGGCAAAGTTTAAACAAGAAATTTATGATGCCATCACGTTGCTTAGCTGGGTGACAGGCCTAAAGAGTGCAGGCATGTTCGAGAATTGAATGTGTCATGTCATTGTGAGGATGGAACAAGAGAAGATCAACTATCATTGGGCAGGTGTTACAAGTGTTCTGATCCATGAACAATTATGCAATGTGTTGCAAACCAAGACATTCACCATGACTTCTTATTTAGTCTATGCACTTGCAAGATTCCACCCCTATAAAGAATTGAGAACAAGGGGAATATTTGGATAGGATGTAATTTATGAGGTTCATCCTCAATTGCACTTAGGGAGCTTAAGTTATAGGAGGGTGAATGATGCATTCATCGTGCACATCACTAGATTGCTCCAAGGTGTAGAGCATGTAAGAATATCAAATAGTGCCAAGGAGCTGATCAAGAAGTATGGGGCTTGGTTTATACAGTTTTCCACCTTCTCTTACATAAGAGTAGATGGTTGTCATAGGGCTCCATACAGGCTTCCAAGGTATCCCACATACCATGTTATACTTTTGGAGGTCACAAGGAAAATATGTGACTTTGATGCCATTGTAAAGAAGGATAAGCATAAAACTGGATTTGGTGGAGATTTTCCTTTGAAGATAGGTACCAGTGAAGTGTGCCCCTCAATTAATTCAACCTATGCTTTGGAGGAGGAAATGAGTACTCTTGGGTTGTCTTACCATTCCAAGAGGTAGGGTTTTGATATCACTGGAGAAGCACAAAAGAAAGCCAGCAAGGAATATCACCACAGAGATGATATAGAGGACTATTGGGCAGGTTACCTAATTTTCACCCTCAGGCTCAATCAGGCAGAATATCATGTGACAGGGGTTCCATTAGGTCTGAATGCTTTAAACCAGGGAACATATTGGCGCGAGAATGGCAGGGTCCCCCCGATCCATTTTTGAAATGTCTGTGTTGCCTATCGGTAAGACATTTCTGATGTCATAACAATTTGTTTTTACATACAACAACTTTTGGCATGACATTCACATGGTCTTTGCGACAGTGGAAATATCTATCGATATGAGTTGTGTTCACCGCTGAGAGGTCTTACCGAATGAGTCAGGTCTCACCGACTAACTCATGAGGTGCTTCATCGGCGTTGGTTATCCTTATCGGCATGTTGTTTCATTGAGTGCTTTGTGTCTTGCCGACCAGCACAAGAAATATCATATCAGCAAGACTTATTTGATGTCACAGTGATCAGGATCCATCTCTGTGCACTAAAAGGTCTTATCGACATAAGGAGATAGCTCCGCTAGAATGTCATACCGAAGTGGAGATGTCTCCCCAACAAATAGAAGTGCACTCGGCAAGAAATGGTGGTTTCGGCGAGAGATCACACCAAATAGAGCAAGCTTGACGATGTGATTTGTATTCGCTAAAAGGTTTCGGCGTGAGATGTCTATCAGCACAAGGTCTCACCAACTTGGTGAAGTCTTAGGGAAAAGGAATGTTATTGCCAAAAGTCTCCTCGACTTGCTTGTGGTTTCGGCCAAGTTGGTGCCTTCGCTAGAATATCTTGGCAAGGGCATTATGCCTCACTAACAGGAAAGATAATGACATCGACAAAGCAAGTGAGCTTCGATACAGGTCTCGATGATGAAGGATGGGTCTCGGCGAAATAAAGTGAGCTTAGGCAGACAAAAGGAGTTCGCTAGGTGTCTTGCCGAATGAAGGGTTCGCCGAAGGAAAAGGAAGTCTACAAGAGGTCTCAGCGAATGGAGGGTGTCTCGGCAACAAAGTAGATATCGGTATGATAGAAGACGCTCGGTAAAAGGTTTCACTGACAAGAAAAGTCTCCCCGACTCATGATGTCTTGCCGATAAGTGAAAGACTTGGTGGAGGATGGTTTCTTCGGTTTAGGTGGGTGCCTTCGGCAGGATGTCTTATCGACATCACATGGTATTAGCGATAGAGGAGTTATTAGTATGACTATTGGACCTTGTTGGGATGTCTTCCTGACCAACGGGAGTCACGCCGAAAGGAATAATGCTTTCGGGGTGACATCAATAAGCTCTTGCCGAAGCAATGAGGGTGGTCTCAGTGATAGAAGAGGATCTCCACGTGACTTGTTAAACCACTGGACCTCTTGGTGATAAACGATGTCTTACCGATGGTTCCATTAACATCGATATGATCTTTTAGGCTCGCCATAAGTCTCAACGATAGCTCCATGATATGTTGATAGCTTCATAAAAGCATAATCACATTGGTGAGACACTTTCAGTGTCTCGCCGAGATGCGATTCTACAGGAAGGGGTTTTGACCACCCGAAGAGGCTGCGTGGAATTCACTCAACCAATCAGAGAGATTTGAAGGTAAACCATGGCAGTCTAAAGAATATCAACAGGATGAAAAGCAACGTGTGTCTATTGGAAGCTCAAGGCATTCAAGGTGTAGCTGAAGTAGCTCAATAGGACACAATGGATCAAATGAATGTGGTAGTTGCAGAAAGATCAAGAAGGCTTCCCCTGAAGGAAATCTTTCACACCAACATGGACACGTAGGGGTTCTGCATTAATTCATGAAAAAAGATTTGAGGATAGATCTTTCTGACCCCCGATATTTTTGTAAGCCCTAAGGGGATGACATACAATCTGTATATAAGGCATTTTTTGCCTTTTTGTAGTTAGTTCAAAATATACACTCTGAAGAGTTAGTGATTTTTTATGAATCCTTTCTCAATTAATGTATGTTTTATGTAACTCAATTGGAATCTAGAATGCAATGCAAAGTTTACCTTGGAAGCCAGTGTTCATGTTTGTACTGTTCTCATTTTTTAATCTTCTTTTGATTATGCAAGTCTTTAACTGTGTTTTATAAATTATGCACTTATATCTTAGAGCTGTGAAATTAATCTTTCCTTCCTAAGATGTGTATGTAGATTGAACCTGTTAAGATTGATGCATAAGTCTAGCAGAAGTTGTGTTGAGCACATAAAGCATTTACAGTTAGGTTTCCCAGTGTATGTTCATCCTATTTTCTTTTCATAATTCCTCATCATTTCGGTGTATCACCTTTGTTTTAATCTTTATTTTATGTATTCCTTCTTCCTTTTTCCCCCAAGAATCAGTAGTTAGGTGACACCAAAGGAAGCCGGCCTTCTCTAGAGGTTCATTTCAATTATAGGTGACCCACAGCCTTGAAATGATCCCATGTTGCTCTAGGAAGCTCAGTATCAATCTTTGTGCATAGGGTGCATTTCTAGGTGACAACAGGGCCAATAGCAAGGACGAGTTTGAGGTAAGAAAGAAGAAATTTTCTACACTCCCAGTTGATGTAGTCTAAAGGTACAGTGTTAAAATGGTTCCTAATCAGGTGGAGGATGATGGAGACTTAATCCAAAGTCATGATCATGAACTAATTAAAGACAAACCAATTGGTGAGGTGGACTGGCTGGAGGAAGAAAATACTGAATTAGGATAAATCATGAACCCACTGATGAAATACACCAAGTTATGGCTCAATCACAAGGTGTGGGAACTCGAAAGTGAAGGTGTTCCATGTACCTACAATCTGATGGGGGATCTAGAATCCCATTCAACCTTTGAGGAGACGGTTGAGGAAGATCCTAAGGGAAAACCCAAGGTGGATTCTCCATGTAAGATTAAGATCAAAGGTCATCAAGGAGAAGAGCAGGAGAAATAGAGGAAACTGAAAGCAAAAAAGAGGACTGCTACTTCAAGGACAAAAAAATCTATAGAAGGAGAACCTGGTGAGGGAGGAAAAAAGGACAGTGCCCCATCACCTAAAAGGAGGAAAATAATAAATGGTTAAAGAAAGAAAGGTGGACCTTCCAAGGAGAAAAGTGAAGCTGATCCTTCAATGGTGGTAAATGTAGAGAGTTCTGGAGAGAAGACACAGGTATACACAAGGAGATCAAGAATTCCTTCTCCCAAGGACAGTGTGCCAAAGAAGGATATTCCTCCAGTACCCTCTACCACAGTACAACATAAAGAGGCTTCTCCACCTCATGAATCACATGGTGCATTAGAACAACTAACAGATGTAGAGCATCTGCCAAGTGAAGAGGGAGAAGGATTTCAATAAGGTGAGCTCCATAGTGCAGTTGCAGAAATTGAGAAGATCCTATAGTCTCCCTTGGTGACTTATGAGGACTCACGCACTAGAAGTGAAGAAGAAAAACCTCCTTAGAGAGGTGAAACACCTATTAAGACCCCACCACCAGTGCATGAAGAAGAAGAGTATGGAAAAGGGAGCATGGTAGAGATGAAGAGTTTCCTAAAAAGCAGGAAGATACACCCAAGGGTCAGTAGGAAAAAGTGCGAAAAACTAAGATGCAGACGAAATCCACTATTCTAGAGTGGCTAGATAAAGAAATAAGGAGAAAACAAGTTGTTGTGGATGATACCCCTCCCAATTGGGATGAGTTATTGGCAAAAATAGGAAAAGGTAAAGGAAAGAAGAAGGCTAGGGTCATCTCCAAGATCGAAAGGGATGAAGCCAATAACAGAGTGGTCCACATTGCAACTCCTGCCACAAAAAAGAATAGAGATGAGGTTACTGGGAGTGATTACAACATGCAAACTATCAACCTAGGACCTACTTCATTGGAACAAGATATTGAGGAGTATGAGGGTTCTAGTGCAGTGATCCTGGGAAGATTGAGAAAAGAAGCACAAACTAAACATGAGCTGAAGAAAGAGAATGAAACACTTAGGAAATATTTGGAAGATTTGATGAAACCATTGCAGTCCATTAGCTCCTCATCCTCTGCTGCAAGTCTCCTGCCCCAAGAAACTATAACTAAGCTGGAAAGAATGAAGGCCACTACTCTTGCTACAATAAACTAGCTACAAGGGGTACAAACTAAGGGGGATAATGCTATTAAGGACATTCTTTTAACTAGAGGAGATGCAATGAGGGCAATAGATTGGTTAAAAGATGTATTGGTTGAAGATAAAGATGATGTAGACCTCTTGTTGTAAAAAACCAGAACCATCATGGAATACACTAAGGATAAGTTGGTGAATGATGGAATTCTCCCTTCCTCTTGAGCTTCTGAACCTTCATAATGGTTTGAAGCTCTGCAAATAAGGCAAAAGGTTTTGAAGAAGATATATAAGCAGAGAAGGAAAAGTGATGATACCCTAACCAATATCTACAATGGATGCATTTCTTTCTTTGATATCATGACAGGGAGAAGGAAGTTTGCATTGAAGCATTTAAGCTTAGAAAATTTGAGAAAATGGTGGCAAGATGTATATTCTCCAGCCAATGAAGATCAGGTTATTGAACATCAATTGGATGATGCGGCCACCTATATTGCAGTTATTGATAAATATCAAACCAATAAGGTCGAGTGGGATAAGTCGGTGGAGCAATCAAGAGAAAATATTGAATCAATCAAAAGGAGACTTAAGGATTTACCTCTACCACCTATAGCCGACTTGGACAAGGTACTTTTGATGGTGCATGATAGGGTGGATTGAAATAAAGACAGGGGAAAGTAGTTAATGTAAGGTTACATCGAAATTTGTCCTTCCCTATTATTTTGCATGCATTGGTCTGAATTATATTGGAGATCCCAGGCCAACCGGGATGGAGTTCACACATTTAATGCATATTTTATCTAATTTTGAATTCTCCTTGGGCCGACTTGTTTTGTGGCAAATTATTATTGTAAACCCTAACTAGGTCAACATATCTTGGGGGTTTCTATTAATATGGCATTCTACCTCATTTGTAAGGGCTAGATAGCTAGCTAGAGAGATAGTTTTGATATTTGAGTGAATTAAGAAGTAGAGCAAGAGTTAGAAGTTAGTTGTTTTCAAGCAAATATTGTAACAAAAAACTAGAATTGTTGCTTCAGTGGATAATTTTATGCAAGTAATGGCATTGTCATTTGGTGCCATACTTGTGTTACTCTTATCTTGCATGGTTCTTGTTGTTCCATTCTTTAAGATTGCTTGAGAAGCATTAGATGTATGTTAGAATTAGAGTTAGACATGATTCAATGGTATTTATGGTTTGATGCTTGAAGTCTTTGCAGCGATCCCTGTTCCATACTTTTTGTATCTAGTTGACTATTAGTTGCTTTGCAAAGTTAGCCTAGACCATATATCTATTGTGCTTAGTTCAATTATGAAGGTTTATTCATTTCAATTGCCTTAGGGTTATTTGGGATGAATGTTCATGATCTGAAAATCTTTAATACCTTAGAATATTGCACTATTCTTGTAAGATTGCAAATTCATTTGGGTTAAGCAGGAATTTGTTTATGAGGGATTGGTCCATTTCAAATATTTCATCATTTGCATTGTTAATCTTAGGAGTAGGATTAATATTAGTACTCTCTCTAAAACCCTTATCTTTTGTTGTTTCTTTTATCATTCAAGCAAGATTTAGGATTGAAGTATCATTACATTGCAAGATCTGATAAATTAAAGATTCAGTATTTGCTTGTAGTAAGGTCCCTTTGTGATTACCAACATTTTCACATTTATCACTGAGTTGTTTATGCATTGTCAAGACCTAACATTAGAGACCTTGGGGTTATCTCTTGAGGCTTGTTGATAGAGATTTACCTTTCAAGAGAGATAGGATATTATATAATCTCTGAGTTATTGTTGTGCAGAAAACATCATCAACGGATTGGTGCTAGGAGGGCCTGAATAAGGAAGTTGGATCGATTTATGTCAGCCATCTCTCCTGAAATATTTAGGAGTAGATCTACTCCAGGAGAAGAAGATTTTCAAGAATTACTAGCTACTACCAGGTCAAGGAGGACTAGAATAAGGGGTGAGTCATCATCCACCCTACCACCTTCTTTATCCCCATCATCCTCATCTTTATCAAGTTCATATGAGTATGAGTCTTAGGACATTACCATTCAACAACCTCAACTAGCCATAAATTAGCCATTACCACCCCCACCTCCACCAATGGCTTTCCTTTCCAATAACCCATCTCCATTACTTTTGCTAATTACAATGTCATGCCCAAGAACCTATAGCACTTTTGTTCTAAGTTCCATGTTAATAACCCCAATAGAACTGCTGAGGAACACATTAGGATCTCTTAGACTTTCCTTAAGGATAGAGGAATTAATCATGAAGATGTACCATGTAGGATCTTTCCTTATTCCTTAGGAGAAGAAGCATTCTATTGGTACAATCATTTGCCTATGGGATCTATTCATAATTGGACTGAACTGGAGACTGGATTTTTGCATAAGTTTAGGATTCCCATTAGCCCCAATGAGCTTTATCTTCAGTTCACTAATGTTAAGAGAGAAGTCCATAAACCCATATCATCCTTTAACAATAGGTTTCATCATGCCTATACTCGATTACAGGATCCTTACGTTGTTGACAAAGCCACTACTTTAGAGGTTTATTACGAAGGTCTTGACAGTCTCACAACCACTTTCATGAAGTGGAGAAATAATCCTCCCACCACAGTGCTTGATGCGTATGCAGAAGCTGTGAAGGTAAGCACTGCTTTAAGACAACACTTATTTGGGCCTTTACCATTGTTAGGACCCACTGCTCACCTTGGACAAGTTCTAGCTCTCAACTAGGCTCTCACTAACCATACTCCAATCATGAATCTGGTCCCTTAGTTGCCTATGGTCCCTCACCTAGGGCCTCCAGTGAGTCAAGTTCCATCCATAGTCAGCTACCCCAAGCAAAATGCAAATTAGCCTCTCCATCCACAATCTCATGCTAGCTATCCCCTGTATCTGCAGAATTCAGAAGTTTTGAACCAATCATTAATACCAGCACTGCAGTAGGATATCCTCAAAATGATGCAAACCAACCTCCATACAAAAATCCTGACAAGGAAAGGCTGGATGAGCTAACTGAATAGGTGAAGAAATTGGATATGGAGGTGACTTATTTGAGGACCCAGAACAATCAACTCCAAGCTACTCAAAGAGGTATGCAATCCAATTACAGCAGAGAAAACTAAGATACTCAACAAGGACAACATTTTGATAGAGGGCAACATCCTAAAAGAGGATATAACAATGACAGAGGATATAATGATAGGGGACAAAATTATGATAAAGGACAATCCTCAGGATAGAAATTTGATAGAGGGCAAGCTGGTGGACAAGGGATTGATAGGAGACATCCACCCAGACAAAACAGGACTTGGAATACAAGGCCTAACAATGGAGGAGTCCCCACCTCATTCGATCAACCATTCAATCAAGAAAAGCCTCCTAGTGGTGTATATTTGGCTAAAGCTGCTTTATCAGGATGGTTTAGGCTCCATAAAACAAGTCTGCATTCTGAATTAGATTGCCCAAAATTCTAGACAGCAACTTCAATCTTCCAGTATGAAGTGGAAAACAATTTGAATAGTCGGGAGATGGTGCCATCTACTCCTTATGATTCATTAGTGTTAGTACTAAATCATACTCCTTTTTCTGTAGAGCAAGGAAAATGTGCCTGAAGAGGAATTAGACCAGCTTAATGAAGAGGCAGACCAGGTGTGCAATGGAGATGAGATTACTTAGTTGTTTGATAAAAATCTAGTAAATGACAATGGCCCTATGGATGAAGAAGAAGCTTATGTTGAATACAAACATTCATGAGGCCTGTTAAGAAGTATGATATGAGGGACTTGCCACACAAACGTCCACAAGCTGGAGGCCCCTTCACCACTTCCATCCCTCCAAACAACTTCACCACACCTCTAGATCCCAATGCTAGTAATAATCCATTGCATCCTTATGTGTCTAAACAATATATGTCAAAGGAAGGACAAACACAAATGGATTCGTCGAAAGGAAGGAGTGTTGAATTGAGCAAAGACAATGTGGTGGAATACCCAAAAGAGGTCTCGGCTGATCTAAGTATGGAACAACTAGCCATATATGTTATGTTATAGAAGAACTCAAGAAACTGAAGGTAAGTCTGTCTGCATATGAATTATTGAGAGTCCCAACCATTAGGAATTTAGTTTTAGGAGCTTACAATATAAATTTCACATCACGAGATAGATTAGCAAGTGGGAATGTCAATAAAGCATCTAGTTCTCAACCAGTAGGAGGGAAAAATCAGATGCATAATCAAGTTCACGTGCCTCGTGGAGATAAAGGAAAAGAGAAAGATAGAACTCAAGTTGTTTAAGTGGATAATCCCTTAACTCTATTTCAAGGGAAAACAAACACTCCTCCATTCCTGATCTTTGTTTGTATATTTGGTAAGAACTTGCACAACTGTTTGTTGGAATCAGGTGCTTCTACTAATGTAATGCCTTTCAATGTCTGTAGAGCTTTGGGTATTACTCCTGCTGATTCCCAAAAGAAAGTTACTCAACTGGATAGAACTGAAGTTGATGTTGTAGGGGAATTAAACATGATTCATATGTAGGTTGCTTATGACCCTAGAATTCAACAAGTTATCAATATACAGGTGGCAGATATACCCGATGCTTATGGCCTAATTCTGGGAAGAGATTTTACTAGAGCCTTGAATGGATATGTCTCAACTGATCACTCTCACATGTGGCTTCCCTGGAAGGGAGTGCCAAACCAAATTAGAATTGAAAGAGAACCCAAAATGAAATACATGATCACAAAATATTAGAATACTTCTAATGAAGTTCTGATATCGGAAGTAAGTATGGATAATTATGTGCTTGCAACCCCTTTTAATGAATCAGATGTCGAAGAAGTCCTTATGCTCCATACAATGCCTATAGATCTCACCATAGAATCCAGTATAAATGAAGTTCTAGTGGGACCAGCTAAAAACACTAGTACACAAACAACAATATATGACTAAATAAACTACTAAAAATTGCATATAAATGACTAATTTTGGTCACCTGACCTTTAGTAGTTTATTGATGGTCATTTATAACATGACCAAATTTATGACTAAACTATTTTAGTCATTTATTTAGTCATTAATTTTTAGTCATTGATTTGGTCATTGATTTAGTCATTAATTTAGTCATTTATTTAGTCATGGTAGTGATTTATTTAGTCATATATTTAGTCATTAATTTAATCATATATTTAGTCATTAATTTAGTCATTGATTGTTGTTAACTGGTCATTTATTTAGTCATGGTAGTCATTTATTTAGTCATGGTAGTCATTTATTTTAGTCATGGTAGTCATTTATTTAATCATTTTAATCATTTATTTTAGTCATGATAGTCATTTATTTAGTCATGGTTTAGTCATTTATTTGGGTGAATCATTGATTCAAGTTACAAATCAAATCTAAATTTATCCTCACAAATTTATGTATATAAAATCCAAATATCATAGATATTCAAATGTTGAGAGAAACACCATGAAATAAAGACTAAAATGCTTGAACAAATATGATTGATCGCAAATAGATCACAAATTAAGAGGAGCCACAACACAATATTTATCAGTCTGAAAATTTACTTCATTAAGCCTCATTGACAAATCAAAACCTCAATGGTTACATCCTCACTGATAAGTCAAAACATATCAATGAAATTACTTTCTTCAAAGTTCATTTGGATTTGAAACTCAAAAACCAAATGAAACTCAAAAATGTTTACAATAGATATACTTTACAAATCTTTACAAATCAAGGCTTTTGTTTTCCATATATTCATAGCCTTGAGAAAAAACTAAACATTTGAGATGAGCTTCACTTCAATTTCGAATTGAAGTTAATGCATGGCTAATCTAAGAATGTGCTAATGATAGCTTCTTCACTGGGCCATTACTTTTCTTTTCCACATTTCAATGTGCCTTGCAACCAAACAAATCATCAAAAAATGGACCCTTCATACATGTAAATTTGTAGTCACAAAAGAAAGGTGACAGTTCAAATAATAAATTATCAAATTCTCCTCCAAAATTTAAAAGACTACTTCAACTTCATGATTTAATGCCATAAGCATTCATAGGGTAGGAGTACTCATACTTTTGGATACAATAATGGCTTCTGACCTCATAATGAATCCATTATCGGGGCTCAAAACTTTGAAAAAGAAAACATTTATGCAGATAGCTCCAAAAACCATCTCACAAACTTTAAAAAGACAATCAAAATTGCATGCAAAATAAGATTGTTGAAATTTATAGGGGAGACTCTTCACAAAAATAAGCATAACTTGGGGAGATAAAAGAAAGAATAAACAACAATTTAAGCTCAATGAAAAAGGCAACATTAGAGACTAAATGACAACAAATGACAAAATGCATCAATTAGTAACATGTAGCCTTGAGAGTGAACTAATCTCAAACCATCAAGTAGCCATAAGACAAAAGAAAATGCCCAAAAAGGTGAAGTAACATTCATGCAAAAAAATCATGAATATTCACCACATATACTTCATTCTTGCAAGTGGGAAAAATATTAGTTGACAGTTCAAATAATAGAGTATGTTTCTTTTAAATGAAAATTACAATAAGATCTTAATAATGAGCACATATGAGGTTTTAACATTCAGGTTCCTTTACCTTGCGTAGATAAGGTAGGCTGCCCTTGCAAATACCCAACATTGAATAAAATCAAACACCAAAAAAAAATACCAGTAATGGGTAATATATTCCAGTATGCAATTAAGTTGAATGGTATCTCCAACATATTCTAATTGTTTGCATGAAAAAAATGCAACCAACAAAGTTATGTTTTTTTAGAGATGACAGAAAAATTGTCAAAATCTTTGCCATATGCATGGAGAATGGATCAGAAAACTTGTCAACAACGCCTCTCTTCAAGGATTTAATACATTAGCAATATGAGCAGAAACTCAAAATAATTCATTACACAGATTTCATTAATAATGAGTGGAAGAAAGAAGCATCCAACTTACCAATTTCAATAATAGATTTCATAATGGATAGAAGACAAACATGTAACCGACAAAACAATTTCAAAGATGGGCATATCTTAAACAACTAGCACTGGAAGTAGGAAATTAAAAAAAAAGAACCAACTGCAAAGATTTCAATGATAGGCAGAGGAAAAAAAAAATGCAACCAGCCAAATTCATTATAAGGCACGCCTCTAAAACTAGAAATAGGGGAGAAAACTAACGTACTCATGAAATCCACAAATTTCTTCAATGGGCTAGAAGAAGAACGATATCAACAAACCAATTTCAGTAATAAATATGTGCTAATATAGGAATTAGGAGCAAAAGGTTAAAAATATTAACAAATTTCACAGATTTCAACAACGGGTACAAGAAAGAAAGTAAAGAAACAAATTACATATAGCATACCTCCCTTTTTTCTGCAGTCACTACCAAATCCTCTGACTCATCAATGATAGCCCTTGGATCAACAACAACTTTCTTTGGATCACCCTCTAAAACCAAGTAGTCTTTGCTTGGCATCGACTCCCACCTGTGCTGCAACCACTCAACATTATAGAGCACCGTAATGGGAAGGAGACCAAAGAAACAAAAGCTCCCAATATAAATGTAAAATGCAAATTGATACAAAATAAGGTTTCGACAAGGGTTTTAGAGTATTCTTTTAAAATGAAAATTACGGCCAAGATCCTAATACTAAGCACATTTAAGTTTTAACATTAGGGCATCCTTAAAATTACGGCTAAGATCCTAATACTAAGCACATTTAGGTTTTAATGTTGGGCATTCTTTACTTGCGGATTTTGTTGCTTTTCCACGACTATTGGTTTCAGCTCCTCCAAACTTTTCCTCACTGGTTTTGACCTTTTCACTTCTCCCATTTGGTGAGCTGCAGCCAGAAAATAAGGTTTGGACAAGGGGTTTCGAAAATTATGGCGGGGAGTTGTTTATTAAAATGAAAATTATGGCATCCATTATGTCCGCTAAAAAAAGAATTGAAATGAAATTGAAATTAAATAAATTAGGTTTTTATACAATACATACTATTAAATATATTATAATATTATATTATTATATAATATTAAATATATTGTAATATAATATAATAATAATAATAATAATATGATATAAATATTATATTATAATATAATATTATAATATTATATAATACAACTCTTGAAGGAGGATGGAAGGCAATGGTCGGAAGCAGTGCACCATTGAAACTAGGGTTTCCTCTGACCTAGACTGTAAGACGTAGGATGCGCAAGGTTTTCATAAGGGATTTCGACCCACTAAAGAATGTAGTGGTGGCTTGGACCAACGGGGAAACGTTTCAGATAGTGCAACAAGAAGGAATATAGGCTATGACAATGATGGTGGGGTTGGGAGCGTCCCTTCTAAGTAGCGATACCAATCAAGTGAACATCCTGCAGCACGGGTCGGGGCAGAGTCAGATAAGGGACCCATTTCGACACAGTCTGGGCGCCTTCAACCGGGCCCTTTGTAGCCTTTGGTTTCTTCTCACAAAAATGTTTTTGATAGGGGTGAATCAGTCACAGGACTTCTCCCAACTTCCAAATTTGTCACATTGGAGCTTGATGCAGAGCTGGAACAAGAAGTTTTGTTCAATGAAGGGGTTTTTTCTGGGCTTGGTTTGATTGGACGTTTTAGGGGATTTTGGCCAAGTTTAAAGACCTTAACCAATGGATTTCACATTAATGGAAGGTTTGTTAGATGGGGCTATCAATATCTATCCCATGGCAAGAGGCTTCTTCATAGTGGTGTTTGAAAAGGAGCAGGATAGAAAGAAATTTTTGTGTGAGTATCACTGGGAATGGGATGAAAAAATTTCCCCTAATGTTAAAACCTTGGCACCCGACATTTAATCCATCCATTGAGGTTTTCGAGAAGGCCCCAATTTGGATGAGGCTTCCAAACTTTCCCTTACACTTTTGGTTTGATTCACTCTTAGAAGCTGTAGGGAACTCTCTTGGAAATTTTTTAATGGTGGATGAAGGATCTTCAAATCTGTTGCACTCAACCTTTGCATGGATTTTGGTGGAAATGGATATTTCAAAGGCTCCTCTGGAGGAGATTCATTTAAATACATCGAACGGTGTGTGGGTGCAGCCCTTAGATTATGAAGGGATCCCTTTTAGATGCAGAGTTTTCTTTAAAACAGGGCATCTGGCTGCTCAATGTGCAAAACACAGAGCCTCTAAGTCTTCCTCCTGGTGGAAAGATGCTGGCCCCTAGCACATTCAGTAGAGAAAAAGGATGAGAATCAATTGAATGCTCTAGAAATCAGTAGGGTAGATCGTGGCCAAGAAGGGGTGGAGGCTATGGAGGAAGGCAGTAGAGAGCATGTTTAGGAAGGGATGGCAGATGTTACGGATGGGCATAGGCAGCTTCAACTGCCAATTGTTGAAGACCTAACTCAGAAAGGAAATCAATTTAATGACACTGATAAGGCTATCCAGAATGAAGGAGAGGAGTAAAACCCCAATATGTGGGCAGTGACTCCTGACTGTCATGAGAATAGAGGCTTAGCAAGGTCACAAGGGCAAGAGATAGGGAAATGGAAGGCTGGTGAATGGAGTCAGTAGGAAAATGGAGGCTTGGATGGAGCTTTGAAGAATCCTGTTGCTAAATCTTTAGATTAGCAGAAGGCGACAGCTAGGGTAGAAGATGGCTGGCAAACAGTTAAAGGGAAAAAAGCAAAGAAAGAAAGGAAGGATATGTTTGCTATGGTGCTTAGGTCTCAAATGAAGAAAAGACAGTCTCGAGCCCACCATTAGATGTTGGTTAGGCTGGTTCTTGAGTTGTCCTGTGTAATCTTCATTGTCTGTAACACTTTATTGTGTTGTCTTTGGGTAGATGGTTGTTTTAGGAATTGTCATAAGGCATATGACTGGTGTTGGTTATGGTTCTTAACCGGTTTTACAAGGATTTTAGCTTTGTAATCTATTTTCTTTTTATTAATAAAATCACCTTGTTACCGATAAAAAAAAATATTATATAATATTATATTATTTATATTATATTATATTAATCTAGAAAAAAATATAGATTAAAAATAAAAAATTATAAATTTAAAAACATAAATTTAGTATCTTTTTAGGTAAAAAGGAATTTTTTTTAAAATATAAAATAAAAAAGATTTACTAAAAATCAAAAAACAAATCCATAAATATCTTTCTAAACATATATCTCTATTATTTATTTAGAAAAATCTATAAAATCAAAAATTTAAAATTTAAAAACAAGTATCTTTTTATGTATTTGGAAAATTTTATATACATATTTCTAAAAAGTCAAATTTTAAAATTAAACAAAACATAAATCTAAAACAAAAAAAACAAAATTAAACAAAGCATAAATCTAAAACAAAGAAAAAAACAAAAAAATTATATACATGTTTCTAAAGAATAATATTATATAATATTATATTAATATAATATATTATATTTATATTATATAATATAATATTTATATTATATACGAATATTTATAATATATTATATAATAATATAATATTATAATATTATATTATTATATTATAATACCACCCACTTTCTTAATTGATTTTTTTTTTTAATTATCCACTTTAATACCATATTGTCTAATTTTTATTTGTGTGACTAATTATTTTGTTGTTATATTAGTGAAATTGACCACAATTGCTCTTTGATACATTTGACATGCTAAAACAACAGGAAAATCAAACTAGCTTCATATCATAGTTCAAAACATTAATGATTCATTAACATAATGAGTAATAAAAGTTAAAGAATGTAAATGTTAATTTTTTTTATAAAATATGTGAAGGCCTTAAGACTGCACCGAGAGGAAATGCCTTCCACGCAATAGGTATTTTTGGTGCACCAAGCAACCTAGGTGGTCCCATGAGGGGGGCTTAAGCTCTATGGATTATGATCAAATTCGAAAGAAGAAAAAATAGAGTAGTAGTCATTTATTTAGTCATTTTTATTTGTTTGATATTAGTCATTTATTTAGACATTTTTATTTGTATAATATTAGTCATTTAGTTGTGATTTTACCCGATGACCAAATTAGTCACTTATAAATGACCAAATTAATCATTTATTTTCCAAATTCTACTAGTGTTAGTCACGTGACTAAAAGTTTTAGTCGCGTGACTAAAAGTTTTAGTCACGTGACTATAAATTTTAGTCATGTAGTCATTTATTTGCCAAATTCTACTAGTGAAATGATGATTCTGAAGATAATCAGCTTAGTTTGCTGGATAATTTCCAAGAATTCATTTAGAAATGCATCAAGGATCAGATTCAGTTGGGTAGGGAAATGAATTTTGGAGATCTCTTGCCAAATTGGTGCAGGGTCCATAATGCCTCCAATTCTGAACTGGATTGTTGCTTATGCCAGACTACAGTGGAACAAGTGCATAAATTTATCAATCCCATTCCAACAGTCAAAATCAATATCTAGAATGTTCAAGAGGACCCAAAAGGGAAGAAATTGATGCCTTCAGAGGAACCTTCCAGTAGCAACAATGTAAGAGATACATCAAGGAAGTTTGCAGTTGCTAGTTGTTGGACTTTAAGGTTTGATGGATCTAAGTCGAAATAAGGAGCTAGAGCAGGATTTGAGTTAATCAGTCCAAAAGGTAAGACTTTCTTTGCTACTCATAGACCTTAATTCCATTGCACTAATAATGTAGCAAAATATGAAGCTTTTGTCCATAGGTTGTTAATGGCACTAAAGAAAAAGGCTAAGATTCTGCAAGTTTTTGGGGATTCTGAGTTAGTGTTTAAGCAAGCTAGGAGACAGTATTCTTGTCACGACAAAAGAATAACCAATTATAGACACAGAGTGTGGGACCTTATTAAAGGATTTGAGGCCTTCAACATTCAATTGATACCACACAATAAGAATCAGACAACAGATTCCCTTGCTCAGGCAGCCAATACGTTGCAACCTTTGTCCCTTTCTAGATTGAAGAAGTTTACAGTCAAGTTAACTCCAGTACCTTCAGTACCTGACAATGTCACCAACTTCTATGTATTTGAAGATGATAAACATATTTTGGATTTTATCATAAGTTCAAATGTTTTTGCTTCTTAGATTATTGATGAAACTGAACCTCAAGAAGCAAAGATGGATCTGGAAGGAGTAATTAATTTGAAGACTAATACTATTCCCAGAGGAATGGTGCAGTTAGAAAGGATTTTTGATTTGGATAAAGTGAGGGATCAGGAACAAGATGCCAAGAAGGAGTCCATCAGTGGACAGTGTGAAACATATAATATGGGAACTCATGAGGATATCAAGAATATCTTCATTAGTAAAGTATGTACTCTAGAAGAGAGGAAAGGAATAATTGACACATTACATACATATCAGGATGTGATAGATTGGAGTTATGAGGATTTGAAAACTTATAACACGTCAATTATAACTCACACTATCCCTCTGAGGCTAGGGGTGAAGCCTTTCAGGTAGAGGCAAAGGCCAATCAATGCCTTATTAGAACCCATAATATAGAAGGAAGTGCACAAGCTGTTGTCTACGAGAATCATATTTCTAGCCAAACACTCCACCTGGGTGGCGAACCTAGTTCTAGTGCGAAAGAAGAATGCTGAAATCAGGTTGTGTGTAGATTTTAGGAACCTTAATAGAGCCTTAGTAAAGGATAATTATCTAGTACCTTCACTGGATGAGGTACTTCAAATTTTCAATGGTTCTCAAATGATGTCCTTTCTGGATGGCTACTCTAGGTACAACTAGGTTATGGTGCAGTATGAAGATAGGCATAAGACTGCTTTCACCACTAAGTGGGGCACTTTTTCCTACAGGAGAATGCCCTTCGGTCTGATTAATGTTGGAGCCACATTTCAGAGGGCTATGGACATTGCCTTTAGGGACATCATCGACAAATGCATAATCATTTATATGGATGACCTGATAGTCTTTTCCAAGAAGAGAGGAGACCACATAAAAAACTTATGCAAAGTGTTTCAGAAGTGCAAGGAATTTGGTATATCCCTTAATCCAAAGAAGTGCATCTTTGGAGTGACAGAGGGAATGTTACTGGGACATGTTATTTTAGAGAAAGGCATTGCTATTGACCCAGAATGAGTGGAAGCCATACTTAAGATTCAGCCACCAGCTAGCAAGAAAGAAATGAAGTCATTCTTTGGAAAAATCAATTTTTTAAGGAAGTTTATCACTGGATTCGCTAAAATAGTCAAACCATTGAATGCCATGTTGAAGCAAGAAGCTAAGGTTGAATGGAGTGCAGAGGCAAAAGAGGCATTTTCAAAAATTAAAAGAGCTATTGCTGAGGCCCCAGTACTGGTAAGTCTTGATTATGAGAAGTCATTTTACTTATATTCATTTGCTTCTGATCATTCCTGTGCTAGCATGTTGACTCAAAAGTTTGACCAAGGAAATGAACACCCTATAGCATTTATGAGTGCACCATTGAAAGATGCAGAATTGAGGTACCCAAGTGTGGAGGAACAGGCCTATGCCTTGGTCAGAGCTGTAAAGAAGTTTAGGCATTATATTCTCAGAAACAAGGTGTTTGCAATAGTTCCTGATTTTGTAGTCAAACTATTATTGATGCAAAATGAGCTGGAGAACATAGAGCAAAGTGGGTGACCATGTTGCAGAAATACAATATCGAGATTCAACCTATGAAGTTGGTACGAGGACAAGGGCTTATGAGAACAATGGTAGAAATGGGCCCTGACCTTATAGTTCAACATTACAATCTTGAAGATGTTTCTCTAGGGGGCTGGTATGATGATATCATTCACTATCTATTGAATCAAAGGTGTCCTAACCATCTTAATGTAGTACAAAGGAGGGCCTTACATTTGAAGAGTGACAATTTCATGCTAAAGGGAGTTGTCTTCTATAAAAGGAATCATGAAGGTATATACTTAAGGTGTTTGGGACAACAGGAGGCTAAAAGGGTCATGGCTGAATTTCATGATAGATACGGTACTAGCCATGGATCTGCACATTCTACCATGAACCATATTCTAAAGGCTGGTTATTATTGGCCTACATTGTTCAAGGATACACATAGTCATATCAGAACTTGCCATGTGTGCCAGACTGTAGCAACCAGAGAAAATTATGCAGCTCTTCCACTTCAACTGGTCTTCGAGGTAAAACCTTTTGCACAGTGGGGGATGGAATTCATTGGTCCCATCAATCCACCTTCTTCTATGGGTCACAGGTATATTCTCACTGTTACTGATTATTTTACACGATGGACTGAAGCTCTTGCATGCAAATAGTGTACTTCCAAAGTGGTAATTAATTTCATTGAATCAAGTATTATCAATCACTTTGGATGTCCTTTATCTTTAGTTTGTGATAATGGTCTTGCATTTGCATCATTGAAATTTTCCAATTAGGCCTTTGATCATGGGATCATAATAAAGTTTGCATCCAATTACTATCCATAGGGAAACGGGTTGGCTAAGTCTTCAAATAAAAAACTCTTAATAGTCATCCATAAGCTATTAGAAAAGAATCCCAAGGATTGGCATACTCAACTTAGATTTGCTATGTGGGCAGATTGTATAAGACATAAGACTTCCTTAGGGACCTCCCCTTATCACCTTGTGTATGGCCTGGAACCTGTATTTCCAATTCAATTGAGGATCCCTACTTTATAGTTCATTAATGAATATTATGATGAAGAAAGCAGGCATGATGCCCGCCTGTAAGAGTTGTTACACCTTGAAGAAAAAAGAGACGAAGCCTTAGAAAATTTTTCCAAACTCCAAGGTGTAGTCAAAAGATGGTTTGATAGAAGAGCCAAGGTAAAAGCCTTTCGAATATCTAACTTGGTTCTCTACTGGGATAAAGCCCATGACCGTAAGGGGGAGCATGGTAAATTTGATAAACTTTGGCTTGGACCTTATCAGTTTTCAAAGATCCTAGGTGATAATGCTTTTTGCTTGAAAACTCTCACTAGGGAGGATATGCCATTGCCTGTCAATGGGTAGTACTTGAAACATTATTTCCAATCTTGAGTTATTTTCAGCTCTTTTCCTATACATTGTTAGATTAGGTTTTCTTTCTGTTTTGTTTGCTTTTCTTTGCTTTGGTTAGAGTAGGTTTCTCTTTCGCTTTCCATTTGCATTCGGTTTGGTGTGTTTTTTGCTTTGCTCTTGCTTTTGAGGTTTTCTTGTTTTCTTCTAGATGTGTTGCACCTGCATGGCAAGTATACCTTTTATTTAGAACTGTTATGAGTATTTCATTGATGAAATTTAATCAAGTGTCTTGAATGGATGGTTAAAGTCATTGTTATTGTCAAGCAGTCTAAATGTTTGATTTAAGGAGGATGCGTCATTGGTGTGATTTGAATTTGAAGTATTTTGAAATCTTATATCTTTCATAGATTTTAAGAATCCTAAGGTTGCTGTGGGATCTTTGTAAGGTCATGGTAGGTGAAAAATCTTATTTCTGCTTCAGCTCCACTATGGTTCTCAACCCTGAGTGTGAACTTCATTGTTCACAGGTTGAAATAAAAGTGAAAAGAAAAGAAATATAATATATATATATATTGAAAATCAAAAGAATGAATTCAACTTATCAGGAGTATCTGAATATCTCTATCGGGGCTATGGATGCCTGGCTAGCAATAGAGCTATGTTCGGGAGGGTCACAACGATAACCTCGTCAGGGCTATAGACATCTGACTAGTAGCGAGACTCTATCTAGGTTGCTTTGGAAGTTTGAATCTTTACGTAGCCTACCTTGACTAAACTTGGTTTTTGCAGTAGCTCAAGGAAGGAAATAAACTCATGTGCACACACTTGGATTTTCAGTTTATGGAAGGTCCGGTCTACCTTTGGTTCTGATTCTTTAATCTTTGCATTTTGATTTTTTTGTCTGATAGTGAGGTCAAAACCAAAGATTCTGGGTTCATGATTCTTGTTCATCATCAAAATCCTCTTGATCATTTCTCAGCAGAGTCGCCATTTGTTGTGCAGTTTTCGCACACACGCCCCACTGAAAATAGGGACCCTCTTTCGCTTTTATTCTTGGTGTTTTGGCCCTTTGATTTTGAGGATTTACCTTGTCTTGGCATAATCTTAAAATGTTTATCTTGCTTTCCTAAGTGATTCCCCTAAGTTGCACATCAAAAAATCTAAGTTTTGGGCAAAGTTCACGTTTTTACTCCATTTCGAGATTTTTCACTCCATCTGGATTTTCCCGGATTGCACTCGAAGCCTGGCACAGAGACTAACGCTAAAGTTTGGGAAATTTGGGACTTCGTCGAATTCAGCCTGGACCAAATTTTTCTGAAATTTCGTTTTGTCGTCGGGTTTTTGAGTTTCTTCAACCTATCTTGTTAGCGGCATTAATGCACCTAGGTAAAATCTCTGCGGCATGAGTGTGGTCAAATTTAAGCGAATTTTGCACCATTTGATATCATTTTTTCATTGTGTATCACTCTTGCATCTGAGATTTGGTGATTTGGGCACTTGGATTTATTGATTTGCTTGTTGAGGTGCTTGAATTTCTTACATTCAGTTTGATCTGGTCACTAGGGCATCCGAGTTCACTGCTTGTTTTCTTCGTGGTCAAATTTGATCCACTTATGGTATGTACCTATGGTCTCTTCCTTTGAAATGTTAATGATTTGATTATCTGTGGTTGTTTTACGTCCATTTGGGAGCTTTATTTTGCATGTTTGATGATTAAATGCTTCAAACTAGGGTAGTGTTTGATGTTTGAGGGTTCTTGTTGCCTATTTATATCCGCTCTAGTTAACCTGTCAGATTTTAGGGATGTTTTGCATTCTTAAGTGGTTCCCACACCTTGCAAGTCAATGTTTTAGTTTGGCTTGAGTTAGGGTTTCATGAAGTACTAGTCCTTGAATTGACGCATTTTCAACTAGTTCCTTTGACCCATGGCAGAGGTTTTCAATAGTTAAATCTAGGGCATCATTGGTTTGATATGAATATTTATCATTTAATGCCTCAAGTAGTCTCGATCCAAAGGGGTTGATAGGAAACCTGAATTAGATTTGAGTCGAGCCCAGAAGATTTGAGATTCATGGATGTTAGATCATATAAAAGAAAAATCTAACATAACGACAATTTTTCTAGATTCTGAGGACTCCGCAAAATTTTTGCATTGTCGGATTTTCCCGGATTCCATTTAACCTTCAGTTTCCCAGGGTGTGTGTTGAAAATCCAAAACTTTGCCTTCTTCATGGATTTCCATCGATTCCAGATTTTTTGAATTTTTCCTTTGTCCCTTCGTTTCCCTAGAGTTCATATGCTATTGTTATTTTCGCAAAATTCCAGTTTCAAACTCTCTTTTAGGCTTCGTGGAACGTAGAGATTGGATGAAATGGGTGAATTTAATGATGGATGCTTAACATCCCATGCTTTAAACTGATAGATTACACAATGTTATATGCATCCTTTATTTTTTTTGATGATCCATTGTTGATATTTGTGCCTTCTTCAGGAGAATCCACCTGGTCTGGAATTTTTCAAAGTTCCTCCCAAACTGATTTTCCCCGGTTAGCTTGGAATCCTGAACTTCCAAATTATGATGATTTATGATTGATTTGATGGTCTTATTATGATTTTGAGCTAACACTTTGATAAATATGTTATCAATAATTGGATCTTTATGTTGGTATTCGATGGATGCAGGTTGAATCTAGCAAAGTAGTGGTTGGAAAAGCTAAGAGTGATATGGAGGGATCCTCCATATCAGAAGCAGAAATATTTAAATTGGACATGAAGAACAAGATTCCAGAAAGTAAGATAGCCTCCGTCTGGTTTGAGGTTTCAGATACAAATGTGGGTCGATGGGACTATGAGGAGTTTAAGGCAAGAATGGCACAAAAAGATCTTCCACTACTGGCCAGGAGACTAATGGAATTGGGATTATCTCATGTAGTAGGGTTTCCCCCCATAGTTCAATGTTATGAGTTGGTATTGGAATGTGCCTGGAACTATGACAAGGATTGACAAAGGATAGTCGGTCCTCAAGAGAGGGTACTAGCTAAGCTTAACACTTTCTCTATTGCACAAACCTTTGACATGCCAGACAGATCCCATGTGGTAGCATTCAATATGGAGGTGGCTAAAAGGTACTATGAGGAGGAGACTATTAAGTCATAACAGGTTATCAATTATTGGCTTGAAATGCCAAAGTCTCATTTCTCAAAACTACCTAAGCAATTGCACAGGGCAAAGTTTAAACAAGAAGTTTATGATGCCATCACATTGCTTAGCTGGGTGACAGGCCTAAAGAGTGCAGGCATGTTTGAGAATTGGATGTGCCATGTCATTGTGAGGATGGAACAAGAGAAGATCAACTATCATTGGGTAGGTGTTATAAGTGTTGTGATCCATGAGCAATTATGCAATGCGCTGCAGACCAAGACATTCACCATGACTTCTTATTTAGTCCATTCACTTGCAAGATTCCACCCCTATAAAGAATTGAGCACAAGAGGAATATTTGGACAAGATGTAATTTATGAGGTTTATCCTCAATTTCACTTAGGGAGCTCAAGTTATAGGAGGGTGAATGATGCATTCATCGTGCACATCACTAGATTGCTCCAAGGTGCAGAGCATGTAAGAATATCAGATAGTGCTAGGAGCTGATCAAAGGTATGGGGCTTGGTTTATATAGTTTTCCACCTTCTCTTACATAAGAGTAGATGGTTGTCAGAGGGCTCCATACAGGCTTCCAAGGTATCCCACATACCATGTTATACTTTTAGAGGTCACAAGGAAAATATGTGACTTTGATGCCATTGTAAAGAAGGATAAGCATAAAATTGGATTTGGTGGAGATTTTGCTCTGAAGATATGTACCAGTGAAGTATGCCCCTCAATTAATTCAGCCTATGATTCAGAGGAGGAAATGAGTACTCTTGGGTTGTCTTACCATTCCAAGAGGTAGGGTTTTGATATCACTGGAGAAGCACAAAAGAACGCCAGCAAGGAATATCACCACAAAGATGATATAGAGGACTATTGGGCGAATAGCAAGGATGAGTTTGAGGTAAGAAAGAAGAAATTTTCTAGACTCCCAGTTGATTTAGTTCAAAGGTACAATGTGAAAATGGTTCCTGATCAGGTGGAGGATGATGGAGACTTAATCGAAAGTCATGATTATGATCTAATTAAAGACAAACCAATTGGTGAGGTGGATTGGCTGGAGGAAGAAAAGACTGAATTATGAAAAATCATGAACCTAGTGATGAAATACACCAAGTGAAGGCTCAATCACAAGGTGTGGGAACTTGAAAGTGAAGGTGTTCCATGTACCTACAATCTGATGGGGGATCTAGAATCAAATTACACCTCTGAGGAGTCGGCTAAGGAAGATCCTAAGGGAAAACCCAAGGTGGATTCTCCATTTAAGATTAAGATCAAAGGTCCTCAAGGAGAAGAGCTGGAGAAATAGAGGAAACCGAAAGTAAAAAAGAGGACTGCTATTTCAAGGATAGAAAAATCTATAGAAGGAGAACCCGGTGAGGGAGGAAAAAAGGACAGTGCCCCAACACCTAAAAGGATGAAAATAATAAAGGGTTATGAAAGAAAGGTGGACCTTCCGAGGAGAAAAGTGAAACTGATCCTTCAACAATGGTAATTATAGAGAGTTCTGGAGAGAAGACACAAGTATACACAAGGAGATCAAGAATTCGTTCTCCCAAGGATAGTGTGCCAAAGAAGAATATTCCTCCAGTACTCTCTGTCGTAGAACTACTCTCTGTCGTAGAACAACATAAAGAGGCTTCTCCACGCCATGAATCACATGGTGCATTAGAACAACCAACAGATGTAGAGCATCCACCAAGTGAAGTGGGAGAAGGATTTCAAGAAGGTCAGCTCCATAGTGTAGCTGCAGAAATTGAGAAGATCCTACAAACTCCCTTGGTGACTTATGAGGACTCACCCACTAGAAGTGAAGAAGACAAACCTCCTGGTGCAGGAACACCTAGGAAACACTAGGCTATGGGTAGTCTAGGATAAATTTAGTGTAAATTCTTTTCTAAGAAGGTCATGTTGACCATTGGAATTTGAGTTAGAGTGTTTTCTTGTTTTGATAAGGAGTGATCATGAGGGAGTTTGTAACTCATGTTTCTTAGTTGTTTAGGAGTTAGCAATAATTGGCAAAGGTGGCAAAATGGGACATTTTGCACCTTTTGCCACTTGATTATGGAAATTTTTTCCCTAAGGGATTGGTAACTACCTTGGAGAGGAGTTATAAGGATTTTCTTGAGTTGAGAGCAAGGTTGGTTGGTTTTTTTGATTTTGTAATAATTTCATGGAGTACAATTAAGACTGTGATATTGAAGAACATCTTCTAGTTTATGGTTTTGGATTTATGCATTAATGGTTTGATCAAATGTTGAGAGTAGAGTAGGTAGTGTAATTCCTTTTCCAGGAATTGCTTAGATCAGTAGTTAGCTTGTTGCATCAGTTCAAGCATTTTTTTTTGTTAGGTTAGTTCATTTCTTGCAAATTTTTTTTGTTCTGACTGTCAGACTGGTAGAGATGGAGCCCTAGACCGTGTTTCCCTTGTACCTCGTGTATAGGTTCTTGGAAACAGAGGCTAGACTCAATGTTTGTAGATAAGGTAGAGGTAGGAGTCCTTAGGAGTTAGGAATCCATGGCAAAAGACTGTTCCTAGGTGAGCTTGGCAGTGCCCGGCTAGACAGTCAAAGAGTGCAGAGCACTAAGGTTGTAGGGGTGCCAATCTACTGGTGAACCACAGTGTGGAGAGGATGTGGATTGCATTGCAGAGGCTTGGTAACAAGAAGGAGGCTTAACATAGACCAGGAAGTGGCAAACAAACTAACTGATCTCAAGGAGGTCAGAAATTGGCTTAAAACAAGCCTAAATTTGTTAAGTTAAGGGTTGGAGCAGTGTACGGACAGTGGAGGCTCCAAACCCCAAAAATCTTCAAGGTGTGGGCAAGGGTACCATGAATTCCAAAAAAAAATTTGGATTCATTTGGAGAATTTAGGCACACTCTCCATTTTTCTCAAGTTAGGAGGCCTAGTTGGGGCTCTAGGGCTTGTAGCCTTTTCTAACCCTAGGAGAGGGTTTGGTGGAAGTGATGGAGAATTGGAGTCTAGTGATTGATCAAGAACCCTAATAGGTTGCTATGAATCTTTTTATTACATCTCTACACCCCTGCAAGAACCTAACTGAATGTTGTGGGTAATTGGCCTTTAGGGAAGAGTAAGAGTCAAGGGTGAGATAGTGGCAAGGCACCAAGATTGGATTGGTAGATTGGAAGAGTGATGATAGTGGGGTTGGCCAGTAGAACCAGGGGTACCTATACCTAAGATAGTACCTAAAGGTTAAGGTGGGAGAGTCACCTAGGAGTTCTTGAGAACAAGGACCTAGAGCATGGGACAATGAGTGTTCCACCCAACCCTACCCTATCACCTCCTTAGAGAGGTGAAACACCTATTAAGACCCCACCACCAGTGCATGAAGAAAAAGAGTATGGAAAATAGGAACATGGTAGGGATGAAGAGTTTCCTAAAAAGCAGGAAGATACACCCAAGGGTCAGTAGGAAAAAGTGGGACAAAGTGAGATGCAGATTGAATCCACCATTCCAGAGTGGCTAGATATAGAAATAAGGAGAAAACAAGTTGTGGATGATACCCCTCCCAATTGGGATGAGTTATTGGCAAAAATAGGAAAAGGTAAAGGAAAGAAGAAGGCCAGGGTCATCTCCAAGATCGAAAGGGATGAAGCCAATAACAGAGTGGTCCACATTGCAACTCCTGCCACAAAAAAGAATAGAGATGAGGTTACTGGGAGTGATTACAACATGCAAACTATCAACCTAGGACCTACTTCCATGGAACAGGATATTGAGGAGTATGAGGGTTCTAGTGTAGTAATCCTGGGAAGATTGAGAAAAGAAGCACAAACTAAACATGAGCTGAAGAAAGAGAATGAAAGACTTAAGAAATATTTGGAAGATTTGATGAAACCATTGTAGTCCATTAGCTCCTCATCCTCTGCTACAAGTCTCCTGCACCAAGAAAATATAACTGAGTTGGAAAGAATGAAGGCCACTACTCTTGCTACAACAAACTTGCTACAAGGGGTACAAACTAAGGGGGGATAATGCTATTAAGGACATTCTTTCAACTGGAAGAGATGCAATGAGGGCAATGGATTGGTTAAAAGATGTATTGGCTGAAGATAAAGATGATGTAGACCTCCTGTTGCAAAAAACTAGAACCATCATGGAATACACTAAGGATAAGCTGGTGAATGATGGAATTCTCCCTTCCTCCAGAGCTTCTGAACCTTCAGAATGGTTTGAATCTCTATAAATAAGGCAAAAGGTTTTGAAGAAGATATATAAGCAGAGCATGAAAATTGAGGATACCCTGACCAATATCTATAATGGATGCATTTCTTACTTTGAGATCATAACCAGGAGAAGGAAGTTTGCACCAAAGCATTTAAGCTTAGAACAATTAAGAAAATGGTGGCAAGATGTATATTCTCTAGCCAGTGAAGATCTAGTTATTGAACATCAATTGGATGATGTGGCTACCTATATTGCAGTTATTGATAAATATCAAACCAATAAGGTTGAGTGGGATAAGTCAGTGGAGCAATCAAGAGAACATATTGAATCAATCGAAAGGAGACTTAAGGTTTTAACTCTGCCACCTATAGCCAACTTGGACAAGGTACTTTTGATGGTGCATGATAGGGTGGATTGAAATAAAGACAAAGGGGAAAGTAGTTAATGTAAGGTTACATTAGAATTTGTGCTTCCCTATTATTTTTTATGCATTGGTCCAAATTATATTGGAGATCCCAGGCCGAACTGGATGGAGTTCACACATTTAATGCATATTTTTATCTAATTTTGAATTCTCCTTGGGCTGACTTGTTTTGTGGCCAATTATTATTGTAAACCCTAACTAGGCCAATAGATCTTGGGGGTTTCTATTAATATGACATTCTACCTCATTTGTAAGGGCTAGATAGCTGGCTAGAGAGATAGTTTTGATATTGGAGCGAATTAAGCAGTAGAGCAAGAGTTAGAAGTTAGTTGTTTTCAAGCAAATATTATAATAGAAAACTGGAATTGTTGCTTCAGTGGATAATTTGATGCAAGTAATGACATTGTCATTTGGTGCCATACTTGTATTACTCTTATCTTGCATGGTTCTTGTTGTTCCATTCTTTAAGATTGCTTGAGAAGTATTATATGTATGTTATAATTATACTTAGACATGATTCAATGGTGTTTATGATTTGATGCTTGAAGTGTTTACAACGATCCCTGGTCCATACTTTTTGCAGCTAGCCTACTGTTAGTTGCTTTGCAAAGTGAGCCTGGACCATATATCTATTGTGCTTAGTTCAATTATGAAGGTTTATTCATTTTAATTTCCTTAGGGTTATTTGGGATGAATGTTCATGATCTGAAAATATTTAATACCTTAGAAGATTGTACTGTTCTTGTAAGATTTCATATTCATCTGGGTTAAGCAAGAATTGGTTTATGAGGGGTTGGTCCATTTCAAGTATTTCATCATTTGCATTGTTAATCTTAAGAGTAGCATTAATCTTAGTAATCTCTCTAAAACCCTTATCTTTTGTGTTTTCTTTTATCATTCAAGCAAGATTTAAGATTGAAGTATCATTACATTGCCAGATCTGATAAATTAAAGATTCAGTATTTGCTTGTAGTAAGGTCCCTTTGTGATTACTAGCATTTTCACATTTATCACTAAGTTGTTTATGCATTGTCAAGACCTGGCATTAGAGACCTTGGGGTTATCTCTTGAGGCTTGTTAATAGAGATTTACCTTTCAAGAGAGATAGGATATTATATTCTGTCTGAGTTGTTGCTGTGCAGAAAACATCATCAACAAGTAAGAGTTATGGTTAGGTTTAAGTTTAGTGTAAAGGTTATTGCTAGGATTAAGGTCAAGGTTACAATTGCAGATAGAATAAGGGTTAGGCTTAGAGTTAGGATTATTGTTAGGATGAAGGTTAGAGTTGGAGTTACGATTAAGATTAGGTTTAGGGTTACTTTTTGGTTTAGGGTTATGGTTAGAGTTATAATTAGGGTTAAGGTTAGGGTTACGATTAGTGATATAGTTAGGGTTAGGATTATGGTTAGAATTAGAGTTAGGTTTAGGTATATCGTTAGGTTTAAAGTTAGAGTTAGGGTTAGGATTAGTGTTAGGGTCAGTGCTAGAAATATAATTATGCTTAGTTTCAGGGTTAGGGTTAGAATTAGAGTTTGTGTTTGAGTTAGGGTTTGGGAGAAGGCTAGGATTAGGGTTAAGTTTAGATATATAATTAGGGTTAGGGTCAAGGTTATAATTAAAGATAGAATAAGGGTTAGGGCCAAGGTTATACTTAGGATAAATATTAGGGTTAGGGTTTGTGTTATAATTAGAGATAGATTTAAATGAATTAGGGTTGGATTTTTTGTTAGGGTTAAAGATAAAATTAGGGTTAGTGCTAGGGTTATACTTAGGGTTAAGGTCAAGGTTAGGGTTTATATAATAGTTAGAGATATATTTAAATGAATTAGGGTTATATTTTGGGTTATAGTGAAAGATCAAATTAGGATTAGGTTTTGGGTTAGGTTTAAAGATAGAATTAGGGTTAGTGTTAACACTAACACTAACACTAACCATATTTGTACCCTAACCTTATTTAAATACTAATTGAATCTTAATTGAACACTAATTAAATCCTAATTGCAACCTAACCATATTTAAACCCTAATTGTAACCCTAACCCTAATCCTAATCCTAATCATAGCCCTATTTACATCCTAACCCTAACTGAACCATAATGTAACCCTAACCCTAATTAAAGCATAATTTTAACCTCAAACCTAACCCTAACCCTAAACTCAACCTCAACCATAATCATAATCACACCTAAACCCTAATTTAACCCTAACCCTAATTAAATATTTACTCTAAATATATCGTAAGTGAACCTTAATTGAAATTTAACACTATATGTAGTTGAACCCTAACCCTAATTGATACCTAATTCTCTAATTGAACCATAATCCTAACCCTAACTAAAACTTAATTTAACCCTAACCCAAACCCTAATCGAACCCTAACCCTAATCATATCCTAAACCTAATTGAATCATAATCCTAACCTATAGTGAACACTAATTTAACCATAATTGAGTTGTAACCTTTTCTAAACCCTAACCCTAACCCTAATTTCATCCTAACCCTTAATTGAACCGTAACCATAACCCTAACCCTAATTGCACCCTAACCTAACTATACACTAATTTAACCCTAACCCTAATTAAAACCTACACCTTAGTGAATCCTCAGTGAACCCTAATTGAACCATAACCCTAACCCTAGTTGAACTCTAACCCCATTTGAACCCTAAGCCTAATTGAATCCTAACTCTAATTAAATCATAACCCTAACCATAAATGCACCCAACACCTAATTTTGAACCCTAATTTAACCCTAACCCTAACAATTACCCTAGTCCTAACTCTAACCTTAATCACAACTATAACCCAAATCTTAATTAAATCCTAATAAAACCCTAACTCTAATTGAACCATAATCATAACCCTAATTATTATTGAACCCACACCTTAACCCTAATTGAACTATAACCTGTTGACGTGGTTTTTGAGACCGCACCAACACAGAACAAAGTCGCCCAACGGACGCTCTATTCTCTCTTGATCAAAGTATTCCGCACGCTAAGATTGCCAGAAAGTTCGTGCGTTCAACTCCAAGGTTCCTTTAGTGCGAATAGGCTCAGTTTGGCTTGATGTGATATTGCTGGTATGTCAAGGGGACTTACGTAGTTGTTCAGATTTCTCACAGTCAGCAGTTGATATGTAATTTGAAGGGGATTCTTACGTGTATGATTTGGCAATGTGTATTCTTTTCTAAAACTAACAAGAAGTATGCTGAAAGTAAAAGGGAAAGGACCTAAGAAATTGGTACTCTATTCTAAATGCAAGGTATGTGGGGCTTCGTCTCAATAGACTTCAACCAGATTTCACCTAGCCTCCGTCGGACAGCCTCAGCAAAATCGGTGCAATCTTCAAAGGGGATAGCGAAAGGTATTCAAGTTACAGTTTAACATACGTACACCATCAGAACAACGCATATAAGTATGTAAGCCATAACCGAAGTCAAGCACAAGATAATGTCCAGTTGACCACGCAAGGCAGACTTATCATCAACAAGCCGCTAGTGGTATGGAATAAAATGAAGCTATCTCAATGAAACACCACACACCAAAGTAAGCTACTTGCATGAATTTAATCTACTTGGATACGAAAGGAAGAAGAAACCTTGCTAGCATTTCATGACAAGACAAATTCCATCATCAATGAAAAGATCTATTATCACAAAATGTGTTACACAACAGTCTCTTCAAAAGTTTTCAAAGGGAAAACTTTCTTTCTTCTCCAAATTATGCAAAATGCTCTACACTATCTAGCTCTACTCAACAATCTCTAGCTCTGATCTATCTTCTAATATTCTGATTTCTAATCTCTAATTCTAATCCCTTACAAATGAGGGGGACTCCCCTTTTTATAGCTAGCCAAGTCCCAAAGGACGGCTAGGGTTACAATTAATAGAGTGGCCAGAATCGTGCCACCTCAGCCCTAACCCTAAAAACTGCCAGAATAGGGAGTGGTACATTAAATGAATCAAAGATTCCCACTCACTCCCAAAATAGCAAATGCAATAAATGCTCCATACTACTTCTAGAAGATCCTCGCCCAAGAGTGTAGTGTTCCCATTAGCTCTCTCGACGCCAACTCAACAAATTGCTGGCACGGCCTCAACCTCCTCAACTCAAATAGATGGAACACAATCTAACTGAAACTCTAACACTGTAACTGAGTGCTCGTGCCTCGTACAAGATTTTCTCCAAGCAGCCAATGAGTCCTGCGTGTTCTGGATCAAAGTGGAGAATGTAGCAATATTTTCAAAGTCATCTTGTACGAAGGTCTTAACATCTGCGAAGAAGGGAACCAGTAAACCCCTCAAATTATCAAAACTTATTTTCCGGATCAAATGGCCTAGCTTAAGATGCATTGGCCTCAAGGTACTCAACTCCATCTATAATATTGGCCATAGCCTTTGTGAATCCCGGTCAATCCGGTGGCCGTGATCGGAAGAAGCCACGCCCTGTGATAGCCGAAGAATACCACCGAGAGAAATCATATCGGTCATTCGCTTGAATGACACCTCCATCAATCAGCAACTGCAATGGCACATGCCTCAACGCTTCAAGACGCTGGATCACCTTACTCTGATATATAGAGGCATCGCCCCAAGCATGATCCACCGCATCCATCCGTGTCAAAATAGAAGAGGCCTGCTGAAAAGCAAAGGATAGGTCCTCCATGAATTTCTCTGTCTCAGTACGAACTCCTGTGACCCATTTGTCTGCCTCCTGTGCCATTCTCCCCAACTCTACTAAGCCGCTGATCGACTCTCTAGGAATATCTGCTGGAGGCTCTATCACTGGTACATCCTGCCCTCGAGAACGAGACAACTGCTGAACATATCCAATTAATGCCTTGTGTTCTCGTTTCAACTTCGTGTATTTTCCTTCTTTCTTGAACAATCTATCCTTAAGGGCAAGGAAGGAGTTATCACACTCCTCAACAATCTGTGCACCAGTAGGGCGTCCCAAATCAAGAGTGGTGACCACATAATTTTCAGGAGCTGCTTCATTCCGGTCACACTCGACTCGTGGGACAGCAACGTGAAGGGTGCGAGAGCCATCCTCATCCGTGGAGATCTTCGAAAACTTTCTTGCCTTCTTCTTCGGTGGAGGAGCACTGATCCGGTTCAAAAACTCTTCCATCTCAACTGCTGGATCAATCTCCTCGCTCGGGCTTCTTCGCATTCTATCCTTTAGCCAATTCCGCACTCCTATAGTATATCAAGGGCCGGGCCGCCCCGTGGCTCGACTCTAACCCGTTCCACTTCTTCCTCATTCAAGCAGGCTTCAAATTGCCTCATGGGCTTCAGTGTCACCCGACACTATATCATCATCGCCATCGCTCATGGTCACTTAACTCCTCACAAAATCAGGGTCGGGCATTAGTCCTCTATCATCCCGCTGATCCTCACCGATCAACCCTAATGTAATAAAGTGGGCACTGCCACCGACTTCCATGGAGGCCGAATATCGACCTCAGATCTCCTGTGACCGATTCAATGTAACCCTCTCGACGCGAAACAAAGAAACCTTCCTCGTGATGCTTGAGAACGGTCTCCAAGGGTACAAGCATCGTGAATCCTCGTGGAGGTTCCGCTAAACTAATTCTTCTTTCTCTGACTCGACCCCGCGGCAGGACTGCTTTCTTCCTTCCCGCGGGTGGGCGCCCCGGATCTCCCATCAAGTTGTGGGCAGTCAGCAATTGACCTTACCTTCAACTGCCACTGGCCATCGACTCCATGCCCTCGGTGGAATGTCATAACCGGATAGAGAGAGTATCAAGGTCGGCAATCTCGGGCTCTGACCAATCTATAGGCGGAAGTGGAGTATCCTGAACAGCTGCATAGTCTGGATGGACTACATCCATATCCTCATTAACCTGGTCCGAAACCGGAACTACCTCACACTCCCTGATCAGAGTAATCGGCAATCTAGAGAACATCCTCTTTCTCACTTCAATCTCATCAACTGCATCAGCCCAATAATCCTCAATGGTGGCCTTATGTTTGAATTCCTCTGACAACACCCAGTTGATGTTATGGTGCGGGTCATAGTGTTGTCTACTTGTGTGATATGAGAAATGATAGAATTGAAGCTCACTTTCAAATTTCTACATGCCTGTATCGAAGGACAAACCTCGTCCGAGTTGCCCATCACAACCGGAAACTCTATCCCTCCTTTCTTCTTCTTCTTCTGGATTTTGTCAAAGGCTAGCAACTGTCTAGCTATCTCTAGCATTATTATTTTATCTGTTGGGTACTTAGGCAGCCTATAAGGGTATGAAGAAAATCCTTGCACCCTAATGTATGAAAAATCTTGAAATCAGATAAACCAAAGACTCATACCTCTCTACTCACTTTTGGGCATTTCTAGAGATTCCGTGATCAGAATCTTCCCCGGGCGCCCTTGTGATGTACATGGTGAATGAATCGCTGACACGCTTGTAATGGGTTGTGCTCGAAAGGTGCAACTGCGTACACGCCTCATGAATTTTGAATTGGTGAGAGCCACAACCGATGGGTTCCTTGTAAGAAATCCCTCTGTACCTCGTCATCCGTGTCAACATATAAATTAGATAGGAACTCATGTAAAACGTTTTAGTCCTCCGCAAGCTCGACGCCATGTATATTGTCACATCATCTCACCTCAATTGACATAATCCTTTCCCTTCTAACACCGTGTTGATGTAATAAAACATCCATGGCTCAAAAAATATAAGACTCCAGGGCAACCTCCAACCCTGCTCAGCATCATGATGAGATCACAGTACTCCTGCTTCAAGTCCTCCGCTATGATCTGCTTGGGCAACTTCGTTCGAGAAGGCTTGGGAGTGCTCATCCAGTGGGTATTAATTGTATCCATGCATCGCTCAAAAGCAGAAGCATACATCCGCTCCGCTCGCTCCCTGGATTTGTAGATCATGTTTCTATGCACCGGGATCCCAAAAGCTTCACCAATGGCTGCCGGAGTAAGATTGGCAAGTACTTGGCCATCTGGTGACGTGATTGACCGGTGTTCTTTCTCGTAACAGTTGGCGCACTCCATAATCAACTCCGAACACTGAATAGCTGGCGGGAAACCAGCAGCTGCATATAGTCCACTTCAGACGATGTTGTGCGAAGTGACCGAAGCCCGATGACTTCCAATCCCAAACAGCCTATTCTTGAATGTTTCCAGGTTGACAGAGCCCAGGTTCGTGTCCGTCAACTTGCCCAACTTTGAAATGAACTTTGACTCCGGCATGAACGTTTTGCTCAGCTTCTTGATCGTAGCTTGTCTTGAGGCACCATTGTCCTTTTCGGTTGTCCTCGCTTCAGCCATCTGCAACATAACAAACGTTTCATCAGCAATCAGATTTAAATAAAATAAGGCAGGATAGGGGCTGCAATCGAATTCTAGAAGCTGCAATATCTTTCATGTTTGCAAACCTCAGCTTCTTCTCTTGAATAAGTTCAAATTCCAACACTTAGAACAGATTTCTAAGTGAACTTTGATGACTTTACTTCACAATCAGCAAATTGAAATCCCACACTAGCAAGTTCGTACTTTAAAAGTTCCTCAATGTTTCATCTCAATACAAGGCGTCCCTTCCAACTTTACTTCAGCAATGGCGTTTTACTTCACTAAGCTTAATTAATATAAGCAAGTACGAATCCAAATTCTTAGCAACCGACGTACTTACTTTAGCAATGAATCAGATTTCAGCCACTAGCAAAGTCGTACCTCCTTCAACTCTCAGCACAAGCAACTCTGAACTTCAGCAAAAACCTCCTTAGCAATGGCGTACCTTTCTTCACTTTCACTCCTCAGCAAAATTCGAACTTCAGCAACTTAAGGCGTCCTCTTCTCAGCAACTCTCAAATGCGCCTCCTCAGCAACTTGCACTCTTTAGCAAAATTCGAACTTCTCCAAGCAACAGTTAGACTTAGCAACTTTGCCTTTCTCCAGTTGTGAAAATGAGTGAAAAACTTCTCCATTTTATAGCTAGAATTCGAATTCTAGAAGACGTTAATTTTAGCCAGTGCCATTAAACTCCACTACTCCACTTCAAGAATTCGAATTTTCCCTCTCTGGTTCTTCTGACACTTGTCTCCAGTCGTCGGGAATATTATTCTTCTAGAAACTTGACTTTGACTGGCGTTTTGAATTCCTCTTCGAAAAATTTAATTTAACTTCATCATATTTTACTCACCAGCTGGAGCTCCGTCACTTGAATTCAAATTCTTAACTTCATCATCAACTCTGGAAAATTCATCTTCGAAGAATTTAATCAAAATTATCTAAGCAACTGACTTCAGATTCATCGTTCGAAGCAAATTCATCTTGAAAACACATTTTATTCAAATTTTGCCTTAGAAAATTTAAAATTCTTCCTTAGGAAAATTCACAATTCAAGCACCGATTAAATTCCTTACTGAAAAAGTGTCGGCGAAGCTTGAAAGATTTAGAAATCCATTCATCATCACGAACGTCCAGTACCCAGAAGCAAATTTTCGTCAGAATGTCTCGAATTCATGGGTACCCAACGAACGGGTTCATTTAATTTTTCGAATTTTGAACCTTAGAAAAATATCATTTTCATCATCTAAACTCGTTCTTCGCCCGTGATCACTCTGCGTTGCTCTGACTTCTTGAAAAAAATTGAAGAACTTGAAATATCATTGTTTCTGACTCCATTACTGAGAAGAGTTGCTCGTGCTCCGGAAAATTCATCAACTTGGAGCTCTAGGCGCATTTTCTAAGAAAAAATAATTTTCCTTAGAAAATATTTTAAAATCTTCTTGCACTTTTGAAATCTTGCCTTAGAAAAATTTGTTGATCGCCAGTGGAGAGGAACTTTCACTTAGAAAATTTTTATTTGTTCCGGCATGCCTTGCACATTTCATCTTCACTCCACACTACACACTTGGAAAATATTCATTAAAAGCCCAACGCCTAGGCAAATTTTAAACACTTAGAAAATATTTTATTTCTACCCAAGGCGCCTAGCACTTGCCATTTCATCCTTAACGCCTTCAAATATCTTTGAAAAAATTTCCAACACCTTATAACTCCCTTACTCTAGGCGCACACTTTACATAGCATTTTATTCTCCACACTTCCAAATATTTTCCAACGCCTAGCAAGATTTCACTAAGGCCCACCACCTTGGGCGCATTCTAAGTGTGGAGGAGGATAACGTCCACCTTTTACCTTGAGTTTACCACGCCTAGGTAACATTTTCACCTTGTTTACCATTCGCATTTACCATTTACACTTCAAACTTGGGCGCATTTCCTTGAGAGAGAAGGATGGGCGCATTTCAATGAGAGAGAAGGATGAAACTAGCTTCCACGCCTTGTGACCCTCCAACTTCCAACTTTTGTCTTGACTTGCATGAACTTGGGCGCATTTTGGAGGGTGAGGAGGATAAGAATGTTTGACCTTGTTGACCCTCTCCTACTTTGGGCGCATTTTGATGTGGCTGATGGATGAAGTTTCTCCAACGTTTTTAGGTGACCTTTCACCTTCCAAACTTTGTCCTTACATGCATGATTTGGGCGCATTTTGATGAGAGAGAAGGATGGGCGCATTTCGGAGGGTGAGGAGGATAAGAATGTTTGACCTTGTTGACCCTCTCCTACTTTGGGCGCATTTTGATGTGGCTAATGGATGAAGTTTCTCCAAAGTTTTTAGGTGACCTTTCACCTTCCAAACTTTGTCCTTACATGCATGATTTGGGCGCATTTTGATGAGAGAGAAGGATGGGCGCATTTCCTCTTGTGTGAAGGATGAAAATCAACCTTGGGCACATTTCCTTGAGGGTGGCGGATTTTCCTATTTGACTTTTCTTTGACCACCTTGTGAACTGGGCGCATTTTCATGCTTGTGAAGGATGGGCGCATTTTGACCCCTGAGGCGGATTTCTCATACTTAGAAATTTTTTCAACTTTCCTTCTTTTACTTTGGGCGCATTTGGACCCCTGAGCAGGATGAAATTCTTTGACTTTTGTTTGACTTCCCTGCCTTGGGCGCATTTTTCCCTGTGTGGTGGATGAACTTGCATCTTAAATTTTTTTATGCCTCTTCATCAATCTGGGCGCATTTTGCCATGCCTGCTGGACGAGACTCCAGACTTAGACAAAATTTTATCATCCTCGCCAGCATCGTGCCCTGCTATTTATAGTAAGTTCTCTGAATTTGGACCTCTGAAGCTCGGAATGGCCTGAAATTTTAAACACAGCTTCTTCATAACCTTTTCAACCTGTCGACACTGCAACTTTTAGTCACCCCGCTATTTATAGCCTGTTTTTGAAGGTGGCTTACTAAAAATAGTAAGCTCTTGATTCTGATAGCTCCCAAGCTCCGATCGAGTTGAAATTCGAATGAGGCGATCCTCACCACGTGACCTTACTGCCGACACTGACGCATGCAACTGATTTACTATTTTTAGCCAGTTTCCAATTTGACTTACTAAAAATAGTAAGTGCTCCGTTTGACCTGAAATTTCACCAGCAGATAGCCTGAAGAACGCTAATCGCAGTGGTTTACATCGGTTTTCGAAGATTCTGACTTTTGATGCCTATTTTTAGGCTCCGAAGCTGGAAACCCTAATTTGCGTTGCATGCGTATCAAAAGATCTCCGTTTGCTCTCGTTTTTGCGGCACTGTGATCAGCTCGTGATTTTGAATTGCTGGGAAGCGGCTGCCGGGGCATACCTGCTAAAAATAGCAAGTTCCTTACTGAGTGAGAATCCTTGTTTGCATGTCACACCATCGCTAAGCTCTCGAAAAACCCATCAGGAATCACCTGACATGCAAAGAAAAGATCGACATGCAAACCCTAAAAATAGCCTCGGAAGGCTGAATCCTGAAAGTGGTCATCTCGACTTGCATGTTATATCACCGCGAAGGTCTCGAGAAACCCAGAAGGAATATCCAGACATGCAAAGAAAAACTCTGCATCTGGACCCTGAAATCTGCCCTGGAAGCCGGACTGCTAAAAATAGTAAGTTGTCCAATTTTGCTCAAATTTGGCATGCAAGCAGTCTGATGTACTCTGAACGCTGTGTGATGATCGGAATCTCGAAAATGTTGACAGATTGCCCAGGATTGCAGACTTACTAAAAATAGTAAGTATCTCGGAATCTGATGAAATTTGGCTGGAAGCCTGCTGGATGTCTACTGACAACATTGCTAAGTTCAATTTTCAATTTACTGGCCCTACTTGACCTTGACTTGACCAAAAATGATGAAACCCTAATTTTGGAATTGGCCAATATTTTCACGTTTAAGCTCAATGACGACACAACCCCCGGAAAGACAGACACCAGAAAAGAGACAGAGCAAGAGAGCGAGGAAAAACCCAAGCCAAAAGACCGGAACGGAGCAAAAATAAGGGGGTCTCCATCTGAATGGGGCGATGTGTGAAAAGGTCACAACATAACCCTAACCCTAATTGAATTATATCCATAATTAAACCCAACCCTTATTCAAATTGGACCCTAACTATAATTGAACTCTCACCCTAATTCTAAATCCTAATTAGATCTTAACCATAATGTTAACCATTACCCTAATTGAAATCTAACTCTTACCTTGACCCTAAGTAAATCCTAACCCTAATTGAACCCTAATTACAACCTTAATTGAACCCTAACCCTAACTTCAATATTTATGGTATAAACCTAACCCTAACCTAAATTAAACCTGAAACATAACCCTAAGTGAATAGTTACCCTAATTGAATTCTAAGCCTAACCATAATAATTGTAACCTTTATTAGAATTAGGGTTAGGGTTATATTTAAAATTAATGATAATTCTAAAAATATGGTTGCATTCAAGGTTAAAGTTATAATTAGAGTAAGGTTTAGGGTTACAATAGTGTTAAGTTTAATGTTAGTGTTAGTGTTAAAATTAGATTTAGGGGTAGTGTTAGAATTAATGGAGTTAGAGTTAGAATTAGTGTTAGTTTTAGGGTTAGAGTTAGAGTTACAATTATTGTTAGAGTTAGGTTGAGGTTTAGGGTTATAATTAGAATTCATGTTAGATTTAGAAATAGGAATAAGTTCAAAGTTAGAATCATAGTAAGGGCCAGGGTTAGAATTAGTGTTAATGTTATGCATAGGGTTAGAGTTAGAATTAGAGTTAGGGGTAGGGTTAGAATTAATGTATGTTAGAGTTAGGGTTATAATCAATGTTAGTGTTAGAATTAGAGTTAGACGTAGGTTTAGAATTAGTGTTAGTGTTAGATTAGTGTCAGTGTTAGAATTAGTGTCAGTGTTAAAATTATTGTTACTATTAGAATTTTATACACAATTAGTGGTAGTTTTAGGGTTAGGGTTACAACTTGAGTTTGAATTAGACATAGAGTTAAGGTTAGGGTTAGAATTAGTATTAGTGTTAGGATTAGAGTTAGAATAAAAATTAGTGTTAGTCTTGTATATATTTAATAAAGTTAAGGTTATATATGCTAGAGTTAGAATTAGTGTTAGTGTTAGAATTAGGATTAGTGTGGGTGTTGGAATTAGGATTAGTGTTAGTGTTATAATTAGTGTCAATGTTAGAATTAGTGCTAGAGTTAGAATTAGTTTAGTGTTAGAAATAGTGTTAGTGTTATAATTAATAATTAATAAAGTTAACCTACAATTATAATTAACATTGTTCTAATTAATATTATTATTATAATTAGTAATTTTTTGTGTAATTTATTTAAATCATATTAGTAATGTTTTGTATACTTTACTATATAATATATTCTATAATTAATTTACAATTTTATAATATATATTTAATATAATATTAAATATATATAATCTAATATAATTTATTATATTATATAGTTTGATATTATTTTATAATTTTAAAATATTTAATATTTTATATATATTTTATTTTTATATTGTATATTTTTTTAAAAATAATTATGTATATTATCAAATATCATTTTATATTATGTAATAAATAATTTAATGTTTAATATTTCATAAACAAGCATAGATAGTATTTAACACTACATGACAATTTGTTAATAGTAATGTAAATTACATTACTTAATGAAATTCTATGCAAACTATTCTAAATATTTCAAGAAATGAAGTGTAGAATATATATTGTTAAGATATCCACCAAAAAGCTATTGGCATATGACGTATGATGGATAAAAATAAAAGAATTTTTTTTGAAAAAATAACATCTCCAACAAATCCTTAAATGAATCACGCACCCAAAAACTAATTGTCACTCACCATACGTACCTATAATACACCTAGATGACCTCAAAAAAATGGCGGCACAAATTGAGCCACAAATTTAGCACAAATTAGTCTCGCAACCATATATGCACAAAACTGCCAGGAATGATTGAAACTCATTTAAAATAAACATCTTCCCTAGAAATGGAGCCACAACTGGATTTAAGCCAAGAGAAAATTTTCCCAACGAAGAAAGAACAACCCACAACCAAACAGATGCCATTTATCTAAAAATAAGACCATCGATAAACAAAAAAACTAATGCAGTTGTAAAATTTAAAGAGAATTGGGTTATTTCATATCCCCAAAAATTAAACAATATCTTCCATTAGAAGATTGAAGAGGTGTGTTTTTAACATTTAAATAATGAATAATTATTACCACTATATTATAATTAACTCGACTCATAGATGCCTAGAAATAATAATATTGCTTCAATGATTTATTGGCTCTAATATTTAGGTGGTTAAAGTAAGTAGCAATAAGCTGTAAATAGTTGCTGCTAGTCTTTACTCTCCACGCCTTCTCCTTCGACAACCCACTCGTGATATTGGTAGTACGACTCAAATTCTGAATGGCCTGTTGTGATACCACGTTTAGTGAGCAATTTGTGTTTGGAATGTTGAGTGCAGAAAGCTACCCATTTACCCTACTTTATGCCGATTTTATTTGTTTCCTACTCATCAAAAACTATCTATAATGATTTTGAAGAAACATAATTTATAACAAACCAAAGAAAAATGACATCGCCATTGGAGAAAATCGTTAGAATTTGGTTAGATATATAATTTATAACAAACCAGAGAAAAATGGCATCAACATTGGAGAAAATCGTTAGAATCTGGTTAGAAATAACGCCATTGATAAATAAAAAAAGTGAGTAAATAATGGGGCACTAAAAACTTTCAATCCGCTCGACAATGAAAAGCTTGTCACTTGTTCAATAAATGGAAGTTGTGAGGTCGTGGATCTAAGACAAAAGTGTAGTGAAAAAATAAATCTACCTTTGGTTCACTGATAAATTATTTCGATTCCAACTCCTCCTACTTGTGAAATGCGAGAGACTTCTTAACCACAAACTCCACGCGCTCCCTAGAGAGATGAGGGTCCTGACAACTTTGCATGATTTTCAGTTTTGGAAATCAACTCATACCTGCAATTGAAGGTTTTTTTAGCTTTTTTAGTTGGATAATCGGTCTTCTTTAGAGTATGAAGCTACAAAAATGGCTGGACAAATATCTCCTTTGATCACAGTTGGAAGATTTCAAGACACTCAGGCCTGGATCGAAGCCTATTGCTTTATCAAAAAAAACATTCTTAGGAAACTTTAAGACAATTATTGGTTCTACAGATGTACATCCACCCAAAGATAATGTCTAAAAGGGTACAGTTGAATATATTGTTTTCAACATCAGATTGGAATATTTCCCAAACCATGAAAATGAAATTTTGGAGGACACAAAAACCTTAACACCATCTAGTCAACAATGGAGAAAGAAGTGCAATGCAAGATTATGTCAATAAAAAATTCGCAATAGCCATAGAAAATATCCATGAAAAAATAAAGCAGAAGGTCGTGGAACTAATAGGTAAAATTAAAATCATTACCAAAGCCCATATGAGTTAATTTATGGCTATTCACCCATATTAGACGAGTTGAAATTGGAGGAATTGCGACATACCAAGTTCCTGTGGCTGAAGAAGGCACTCTTGACTTTTGGAACCTATATATTATTGGGTGGACAACTAATTGCAGGAGGAGTGCTATCCACGTTGGCCACTTTCAAAATTTTCTAGAGCCTCTCAGGAATTATGAGAAATGCGTTGAGTAAACCAAGTGTAGGGATCCATTTGGAAGTGATTTTGTAGCCATGATTTGAAATGCCTGCCTCTTTGACTTCCACCTTCCCCATTACAATCTCCTGCACTTCAATTTAAACCTGACTCATTTTTGTAACTGCCATCAGTTTGTAATGGTTTAGCTTTATTTTTTATGTACTTAGGTCTTTTGATCCCTGTTGTGACTGATAGAATGCCTCTCAGTGTAATTAACTAGATTTAAAATATAATTACCTTAATTATTAATCATTTAATTAAAATTAAAAGAATTATTAATTAAAATTAGGATTATAATATAATTGATTCAAACATTTTTTATGTTGATTAGAGGTAAAAGACGGGTTTTGAAGGGGCCCAAAACCCTTTACAAAAAGGAACAATTGAAACAAAAAATGAACAACATTAAACAACCATCAGCCCAAAGTCAGCAAACCACCAACCAAAAAACAACCAGAAATTGACAAACACCACTACATATTGTTCAAAATTTCAATAGCTTCCATATTACTAGCAACAAGCTTCTGTCCTTTAACCCTAGTATCAGAAACCTCAATACCCGAGGCCCTAGCCTGATTTTTCATTCTATTTCTAGTCCTAACCCTAGGCCCACTATTTTTTGCCTCACAACTCAAAACAAAACCTTTAGCAGCACCCTTAACAGTAGCATAACCCTCCACCATCAACTTACCCTGCAACCATAGCATCAATAGACAAAATTTCCTTTCTCTTTTTAGGGGACAAAGCCATCGTAGAGTCTGACATAGTCAAGACTTTAGGGGCTTCTCCACTCTTCATAACTAAATTCCAAATTTTATCAATTTTCTTCTCAAGGGATATCATTCTTCCCTTCATACTCTATTTTAGATTGATGGTTTGCTCTGCCAAAGTATCAGCAACAGTATTAAGACCAACCATTAAATTATCAATTTGGCTTTGGATCTGAGGGTACTCAGCCTTGCAAGCAATACTTTTAATACAAACATTGGTCCTATTAATCTCATGAAAGAACCATTTAAACAGTTTAAAAAGGACATTGAAACCGTCACAGGCCGATCCCAACACATCAGAAAGATCCTCCCTATCAAAATTTTCAATGCGATTTCCCACAACAATGTCCTCTTCAAAAGAACTCTCACGAACCTTATCATTAGAAGCATCCTTACATTTACTAGCAAGGACAAGAGACTTCATCCTACAAATGGAATTGGAAATTTGTTCTGCAATAACCTTCCTCTTATAAATCCTATCCTCATTTGCTTTATTAGTTCCTGCAGCCTGTTCACCACCCACAAATCTAACCTCTTCCTACTTCGGCAACCTTATGACAACACTGGGAACATCCTCACCATGGAAGCCACCAGCCAGAGAGAGAGACATCCTTCTCCAGGTGTTGACCAGGTTTCAAAACCCTTCTCTTCCGACTTCCCTCCTCAGGTTCCTGCACATGTCTAGATGTAGGGGGAGGAGAAGAAGCTTCCCCATAAAGATCATTTTTATCTTTGCTCCCCTTAGAAGGAACAATCACCTCCACATCATCATTGCAAGTCATATAACCTACCTCCTCATCCATTTTCCTTTTCCCAGATTTACCCTGAATAGGGGATATGGGGCCCTCCTCCAAAGAGGCATACAAATTTGGGACATAGTCAACATCATCATCCCTATCCGACTCAGATTCTTTATTTAAAATAATCCTCCTTTTCCTTAGTTTCTTAGAAGCCCTTTCCTCACCTGACTCAGTTTCATAACCCTCCCTAGCTTTAGTAGAAATATCCTTCAGAGAAACAAGAGTTTTATGGACATTATGAGCTTTCACATGTTCATAAATCAAAAGAATCAATCCTGAATGCAAGACAGGGTTTTTGGGATTCTTCCTATGCTCTTTAATCCCATAGTCCATCGACACCAATAAATAATAGAGAAATGACACCCATTTCTTGTGCCTAAAATGGTTAAGCAATAGAAAATGGTAATTGTTAATGGCCATGTACCTTCCTTCCAGGGTTACATACCTCATGATTTCTTCAACAACATCCCACCAAAGAGCTTTTAAGGAACTCCTTAGATACCCACCACTCTTCATAGGCTTCAAGTCAGCAATCTCATTCTTCTTAAAGAAAAGGGACAACGCGGCCTGTGATTCTTTCTTATCCCTGTACACTTTCATACCCTTAATTGCTAGGCTAGTAGTTTGGGCTATGAATTCCTCATTCACCGCAATTTCCCTACCACCCAAGTCCAAGGTTCTCCCTTTCCACCCTTTCTCAACCAATTCAGTAACCTGAGGATTATTGCCATGCAGTTTCTCCATGATAGGAGTAAGACTACCCTTTTCTAAAATCTCCCACACCTCCTTTCTCAGCTTAGCAGTATAACAGGATTTGGGCTTGACGTGATTTATGTCCCCACCCATGACGATAGAAAATAGAGACCAAGCACTCAACATGAAACTCAGAAGGAAGCAACAAACACCACCCAAAATCGAATTATCCAACAAAAGACTCTGGAAGCTTATGCAACTAACACCCACAATCCATGCGAAGGTAGCCACAAGACATACATACCATAATGAATTTGAACTCTGCACATATGACAACCTTTCCTCAAAATCATAACCATAACATCCTTACTAATGACATTTAACCACATGATCATTTATGTGCACACCTTAATGAATAAATTAACTTTCATTTATAACAATAGTCATGGCCTCATAAGGGATGGGGTCATTTAAATCCCAGACCTTACTATCTCTAACACCAAAGTTAGCGAAGAAATCAACTAACTTATTTCCCTCTCTCAAAATATGGGAAATATAAACATTATCAAAGGATTTAATAATTTCAATGGAATCCTTGGTCAAGGCCTTAATTGTCCAAGACAAAGGAGATATATTCTTCAAATTATTAATAATTTTTAGATAATCACCCTCCAACCAAATCTTCTTGTACCCTCTTCTCTAAGCCAAAACAAGACTATGATAGGCAGCTGCCGCCTTCAAACATTTTTGTTATTTTATAATTCTTTTACATTTCAAAATAATATTAATACATTAAAATTATACTTTATATATATTAACCCTAAAATTGAATAATTTTAATAAAGAATAATCTATATAATTTAAATTCTAATTAAAATTAAATCTTAGCTTAAAAATAATTTTATACATTCTATTTAATTATAACCCTAATTTTAATTTAATTATAAATTATATAATCATAATTATAATAATATAATTTTAATTTAAACACTATGTTTGTGAGCCTCTAATGGACGTGTCCATCATTACTTCTCTAGGAGATTTGGAAAGAAAGGAATCGCCACATTTTTTAAAAGATTGAGTTGCCTTTCCTTCCTTCCTTAATAAGGTGGAGGCTGTAGACACGTAAAATATACTAATTGACATTGTGCATTTGATCCTAACTTACTAACATCGTTTCTTCCTAAATCATCCCTCGGTCTAACCATTTAATCAAATCCCCCTATCTAATTAAATTCATCAATATTCCTCTCTTAATTAAATAAATCATCTTATCCAATCAAGTCAATCTCTTTTGTTAATTAAATCAATCCATTTGGTCTAATTATCCCTATTTAATTAAATAATTAATTTATTTGATTAAATCTCTAAAGTCTATCCATTAAATTAAATAAATTAAAACCTTATTTAATTTAATCTAACACCATCTCTTTTAATTAAATAAACTAGAAATCCTTATTTAATTAAATCTCTTGCCATATTCCTCTCTTATTTATTTAAATAAATCCATAAATTTGAGTCAAATAGGTCGCATCATCTAACCTCTCTCATTAAATTAATTAACCCTTGATTAATTTAATCTCATCTCATGTCCCATCCTCTAGATAATGCAAGTTGCACATGAAAATAGATTTTATTCATTTATTAAATCCCTATTTTCCTCACAAGGCATCTTTTGGAATATTCTCTCAATTTGAATTCAAAAATTCCAAGTCAACATGTACATCCAACAAGGCAATAAATTCATCTTACATGTCCTTTGCCTTGAGTCAAGTGGCATTTATTGCATTTTCCCTTCCCTCTTGCATGTCATTTCAACAAATTTGAAATTCAAAATTATGCATTTATTGGCACAAACCCCAAATCTTGCACATCCTTCATCCATTCATAGCTTGACAAGTGGCATCATATCATTGGATGAATGCTAGTCCTACATAGCTCAAATTTGGACATTCATCCATCTTGGAATCCTATAAATAAAGAGCTCATATCCTCATTTCATCACCCATAATCTAGGCAAAGTTACCATGCTCAAATATCTCTTGAATTTCATCCATTATCATTGAGTCATAGGTAGGTTTTTGCAGATTTTAGCTTGGAGTTCTCATTCTTCACCAACAAAATGGATCAATCATCTTCAACACATCAAGCTTGCATCATAGGAATTGGGAAAGGGCCAATTTTCACATCAAATTGGCACCAATTCCCCCATGGGATTATGAGTTTGCACATCTAATTAGGATTTAATCTTTGTTTTATCATTATTCATTGTGTTCTTTGTTATTTTCTTTCCTAGTTTGAAGTTGTAAATGGATTTCATGGGGAATCCTTGTTTTGGCTTGCAATTTCTTGTCTAACTTGTTTATTCTTGTTGTTTTGTAGGTACCAAGGTTGGGGTTTACACATTTGGCACTAGAAGGAGGGTTGGATATCATTCTTTCTTATCTTTTCCTAAAATTTTCGTATTTTTCTTCACACACAAAAATTTCCATCGCTGGGAGCTCAGCGTCATTGTTTTGGTACTGCTGACTCTTTAGTGTTGCTATATGGCACCGCTTAAAATCAAAACTGCGATGCTGGACTCGTCCCGCCAAAATATTTTCAAACTCCGCCGCTAGACTCGCCGACCTGCAAAATTTTTCAAAAAATATTGAACTCTGACGCTGGACACAAACTGCAATGCAGGGTGAAAAGAGCAACACAGTTGAGCTCTCTGTCCCGACACATAGCGACACTGACTGGTAAGCGGCGCTCTGAGGGCACCACTGGGAAATCAAATTGTGACACATTTGTGAGTTGTGATGCTGGAAGACAATAAAAAGGGAAACTTTAATTTTAGCATGTGCTTTTGATTGATGATTAATTTATCCTCTGTTTTCTGCTTTTTAATTTGTGTTTTTCTATAATCTGACTGTTTTTCTCCTTTGTAGCTTGGAAATCGAAAACAAAGGAAGGAGGAATATGAGGAGAATGTCTTACGAAATCAAAGTGTTTTTAAACATTTTACGTGTTTGTTTAACACTTTTTCACGAAATTGCTATCTCTTCTTTCTTAGGACACACAAATTTTTGTTTGGAGTTAAAAAGTTTTTTCCATTCCTTGCAAAGGCTAAAATGAACTTTAGGATCACAACTTACTAGATTTTGTTTATTGGATTAACAATTGAACAAAGTGTCTCTCATTTATCATTTGGTGCTTAAAATAAACTCACATTTTGCTTTGGGGATTTAAAAAGAACAAGTGTGACTTTGTTTTTTGTGAAAGCTTACTTAAACTAAAGCCATTGAAAAAGGACGCATGTGCTTCTCTTGCGCTTTATAGTGATCTTGAGAATCAAAAGGCATTTTTCATGACTTTAGGGTGAGACAAAGCAATCACCTCCACACTTCGATTTGGGTTTAAAATTGAACATCTTATGCAAGTGTGAGTGGGGGCAATGTTGCGTATATTCTCTTTCCTTGTTTCCAACAAGGATTGGTCGAGTTACAAATATTGTTCTTCATTCGCTTTTGTTTATCCTAGAGGGCCTACCTTGGGGAAAAAGTACTCACCCAAGGGAACGACTCAATCGGTAACACTCTAAAGCCAAGAGTATTTCCAACTGGTATATAAATGTGGGTATTGGAGTAAACACCAATATCACGCGGTTGATTTCGACAAGATGGATCCGAAATGGGACTCTTGTCGTATGGGTCAACCTCCATGAGCGGAAAGTACTTATTAAAACCCATGTGCTAGAATTTTCCAAAATACTTTAATCTATTTGTTGGTGCAAGAATGGTCATTCTGAAGCCACCCCACACTTTTACGATCTTCTACTAGAAATGGAAAACATGCCATGGGAGTTTCATGGGTGTTGATGCTTGGCTGACCCGTATAAGTGAGTGTCGTGGAGGGGAGCCAGTGGGGTCAAGCATCTAACCATTCGCTAGAGATAAGCGTAGCTGGACTTGTCCAAGTGGGAATCCAACAAATATTTTCTTACACATCCATAGGATTGTACTTATTCTTGGGTTACAAAATGCATTGCTTGATCAAAAACATCATGGAAACAAACACTTGAACTTCATCCAAAATTCAAACCCTTTTGAAGACAAATACAATTGACTCAATCCATATGTTATTGCTTTCCCTTGGGATTCACATCCTTAGAGGTTTCTAAGCATTGGATTATATCTCAATTTGTCTCCTTAAGTAAACAATAGGAAAACCCTTACCTTAAATTCAATGAATTTCTACATAACTTATCTTGTGGGGTTTTGAAGAAATTAAGACATTGGAAATATTAGTTTGAAAACCTAATCGAAGAAAGTGTTTTTGGTAAAATAAAGACATTAAGAAAAGCTAAGCAAAATGAACTTTCAGATGTGTTAAAGACTCACAATCCCAAAACGAAAGTCATTGGTTTGAAAAATAAAATCATTTCTTGGTGACAAAGGTCTTTAGGAAGCATTTGCATGCTCTTCAATACCTAGGTTTAGGCAAACAAAGTTTCCTTTTTATGTTCATCTTAGGATCAAAAGAAATCAAAATCTTTTTCATCCATCCTTCAAAACATCAAAACAAAATCATCTCATCATCACCTTTTGGAAAATCTTGAAATCATCCTTAATACTAGGCCTTTTGGAAAAATAAAAAATCATCAAAATCATTGAGACTAAATCCTTGAAAACATTATAAAAAAACACCTTTGGCTAGGTATGTGTAGATGCATCTTTTTGCATATGCTTAGTCAAAGTTATCAAAATCATCTTGTCTAGCTTAGTATATGTGGATGAATCCTTCTTCATATACTTAGTGAAATGATCATCTTGTTTGAATAGGTGTGGGTAGATGAATCCTTCTCCTCACACATATTCAAATCATCATCCTTTGAGCAAATATATCCCTTAGATCATCATCAAACATCTTAGGATCTTTTTGTTCAAAATCCAAATCCAAATCAAAATCAAAATCAAGGACAAAATCCCAAATCCAAAAATAAATCAAAATCAAAATCCTCAAGTCCTAAAAGCCTAGTATCTCATTCAAGATTTATCAAAATCCAAGAACTTCCATATTATCCATCCCTAACATCATCATCATATCATCATCTTTGATCCTCAAGGCATCCTAAAAACTTTCTACTTTGGGCATAAAATAAAGATCGATCCAAAGAATCAAGAGATTCATCTCCCATATTCTCAAAGAGTGATCCTTGTTTTATGGTTCTAACTAGATCTCAATACAAGAAGATTATGGAAGCCAACAAAGAAACACCTACTTCAAGCAATCTTAGCCAAACAAACATAGAAATGAATCTACCGAATCAAGTAATCCGTTGACCCTCTCATCATCACAAAATCTGCAAGAAGAAAACCAAGGAGAGGAGCTTACTTTTAGAATGTCTCATGAAGAAATGACTGAAATTCTCCAAAATCCGGACAACCATAGAATCATCAACATCATGATGAGACTTAACCCTTTGTTATACATGCTTGAGCTAGCAAAACAAGGGGCTAAGTTACCTTCGGATTTTGATGTGGGTACCATAGTGGAGACATCTTTTCCTCCAATCTCATCCACCATCCCCATTTCATCTACACCCCCATCTCAAAACATCACGCAAAACATTCTGCAAATCACAACATCGTTTGCTCCAACCCAACCCAACATTAATAAGGGAAGTGCATTTCTCAATGCAATTCAAACACACCCCCTTGTTAATAATCAAAATTTGGATGCTAACACCACCTTGGAAAAAAACATACCCCAAAACCCATTACACAAAAATGTTCCTCTCACATTCCATCACGATCCATCATCATCATTTTTTCACGCAACACCTCAAACACCTCTTCTCACAAATTCACAAGAAGAGGGAGATATGTTCGGACTAGGGGGCATATTCGACACCATGACATTCTCACAACAACTCACACCCCTTACATTTCCACCTCTCCCACCATTACCATTATCATCCACACCACTCCTTGGTTTAGGGCTTCCCCCTCTACCAAATATCAATCAAACCGCTATCCCAAATATTAATCAAAGCACTATGCCAAATGCTCAAAATTTGTCGTTGATATCGCAACAACAAATGAAAAATACATAAGCAATTGTAACATCATCAAACACCCCCTTAACATCACAAAGCATGGTCTCTCAAGGACCAATCACATCAATAGCTCCATCCATCACGCAAAACATCAACACCACCTTCACAAACACCATTCCAAATCCACCACCACCTCCACCACCACCAACTTCCACCACATCAAGCCAATATGACATGACATTGCAAGCTGCTTTCCAAAGAGGATACCAACAAGTTCAGAAAAAAAAAGCTGAACAACTAGCTGCCCAAGCAGCCCAAGTCGCCTTACAAGCGCAACAAGCCCAAGCATTATTGCAACAAAAAAAACAAGTCGCCCAAGCTGCACAAGCTGCACAAGCATTACAAGCACAAAGGGCCGCTCAAGCACAACTTCTATTGCAACAATAAACAACACAAGCACAAGAATCACAAGTGCAGGCTCAAGCGCAAGCTCAATATCAGGCACAACAAGCCCAATATCAAGCACAACTTCTTGCACAAAGACAAGCAGAGTAATTGCAAGCATATCAACAAGCCATAAAGCAATGCCAAGAGCAACAAGAAGTAGGAGAATTGACATCCCAACAACAAGCATTGTTGGAACAATAGCAAGCACAAAAACAAGTGTTGTTGGAACAACGACAAGCACAAATCTTAGTGTAGCAACAACAAGATCAACAACAAGTGTTGTTCATACAAAAGTAGGTGGAAGCCTACCTCGCTCGCTAGAACATACATATACCATCAAACAACGCATCGACCAACCCACCCACCCAACCCACGATTGAAACACCCCAAAACACTTTCATTTCACCCCCTGATCCCCAAAATGATGTGAGGACACAACTCAGGTTGCTATCGCAACAATTGTTCGACCTTCAATCAGGGCAAACAACCAAAATGCCAAGCAACTTGTGTCCCTATCCATTTGATAGGAGCTTGATAATGAAACCATTCCCTAAGGGATTTGAAATCCCCAAATTTGACAAATATCAAGGGATGGGAAACCCTAAAGATCACATCAGGGAATTCTAGGTTCATTGCATGGAGGTCACATATGATGATACTTATCTAATGCGGATATTTCCTAGGAGCTTGGTAGGCCACGCTATAGAATGGTTCTCTCACTTACTTTTAGGCATTAGAACATTCCAAGAAATTAGGGACGTATTCATTAAAAATTATGCATGCAACATTGCAATGGATGTTACTCTTGAAGAACTCTCAGCTCTAAAACAAGGAAAGGGTGAATCATTCGCCTCATTTCTCCAATGATGGCAATCCAAGGCCAATTGGAGCAAGTGGACCATGCCAGAAGAACAACAAGTTTGCACCATCATAGCCAACCTTGAAGGCTGCTTGGCATTTCAACTCAAGGTTCAGGGCATCACCACATATGATCAATTGATATCCAAGGCGCTTAGTATCAAAAGAGCCCTTATGACTCAACCCACGGAATCAACATCATACCATGAACAACAAAACAACCGCCCACCATCCAATTACAATGATAAACCTCATACATGGGCAAGAAACAAAAATGTTACTAATGATGGTATCGTCGATGCCGAGGTGGTCATTAGTGCTCCTCATCAAAATACACTCACACTAAAAATACAAATTCAACACCAAAACCACCATCACACAACACACCAACCCAACAACCATCCAACCATCAATAATCTCAATGACCAAAGGGAACCACCCCAATGCAAAAGTTATCCCAAACGAAAATACACCATTTTGGGGGAACCACTTGAGGACATAATGAAAAAGTTGATCAACGAAAAACTCATCAAGCCTCCTACATTTGAGAATTATCAAGAACCCAATGTCAAACCTCCTTGGTATAATGAGAATCAACTTTGTGAATTTCATAAAATCAAAGGTCATACCACAAACAGTTGCATGAGAATCAAAAACTTCATCCAAGATCTCATCGATAAGAAAATCATAAACATGGAACAACCTATAGGAAATCAGGATCTTAAAATATACATGAATCTGATGCCAAATCATGGAAACAAAGGGAATAAAAATGATAAAGGGAAGGGCAATGTAAATCATGTGTATGAAACAGTCATTGCCTCCCTAAATGAAGACTGCATGGTCATCACTATCAAGGGCGCCCATGTCGAAGATTGTGGAGTCACCACAAGAGGCAGAAAAGTCACCATTTTAGGATCATCCCAACCAAATAGGGTCCCTTCATCTAGATCTGTTTTGCATGGCTACAATGTCCTAGACCAACTCAAGAGAACGCTAGCACACATCTCCATCATGGAGTTGTTAAAAATATCATCAGCTCATAAAAAGATTCTTGAGAAAGCATTAGCCTCATCCACTATCCCACATATCTCGATGCAGAGCAATTCCAAGCTATGGTCAGAAATATCATAACGCCTAATATCCTTACATTTTTTGATGAAGATTTCCCCACCCAACCATCTCACAATTGTGCACATCACTTGGAAGCCATTGTACACAAGAGAAAAATCAAAAGGGTCTTGGTGGATGGAGGTGCGGGTTTGAACATCTGTTCTCTCAGCCTCATCAAGCAGTTGAAAATATCAGAAGATTCCATTGACAAAGGAAAGGGCATCATGATAAGAGCATATGATGACCAAGAAAGAGTGTCTCAAGGCACGATTAAACTCCCTATTCAAGTAGGGCCAACTCTCATGGAAACCACTTGTCAGGTCTTGGACCTCGACTTGCCATATAATATTCTCCTGGGACACCCATGGATCCATGCAATGAAAGCCATAGCATCAACCTTCCACCAATGTGTGAAATTTACACATAATGGACAAGAGGTTACCGTCCATGGAGATCCCGAACCTTTCTCATATTGCAAAAATATTGAAGCAAAGTATTACAAAGTCTCCCAAGTGCCAAAAAATGATGAGGGCCCATCCACACCATACATCGACCCCGCCACTCTCGCGTCCACTTCTGTGACAGAGACACCCACCACTCCCACCATTCCCACCATGTCCGACATCAAGATCATCATCTAGGAGGACAGTTGTGGAAGCTACAAGCTCCCTAACAGTGCTTTTGTGATAGGAGAGTTACCACAATCTCCTAGATCACGGGGACGTCCACAAGAAAACCAAGCTTCCATATCACAAACGTTTCTTGAAGACTCCCGAATTCACAAGATGGAGAGACCTTGGCTAAGAGGTTATTGAATCAGATCCATCTCACATGTTATATCAAGATGAAAGACCAACACTAAATTACCAATGGATGAGACAAGCAAGGGCCTACAAATGATGCTCGCAATGGGCTACAATAGAAATCAAAGACTCGGACAAAATGACAATGGGCTCATAATACCTATCATGCCAGAGACATGACCCATAACAAATCTTGGCCTTGGATGTACCCCTCTAAGTATAACCATAAGTGGTCGAAGTCCTCCGGTTAGAACGGTTAATATTTCTCCTCAACCAATACTAGCAGAAGTATGGTCACCAATATCTATAGGTAGAGACATACATAACTTTATAACTGAGGCCTATATTAGTAGCAATGATGAGGATACCATGACCAATCTACCTAGGTTATTTGAGGATACCACCCTTTGCATGATTAGCACCCTCTCCTTTGAAACAGACCATCAAAATCATGAGATCCACCTAGTCTATCCCCAACTCATCGACTACGACCAACGAGGACCATAGGTTCTTGATACATTTGAAAATGATGAGGCACTCTCATAATTCATGGGATTGAGGGATAACATTCTAGAAGGGGATCACAAGCAGGGTTTATAATGGAGTTGGACACACATGCCTATTATGGGGAAACGATTGAATCCTTCAGTCGCAAAAGTGAGAAACTAATAATCATATCTAAGTCCTTGAGTGAAAACCACACTGTGGCACGCTCTGACAAGAAAATAGTAAAAAGAAAGGAATATCCAATGGTGAAAACCTCTCTGAGGCACCCGAGGATGAAGGATTCAATCTTCCTTTAAGAGCTCTTCATCAGGAAAAGTTAGCAGTCTTGGCCGAAAAATGCAATCCTGTCAACCTAGGAACAGAGGAGACCCCGCATATCACATTTTATGTGGAATCACTATTATTAGAAGAGAAAGAACTCCTAGTAGCATTCCTAAGGGAAAGGAAAATAAAATTCGCATGGAGTTATGCTAACATGCCATGGCTTGACCCAGAGACTGTGGTTCATCATTTAGCAGTGTATCTAGAAGCAAAACCCGTCAAACAAAAGCTTCGAAAAATGCATCCTCAAATCACCTTATTGGTCAAAATGGAGCTCAAAATGCTGCTAGATGCAGGATTCATACGACCAATAGATTATCCAGAATGGGTGTCAAATTTAGTACCTGTTTCAAAGCCTGACAGAGCCATCAGAATATGCACGGACTTCAGAGATTTGAACAAGGCATGTCCCAAGGATGATTTCCCACTTCCCAACATCGACATGATAGTAGACATGACAGCAGGACATGAGATGCTATCACTAATGGACAAATTTTTAGGATATAATTAGATCATGATAGCAAAAGAAGATCAACATAAGATGACTTTCAGTTGTCCATGGGGGACTTTCTGTTGGAACATGATGCCATTCGGCCTAAAGAACGTAGGAGCAACATATCAAAGGGCCATGGCATTGATATTCCATGACATGATTCATAAAACAGTTGAAGACTATGTCGATGACATTCTAGCTAATTCAAGAAAAAGACAAGATCACATAGCAACCCTAGGTGCTATTTTTGACAGAATGGAGGAATACAAAGTTAGGCTAAATCCCAAGAAGTGCATCTTTGGTATACAATCAGGTAAACTGCTAGGATACATAGTGTCCATGAGGGGTATCGAGGTGGATCCAGCAAAGGTGAAAGCAATCCTCGAGATGGAAGCACCAAAGACATTAAAACAACTAAGAGGTCTCCAAGGCAGACTTCAATCCATCTGACGATTCATAGCACAACTGGCAGACAAGGAGAACCCATATTCTCACCTACTCCACAAGGGGGTAGCGTACAAATGGGATATAAAGTACGAAGAGGAATTTAATAAAATTAGGGAATACCTATTAACACCACCAGTCTTAATGCCACCCATCCCAAGAAAGTGATTGATCTTATATGTATCAGCAACAACAGCAGCCCTTGGAGCTCTCCTAGCTCAGCATGATGAAAATGGAACTGAGAGGGCTATCTACTATATCAGCAAAACAATGGTTGGTCATGAGTTAAACTATTCATTCATCAAGAAAGCATGCCTCGCAGTAGTGTTTGCGTCACAAAAATTCAAACATTACATGTTGGCACACAAGATAAAGCTCATCACCAAAATTGACCCCCTCAAGTATCTATTATCAAAGGCAATGCTCATAGGAAGAATGGAAAAATGGGTAATGATACTATTAGAGTATGACATCGAGTATGTAGAGCGAAAAGCCATCAAGGGACAAGTTATTGCAGATCAACTAGTAGAGGCACCTATTTATTTTGAGAATCCTCTTGTCTCAGAGTTTCCAGATGAATCCATTTTTAACCCAAAGTAGCAGATCACTGGAAACTATACTTCGATGGCTCATACATGCAGCACAGATCAGGAGTTGGTATCTTCTTCATCACCCCACAAGGGGATTGCATACCAAGGTCATACAAATTGGAATTTCCTTGCACTAATAATATTACAAAATACGAGGCCTTAACCATAGGTCTCAAGATAGCAGTGCAATGGAACATCATAGCTCTCAAAGTGTATGGAGACTCCTAGTTGATCATAAATCAAGTCAATAATGAATATCAGACCAAGGATGATAAGCTCACTCCATACAAGAAATTGGTGGAGAATCTCAAAGAATATTTTATAGAAATAACATTTGAGCAGATTCCTAGAACCAACAATAGAGCAGCAGATGCCATGGCAACAATCGGGTCCCTGCTGAATATCCCCAACAATGTTCCAAAATATGAATTCTTGATTGAGTAGCTTCTCGTTCCCGCATTCGAGGTACCAGAATCATAATTCATGCGCGAAATCATTGGTCCCGGTGATCCTTGGTACCATGACATCTACACATATCTTTGAATAGGAGCCACACCTGTCAATTTACCCTCAAACCTAAAGTGAACCTTTGTAAAAAAAGGCATCCAAATTTGTCATCCTAGGTGATACCCTATACCATAGAAGCATAGAAGGTACCCTACTACGCTGCCTAAATGCTAAGGAGGAATTAACCACTCTAACCGAAGTACACAACGGTATCTATGGTTCACACTCAAGTGGAATGACCATAACCAAGAAACTGCTGAGGATGGGGTATTATTGGCCCACATTGGAAAGAGAAGCACATGATCATGCTAGAAGGTGTCTACAATGTTAGCAGCATGGGGACCTCATCCATGCTCCAACTCAAGAGCTTCATCCTATCATCACACCGTGGCCCTTTTCATAGTGGGGACTCGATCTCATTGGCAAAATCACACCCACCTCATCCAATGGCCACAAATTCATCATAATCGCAACTGAGTACTTCACAAAGTGGGTGAAGGCCATACTTATGATGTATATAACTGGGAAACAGATTTCTAAGTTCATCCTAAACTATCTCATATACCACTATGGTGTTCCACAAGCCATTATCTCGGATAATGGGACACCATTCAAGAATCAGGAGATTCGTGACTTGTACGAGAAATTTAAACTCCAACATCACTTCTCCACCCCGTACTATCCCCAAGGCAATGGCCAAGCAGAAGCTACAAACAAAACCATCCTCAAAATCCTTAAGAAAATAGTCAATGATGCAGGTCGTGACTAGCATCTGTAGCTCAATCTAACCCTCTGGGCCTATCGAACTAGCATCCACACACCCACCGATGCCACCCCCTTCTCCTTGGTCTATGAATCATAAGTGGTACTCCCCATTGAGATCGAGCTCCCATCCCTTAGGATATCACTACAAAACCTCATCATTGATGAAGACTACTGAGTGTCAAGATTGAACGAGCTGGAGCTACTGGATGAGAGACAAATAGATGCTTTAAATCATTTTTAAGGCTATCAGAATAGACTCAAAAGAAGCTACAATAAGAAAATCAGAAGCAGGACTTTCCAAGTCAGAGAACTGGTCTTAAAAGAAAATCAAAAGAAGGTCCCAAACCCAAGCAGCAAAGGCAAGTTTGAACCCAATTGGCTGGGACCATTCATCATCACAACAAGTTACAAATTAGGGGCATATCAGTTATCAACACCCGAAGGGGAACCTCTGCAAGAGCCCATGAATAACGCTCATCTCAAAAAGTTTTATGCCTAATTCTTTTAGGGTATAGAACCAAAAATCCAAAAAAATTAGGAAATGTCCTAAAAAATGGTTACTTCGGCGAAAACCTAGAAAACGGGCATCTTGGTGACAATAAAAAAATTAAAAAAGCAAAAAATCCAAAAAAATTAAAAAAAGGATAAAAAAATCGTCCTATAGTGAAAACCAGTTTGGTGGCACTTTGGACAAGTACCTTGGTGAAAACCTGACAAATAGGTGCCTTGTGTAAATATGCACTTTCCAATCCACTATAATCTATATCGCTTGTTCTACATCATTCATCCATTTCACTTCCATCATCCATCGCATTCGGGTCTCCATTCATCACTTATCCACTTGCATCTGCACCATAGCTTGGTCCTGTTTTCTTATCGTGATCCATCCTAGTACCACTCGGCCCATCCTCACGGTCAGTTTGTCCTGCCTTTATCAGAGTAGTCTATTGCATCATGCTGGGGGCATGTTCTCATCGGATCAGATTCGTGTATGATCTTAAAGTCCTCAAATCAGAAAATCCAAAAACATTAGAAAATCACAAAATCTAAAAACATTAGAAAATCATAAAATCCAAAAACATCAAAACATATCAAAATCCAAAAACAAGTCAAAAAGTCAGTCAAAAAGTCAAAAAACAAGGTCGTCTTGTCGAACTACGTCGTCTCTGAGCTTGAACATAGGCAAGGTTGATCTTTGATCATCCCCCGAGACATTTAGTTCAGTCCTTTAAGAGTCTGTCATAATAAACTGACATCTCATCATGTATATCATCATCTATAAATTAGTCAAGTGATCAGTCAAACTACATGGTCTCTGCGTAAATAATGTAGGCAAGGCTAATCTGTTGATCAGCCCTCGAGACCCCTAGGATAGGTCTTTAGGTTAGTCTCTTGGTCAAAATCTCAGAAAATCCCAAAAACATTTGAAAAATCAAAAATCAAAACATTTGTAAAACCTCAAAAAATACCAAAAACAACCTCAAAACATTGCAAAAACATCCAAATATTTTAAAAATCCATCAACCTCATCTTGCTTGCACCTACAATAGCACCATCCATAATAAACTGACCGTCATCATCAACCTTTGGTGAAACAGTTAGAAACAAGTCTAGCAGATTAAAACTAGAACTCCAAATGTCAAGTCTTAAGTCTAAGTTAGTGCGTAAGCAAGTTGGTTATCTCTTCATATTGGTAACTCATCATTTGAATTTGTCCCATATCAATCATCCCTTAGAACACTTTGGATAAACTAAATGATGTGCCGCCATCCACTAACATGTCCTAGGATGAATCCTTCCTACAATGGGCATTATCTTTTGGCAATAAGTTTCGGTTCTGATCCTTAGAAAACACATCCTCTTTCCATTAGCGTTATTGAAGAGCATCAATTTATTTATTTACTTGGTCTTTATCTTTTGAATTATCTTATTTTGTGCTCATGCCAAGGACATCTCGATGATATCCTAAAAAAGAGGATTTAGAGAAATAGGAATGGGGCAATGATCATTATCATTTGTCTGCTATGCTTGTTGGACGTTCTTGTAATATAACCTCGACGAATACTTGCTTTGTTAGGTATGTATGGAAGAAGTCTAGGGCAACTTGTTGACTATTGCATGGATAGGTTTACCTTTCTGTGTTTTGGTCCGAGGTGTCTGAAATTTTTGAAGTGCATCCTAGCAAGGTTTCCGTATGTCAGGTGTGAACAAGAATACTCCTATTTGCTGGTCAAGTCAAAGTTCATCTCATTGGGTACAACGCCATCCTGGTCTTCTATACCTTGATGCATTATACCACGTGTGTTATCAAACATAAGAAAATTTGGCCCTTTGAAAACCCCAATTCCTTGACAAGTAATCATCATCATTATCATCAAATGCATTTGCATCATCTTGTGTCTTGTTGAAATGACTTCTTCTTTTCTTACTAACCACACTAACAAGGTACTATGACAGTTGATCATCAATCACCATCATCGTCATCAATCCTGCATCCACAAATCATTAGCATATTGCATAAACATCATATAGGAAACATACGCATTGCATTTTTATCATCATATAAACAAGTTATCATAAACAATCTTCATAGATAGATACATCCATGACATTGCATTTCACCCATTACATTGCATCACATGGAATTATATTATTGCATAAAACTCATTTGCATTTCACAACCATTTCATATTATCATTTATCATCACATAAGCATCTACAAAAGCATTTCATAATCATTTTTTGCATAATCAATAGGTATATAAGCATTTAATTCATTAGGCATACATACTTGCATAACATTAATGACATCATCTCACCACTTTACGTTCACATTACATTACACATTAACATATCATTGCATCACATACATAATCATTTATTATGTTTAGGATAATAACATTTGTTATTCTAAGCATCTCATAAAACCATCTCATTATGCATTAACACCATTTCATTTGCAGCATATTACGACCATTGTATTTCATGTTTCATCATCCATATCATCTCATAGATAACATGATAAAACATTCATTGCATAAATCACTCCACATAGGCATAAACAAACAAATCATATATGCATACATTCATTAACATTTCATAAGCACAATTTACATATCATTTCGCATGTGCATAATGGATCATATCATTTCACATATCGGACCATCGCATTTGCATTATCATAAATAGATCATCACATTTGCATATCATAGGTCAACATAATATAGATCTGTTAGTCATAATCATAATGCATGCATCATCAAAAATAAATGCATCTATAAAGACATCACTGCAAAGCATATAGAAATAAACCATCCATGCATAAAGAGAGCATAATACATCATATCAAAATCATTGTCGACTCATATATATATAGCATCAATAATGTCACTGTCATAGTAAAAAGAATAAATCAGATCACTGTAATATGTGTCAATCGGTGCAAAAGGCCCATTGGGATATAAAAAATGAGCCCATAAGGCACAAAAAGTATGTATCATCTCGATCAAGCTTGATCCCTGTGAATTCTACCCTCGCCCCTATCACCGTGACCCTCTGGTGGTCTTTGGTTGGCTTGCTCTGAATACTCTGGGACCCACTCTGCTCTAGGTACAACCTCATGATAGGACCATCAGTAATACTCTACCTCTCAGATAGCATCCCTGTAGGATCACACTGACACTATACCCTAGGAGGAGGAGGCTATCATGCTCTCTATTTTCTGTCTGCGACCTAGCTTAGTGGCTACCTGTACCTCTATAGCTTGTCTGTGCTACATGGCCTGATCCCTCACAGCCCTGAGCTGCTCTCTCTCAGCCCTCGCCTAATCTCTCTCTGCTATCACCGCCTGAACCTGGGCTTGTAGATGTGCAATCAAGGTATCCCATGCATCTTCCTGTCCTATTGGTTGTACTCATGGCTACACGTGAGGCTGATCCTCACCCTCGGCTCATGGTGGTGGAACTAGCAGCACCTACTGCTGATCCTATTAGGAAAATTTAGGGCAACTCAGAGAAATCTCCAAGAATAGTGGTGCCTTCTGTAACTTTAATTTTGATTATTACCTTAAAGACACAAATAACTATGTCCTAAATCAAAAATAGACACAGTTCATTTCCCACATTGATCCTTCTAAGAGAAGCACATGTAAATTCAACAACAAGCAACAACACAGATGAAAGATAGAACAAAAAACTAGAACACAAAGATTTATGTGGGGAAAACCCTTTCGGGTAAAACCCCACACTCTAAAGATCGAGCCATTGTATTATTCAGCAACTGAAGGTTACAATACAATTCAGGCTCATAGCCTTTTCAGAGATTACATCTTGTTCATTCTGGATACAATCTGGTAACCAAATCTCTCTCTCTCTATACATTTCATGATCAACCTCTCAAACCAAACAATATTCGTATTGTTGCAAAACCCTCACATAGTATATAGTACAGATCAATATGAGAGATCAACCATGGCATTTAATCCTTGATCAGGAGAGAATTCAGCAACATAACCCTGCCTCTCACTTCCTCTGTTTCAGCCTCATGGCCTCGGCCTTCCAGCCAGCCACTCGACCCTCACTTTATCACTCACCTGTATTGAACAATCCAACTAAGCATCATCTTCTATTCTAGGCTATATTCATTTAATTTTTATCTGTTGAGCTTCCTCTCAGAACTGCCACAATGAACTATCTTCCAATGGTTCCCATGCGGCTCTTCTGATTGGTCGACAATGAGCCACATAGGATGTCTTCATTCGTTCAAAAGGCTTCAATCTGTGTTGGCATGTCGGTGAGCCACTGACCGTGTCTCCCTGATGCCACACAACTTAGCATCTGATATCGCCAAGAGTTTCCTCATCGACAAGACTCATATCACTATTCACAAGTCACACCGACCTCAACATTTCTATTGGCAAGACTTACCACTCGCCAAGAGGTTACACCGAGACTTCTTAAGTTACACTGAAGCATCCAACCGTTGACAAGACATACTACTATCACCAAGACATCACAACGAATACTTCATGTTATACCAAAACCACCATTCACCAAGAGTTATACCGAAGACCCCTCATCATCGGCAAGACTATTGTCTTTCACCAAGACATCACATCGAGCTCTCATGTTATTCCGAAGCATCCAAATGATCAGTAAGACCTACCACTTTCACCAAGAGGTCATAGCGAAGTTCACAAGTCACATAGAGAAGAGTATTCCCATCGGCAAGACTATCATCTTTCGCCAAGAGATCATACCGATGCCTTCATGTTATACCGAAGCCACCTTTCACCAGGAGTCATACCGAACACATCCCACTACATCGGTGAGACAAATTCCCATCACCAAGAGTTCTTACCGAACCCTTTCGATTACCCTGATGACTCCAATCGGTGAGACATCTCCATGTCGCCAAGAGTTTACGCCAAGGTCTTTGTGTTACTGCAAAGACTCCAAATGTATACCCGTCAGCGAGACATTCCTTCATCGCTAAGACTTCTCCCCGAGACCTTTGAGTTACCCTGATGGCCATATGCTATCGATAAGACATTCTTCAGTCGCTAGGACTTCTTCCCGAGTGTTCAAGTCACCTCAAAGTCCTCGGTTGCTATGAGTCTCCTCGATGCCCGGTATACGATATGAATGTCCTGTCGGCCATAGATCTCTATGGGTGGTGAGAGATTATACAGAACAAAATGTCACAGTGATAAGATCCTTCGGTGAGACAGATGCAAGGTCACAATGACCTGAATAATTTCAACAAGGTTTCAACTGCTAGTCGGCCAGACACAAAAGATGTCACACCGACTTTTCCCTTTCAAAGGTTTTAGCCTGTGGGATTGAGGCACACAATTCCAACAATCTCCCACTTGACGAAGATCACATAGACACCTCCAAAGCAACTAGACACTAAGATCACACTAGATCCACCAGTTCAAACCTCGCAATACTCAAGACACCCAATCAACAAGATTCCACAGATAACAATCCACCAGACAATTTGCAACAAAGACCAGGCATCCAATTGCAACTCACTGTCCAACAAAACAACCGAAATGCAACCAATCACAGCCTTCCAGGAAACCACATAGACCTCAAACATGCTCTCATGCTCCATCAAGAATTCTGCACCAACATCCAAGATGTCCACCATTTAGGCAACAAACCTTGTCATCTTCCAACATGCCACCTGAGGAAGAAAGATACAAGCCAAGGTGAATAAGCACCATTCCAACGAACATAAGCAAAAGATCCCAGTGATATCAACAAAAAGATACTGCTACCACTTCACTGTGCTCAAATGCTATACATAAGCAATATCAACTTCAAAGCCTCAAATAGAACACAACCGTGAAGTCATTCTCCAGAAATAAGACAAAACCACCAGCTAGAACAATAATCAGAATGACTGCTTCCATCCAACTGATAAACCCACGTGACTGAAAATAGCACCCACAACTCATGCTATTCCATCCAATCTCACATACCTAAAAGGTATAAGCGTTAGTAAACTCATGCCAAACTAAAACCAACTCAATAACAACAAATACAAGCTCCAAGTTCCAACTAGTCGAAGAAGACAAAACACAACAGGAACTCCCACTGCCTGAGTAATTCCAAATCTGAAAGATCAAAGACATACCAAGTCTACCAATAACAACACATAGAAAATGTAACCATGTAGTACCAAAAATATCCACAATGATACGCACAACCTGCAACAAACCGTTACAAGATTCATTTCTCTCACCACAAATCTTCACAGTTCTCCCAAGTTCTCCACACACAATCAAAGGAAAAAGGATTAAGAACCTCCATGTCATCACCCATGAACATGAGTGAAAACACATGACCATAAGAAAGTGATCACTATAGCTCCAACCAAACCTCAAACCAATGAAATGTGAAACCAAACATCCAGGAAGTAAACCAAGACCAAAGAGAGAAAATCTGCACACCATATCCCTGTAGAACATCCTCCTATATACACTTCTAACAACTAGTTGTGTCAAGAATGATCTTCTTCTCATCACAAAAGAAAAGCCTTAACAACATCCAACCGTTCAATCACCAAGATCAAACCAACTTCTAATATCATGTAATCAAGATGGATGTAAGCCTCTGAAAGAAGATCAAGCTAGTTCTTTCCCCATTTTAGGAAATCAGCCCATACATCATCTCCTACCAATTCTCATCAGTAAAACACATAACAAAAAAGCTCAAGGAGATAAACAAGCTATACAACTTCCATTATGAATCCTCTAGAACCATTGAATAGCAATTCAAGATCCATATCATGAAAGTGAACATAAAAAACATCTGAAAAATATAATGGACCAAATACCTCTCAGATAAACTACCAAGCAGACCAAGAGTAGGAACAAGAATACTCCTTCAAGATATATAAGCCATCATGACTAATCCAAGAGCAATCTCCTCATAGGTCTCTAATTAAACTCGCGTTCAACCAAGGTGTAGGATTCTTGGACTTTTTGCTAAAAACTTTATCAAGAATACCAATCAACAACACTTCTCTCATAAGAGAAAAACAACCTCACCTTATTCTCCATGTATCCATGAGTGCTAGCAACCAATCATCTCAAGCTAAATTTCAACTGCATTACTGCACTATCACGAAGTATCAAGCAAATAATCAAAGCACCAAATACACAAAGAATTTACTAGACCACTGTCAAAGCTCCAATCATCTGAATCAAAAACTTATCATGACACCATGATCTACATATCCCCTTAGGAGATACCATACTTCAAGTGACTTCACCATGGTCTCAAGTACAATGCACAATGCCAAAACTCCAGTGCACAAACAAGAGTATACAATGGCATAAAGCAAACAGACTCAAAACCAAAATCACCTGTCAAGCACCACCAACACCTCAGCCAAAGACTCCAAGCGTCCTCCATGGATCCAAGATGTTGCACATCTTCAAATAATGTCCATGCAAAAGCAAAAGAACCCTTCTGCAGCAATAGGATCTAAGGGCTCCCCCAAGAAACATCTGTAACACTAAAGAAGACCATTCACCACCATGGATGAACCCACAACCATTGCTAAAACTCCCACTGAAACATGACAACCAAGCTCTCCAAGCATCATGACCATCTGCTTCAAATTCCCATAACTGAATATTCAGTTACCCAACAATATCCATCCTCTCATATCAAAACAATCACACCAATGCACAAGTGACCAAATATAAGCCCAACTAACAAGTCTACACATGCAAATAATCAACCTCATGGATAAAGACAATACACATCCAAGTTATCTCATTGTAGCCAATGGGTAGCTAATCCACCAACTGCATAACTCATGGATCACAAACATCGAACATGCAAACCCATCATAGTATTGGAAACTACAACACTGAGATTTCAAAGAGAATAACCGCATAGACAATCATGACTCAAAACACCAGATCACACCAAACTTGATTTTCCAATTATGTCCACACCGAGCATCATAATCAAGGAACCCACAAGCACCACCACAAGAATGTTGAGTGACAAAACACGTACCAACACTCCCATGCAGAGAAGAAAACACACCTCCTCAAACCATGCACAAAACATGCATGTAGAACGGCAACTATCTCATCTAGTAACACCCCATAAGTCAGGCTCTTAGAAAATAGCTTAATCAACAACTCCACAATACCACAAATTTTTCTTAATCGTGTAAAACCTGCAAAACCACAGAGCCATACAAATACAAAACATCCTTAAAAAAGGAAACAACAGTTCAAGAAAATCCAGGCACCTTTCAGGCCAAATCTAAACCACCAACATGTACATGCATCGGAGAAAGAGAGAAAGGCTATTTCATAAGCTTGCAAATAATCTAATGATTAACTTCATAGCCTTCATGTATTCGAGGTTAATAGGAAGCAGTGCCTTCCAACACCAGGGAACACCACCTAGCATAAGCACTCTCTTCCATGGCTAAGAAACAAACTAGGATTCTCCATATCACCAAGGAGCCTATCACACAGACTTCCAATATGAAAGCTTTACTGCTACATAGCCACGAAGCAAGAAAATACACCTCATACACCAAGGATATACCGCTACCAACCAAGAGACACAGATCACATCAAAGCAACATGATCAACTCCCTTCTCCATCTCCACCATCCTTCAAGCTGCGTGCTATCTCCAAATATCAAAGGACTTCCACTCAATAAAGGATCAATAAATCAGTTCATTCCTCCATATTTCCTCCAACCCAAAAAATTGAAAAATCTTCACAGGAGAAATACCAAGAACCAGCAACCAAAAGAAGGCTTTGATACCACTTGTTAGAAAAATTTAGGGCAACTCAGAGAAATCTCCAAGAACAGTGGTGCCTTCTATAACCTTAATTTTGATTATTACCTCAAAGACACAAATAACTATGTCCTAAAGTGGAAACAGACACAGTTCATCTCCCACATTGATCCTTCTAAGAGAAGCACATGTAAATTCAACAACAAGCAACAACATAGATGAAAGATTGAATAGAAAACCATAACACAAAGATTTATGTGGGGAAAACCCTTTCAGGTAAAAAACCCCACACTCCAAAGATTGAGCCATTGTATTATTCAGCAATTGAAGGTTACAATACAATTTAGGCTCATAGCCTTTTCAGAGATTACATCTTGTTCATTCTGGATACAATTTGGTAACCAAATCTTCCTCTGTACATTTCATGATCAACCTCTCAAACCAAACAATCTTCGTAGTGTTGTAATACCCTCACACAGTATACAGTATAGATCAACATGAGAGATCAACCATGGCATTCAATCCTTGATTAGGAGAGAATTCAACAGCATAACCCTGCCTCTCACTTCCTCTGTTTCAACCTCATGGCCTTGGATTTCTAGCTAGCCACTCGACCCTCACCCTATCGCTCACCTGTATCGAACAATCCAACCGAGCATCATCTTCTATTCCAGGCTATATCCATTTCATTTATGTCTGTCGAGCTTCCTCTCAGAACTTCCACAACGAACTGTCTTCCAACGGTTCCCATGCGGCTCTTCTGATTGGTTAACAACAAGCCACATAGGATGGTCTTCATTCGGTCAAAAGGCTTCAATCTATGTTGGCATGTCAGTGAGACACTGACTGTGTCTCCCCAATGCCACACAACTTAGCATCCGATATCACCAAGAGTTTCCTCATTGGCAAGACTCATATCGCTATTCGCAAGTCACACTGACCTCAACATTTCTATTGGCAAGACTTACCGCTCACTAAAAGGTTACACCGAGACTTCTTAAGTTACACCAAAGCATCCAATAGTCGACAAGACATACTACTATCACCAAGACATCACAATGAATACTTCATGTTATTCCGAAACCACCATTTGCCAAGAGTTATATCAAAGACCCCTCATCATCGGCGAGACTATCGTCTTTCGCCAAGACATCACACTGAGCTCTCATGTTATTCCGAAGCATCCAAACGATCGATAAGACCTACCGCTTTCGCCAAGAGGTCATAGCGAAGTTCACAAGTCACATACACAAGAGTATTCCCATCGGCAAGAGTATCGTCTTTGGCTAAGAGATCATACCAATGCCTTCATGTTATACCGAAGTTTCCTTTTGCTAGGAGTCATATTGAACACATCCCACTGTATCAGTGAGACAAATGCCCGTCGCCAAGATTTCTTACCGAACCCTTTCGATTACCCTGATGACTCCAATTGGCAAGACATCTCCATGTCGCCAAGAGTTCATGTTGAGGTCTTTGTGTTACTGCAAAGACTCCAAATGTATACTCGTTGGCGAGACATTCCTTCATTGCTGAGACTTCTCCCCGAGACCTTTGAGTTACCTTGATGGCCATATGTTATCAGTAAGACATTCTTCAGTCACTAGGACTTCTTTCCAAGTGTTCAAGTCACCCCGAAGCCCCCTGTCACTATGAGTCTCCCTGATGCCCGATATACGATATGAATGGCCTATCGGCCAGAGATCTCCACGAGTGGTGAGAGATTATACCGAACAAAATGTCACAGCGATAAGCTCCTTTGGTGAGATAGATGCAAGGTCACAACAACCTGAATAATTTCAACAAGGTTTCAACTGCTAGTCGGCCAGACAAGAAAGATGTCACACTGACTTTTCCCTTTCAGAGGTTTTAGCCTGTGTGATTGAGGCACACAATTCCAACAGATCCTACATATGAATATCCCCCTGCCCTGGCTAGACTAGGGGCATGAATGATAGATCTTGTCAAACCTTCGCTCTCTATCCTCGGCCTCCCCCTCTACCCCTGAGTCTGTGCACATCTGGATCCTTGCCTAGAATGGTCAACCGAAGTGGAGGTTGGAACCAGTCTTTGTAAGCCTGAGTGGTGCCTGGATCTACTAAGCCCTGATCATAAGCCCATGGTCGGGCTACCAAATTCCTAAAGCTTTCAACTGCCTCTGAAGTGGGAATACCGTGGCCCCATGACACTTGTGTCATGTTGCGAGCAAATTTGACTACATAGTCGTCATCAGGCCGATCCTGCAGCTCTCTGAACTGATGCTGACACGCTCGGGCAGGTACCTCTCGATCATGGTATGCTCCCGCCCCTACATATATCAGTCCTGGTGGCAATAAAAGAGCTGATCGACATCATCGACCCATCCAGGCCGACCAAGGCATGGACGCCAAGTGAAAACTAGCATCTCATCTAAGACCTGCCTCTAGTAGGGAATCTTGTGCTCACCAATGTGTGTAAAGGACACACCGCCTCTGTATTGTGCCACGAGTGCATCATTTCCCCCCATCAGAACTGGAACAACATGTGGACGCAACATAGAAATGTGCTCCCATGCCTAGACATGAAGTAAGGTCACTCCATCCCCCAGCGCTTTGCTGTCTGTGTAAACATACTCGTGTAGATCCTTGTAGAGTGAAGCTAGAAGAACATGTTGGAGTTAAAATGACACTGAGAGGGGGGGGTGAATCAGTGTCTTAACTATTTGATTGAATTTTAAAATATTTAAACACACAGCTCATATTTGATCTCAATATCATTTTGATTAGAGCATTCATGAGTTGAATGTAATCATTCATAAACAGAATTGAGAAAAATAATGACTCAACAGTGAACTGAAACAACAATAACATAATAAACTAGAGAGAACACAAAAGAACAAAGAGGCACAATATTTTTCCAAGTGGAAAACCCTCTTGGGGTATAAAAACCACTCCCTAAATGCCTTCCAGGCTTAATCTTTTAATCAACTATTCACAATGCCTTATAGGCTAATTTTTGAGCACCCACTCAAGGAGCATTAACCCCTCATTTAGAGATATCTATCTCAAGGAGTACCAACCCCTCAAATTATGATTTGAACAATAGTAATGATTAAGAGGATTTCTTTGTTTTCAGTTAAGCACATATCTCTCTATTTTCTCGTCTACATAATACCTTAAAGATTCAATAACTGAATCCCTAAAATACCTCATAGAAAAGAAATTTACAATCTTTGCATTTTTATTCAGATTTTTATTGCAGAGTTTTATCATACATTTTCATATAGCCCAAGAATGATAATCTCAGAATTACAATAACAGCCAAATAGAAAACTTAGTTTTCTGCTTCTATTTATAAATGCCAAAAAAGTAATAGACTACAGAAGTAATGGCAAAACAACCAACCAAAACAAGAGCCGTTTCACCTAGCTTCTGAAACTTGTGAGATTGTTTCTCAGACAAATCTATAACTTCCATGGCTCCATCAACCACTATTGAGCATCCAACCAAAGAGGCGCATCAAACAAACCTTCTATAGACCTCTATAGAAGCCGTTACAGTCAGCAACAATAGAAATGTAAACATTCATGATGGCGGCCAGGTTAGGGTTTGATACCCAGCTTAAGAGAATAAACTCAAAAAGTTTGCCCTAATCTTTTCAATTAAAATGATGACACGTTATGCCGTAGGCAACTCTAATGTTGCTAGACAACCTTATGGTTGTCACTTTCACCAAGAACCACTAGAGTCAGAGAGAAGATATATCAAATACAACATGCTACACTGATGGTATTCCTTAGTAAAATATTCTTTCGCTGAGACACGAGGAAACTTCTTACTGAGATGCCCTTTTAGTTTCATTCACAATCACTGTAACATACAACTTTTGGGGAGACCTCTTGGAGAACAAACTTTGTCATTCCGAAAGACATTCGATACACATTGTCGCCATGACAATTCAACACCTATGTTGAAGGCCTTTATCATTTCCAAGTCACCGCGACTATACATAGTCGAGGAGACACTATATAGACTGCTCCATGTTTCACCGTTACTCCACATGATACACATTGGTCGCTGTGACAAATGGTTTTTCTTATCGACGAGCCTTTTATCTTGTTTTAACACTATCACTGTAATCTTATGCTGTTGGGAAGATGTTTCATAGAATACATTAAGTTTCACCGAAAGACTTTATTCACTCTGATTCGCTAAGACTTTACCAACCTTTCACCGAAAGCCTTTCATTCACCTTTGCCATGACTTTCCACAGTCAGAGAGATATTATATCGAACACAATATGTTTCACCGAGAGCCCTTAATATTTTCCATCGGCGAGACCCACAGGGTCGTTATGACATTATACCGAAGAAATTTTTTTGCCAATAAGACCCTTTTTGAACATGGTCGGTAAGATAATATGTCTTCGGAGAGACCATATGCCGATTACAACACTCCTACCGAAAGACATCTACATGCATTAGTCAGAGAGACATAACATTTTTGCTATGACCTCAGCCTGATGGCTAGCTCATGCCGATAGAGATTCTTTCCTGTGCTAGTCGGTGTGACAAACCAATATCACTAAGACCACATACCGACTGATTTAACTTATGCCAATATAACTACTGTCGTTGAGACAACGAACAATGTTATGCTGAAAGCTGCCAGAATGTTAAATTCAATCGACATAACATTAGAAATGTCTTGCCGATAGGCAACTTAGACATTTCAAAGTGGATCGAGGAGACCCTGCCATACTCATGCCGATATGTGAAAGCCTGTGAAATGAAAAGAGAACCATCCTAACAAAGAATACCAACTTACAAGTTTTGTCAGACACAAAAATAGTATTCATAGCTTGAACTAGAATTCTTATCACCATCTTGAAATTTAAACATAACAAATAACTTTCTATAAAAGCCAAGAGACATCAAAGAAGTGCCATTATAAATCATAAGGATTAGGGATTTTTTCATCAAGGACAAACCATAAACACAACTGGAATCCAAGAAACTCCCCCTTGGTCCTTGATGGAAAAACACAAATGACTCTCCCCCTTTTTTCCTCAATGACAAAGAGTAGAAGAGAAGATCATGCAATTGCCATGAAACACAACTGAGAAGCCAACCAAAATATCATGAGAAATAGCTACAAAAAAAATAAAAAAGCAGCAACCAATATTATAGGAGAGCAATAAGAGAATGAAAATATTTAACTTGCTCCCCCTAAGCAGTAGCTTGGAGATTCAGTGAAGCAATGATTGAGAGATAACTCCCAATCAAAGTCTAAGCCTTTCAAATAGCTCTTTTGCTAAGGGCTTAGTGAAAATGTCAGCAACCTAATCTTGAGATCCAACAAACTGTAAGCAGACTTCATTAGCCAAAACCTTTTCTTGTAGAAAATGAAACTTAATAGCAATATGTTTAGTTTGAGAGTACATGACATGATTTTTTGATATATTTGTCGCACTAGTGTTATCACAAAGACTGGAAACAGGTTTAGAAACATTAATACCCATATATGAAAGAGTCTGACTCATCCATAGTACTTGAGTACAACATGAAGTGGCAGCGATGTATTTTGCTTCAGTAGTAGAAAGAGAAACATATACTTGTTTCTTGCTATGCCATGCCACTAAATGATCACCAAGAAAGAATGTAGCACCACTGGTGCTTTTCCTATCATCTAAACAACCAGCCCAGTCAGCATCAGTATAAGCAATCAAAGAGAAATCATTGCTTCTAGGATACCAAAGACCATAATCAAGAGTGCCCTGAATGTATCTAAAGATCCGTTTAATAGCAGTAACATGAGATTCTTTAGGTGATGCCTGAAAACATGCAACAGTGGAAACTGCCTGCATAATGTCAGGTCTAGAGGTAGTTAAATATAAGAGACTGCTGATCATGGATCTGTATTCTGTTTGATTTGAATTAGGAGAATCATCAATTTTAGTAAGTTTGCATCCAGTAGCCATGAGTGTGCTAACATGATGACATTCATCCATTTTAAATTTTGTAAGCATCTCTCTAGCATATTTTGATTGAGAAAGAAATATTCCAGTCTCACATTGAGAGATTTGAAGACCCAGAAAGAAATTTAATTCTCCTAACATTGACATTTCAAACTTAGATTCCATTAACTGAGAGAACTTTTTACTCATAGTGACATTATTGCAGCCAAAGATAGTATCATCAAAGTAAATTTCAACAACTAAAATATCAGAACCTTCAGTTTTAACATAAAGATTACTGTCTACACCTCCTCTAACAAAGCCATTAGAAATTAAATGACTGTCTAGCCTAGAGTACCAAGCTCTAGGTGTTTTAAGCCATAGAGAGCCTTTTTCAACCTGTAAACATGGTTAGGACTATCTTTGCATATAAATCCTTTAAGCTGTTCAACATAGACCTCTTCATCTAAATAGCCATTCAAAAAAGCAGTTTTGACATCCATTTGATAAATAGTAAAGTTTTTGTAAATAGAATAAGCCAAGAATATTTTGATAGATTCTATTCTAGCAACAGGTGCAAAGGTTTCACCAAAATCAATACCTTCTTGTTGAGCATAGACTTTGCAGACAAATCTTGCTTTGTTGCGAATAACATTACCATTTTCATTAACCTTATTTCTATATATCCATTTGCCTCCAATGACATTCTTGTCATCTGGTCTTGGGACTAACTCCCAAGTTTGATTTTTCTCAATCTGATCAATTTCTTCCTGCATAGCATTAAGCCACCATGAGTCTGTGAGAGCTTCATTAAAAATTTTAGGCTCAAACTGAGTAACTAGACAGAAAGCAATTTGTGCCTTTTCATCAGATTATGCAGCCTTTCTTCTAGTTTGAACTCCTGCATTTTTATCCCCAATAATCTGATCTTTGGGGTGGTATATAGCTAGAGTTTTCGAAGGAGCATTTGATGTAGCCTTTTTAGGACTTGCATTTTCATTTTTGGGGCTTGTTGATTCAACAATTGACTTTGCTATTCTAGCTCCTTCAGAAATTATTTCAAATTCAAGTTCTTCTTCCTCATTATTTTACAAAGATTCAGCATTCAAATGTGGTCTTTCATCAAATTTTACATTATCAACTTCAACAATCTTATTAAGCCTTTTGTTGAGACATTTATAAGCTTTGCTTTGAGTTGAGTATCCCAAAAAGATACCCTCATCACTTTTGGATTGAAAACTTCTAAGATTATCATCATCTTTTTTGATAAAACACTTACTTCCAAAAATTTTAAAGTATTTGACAGAAGCAGTTTTTCCAAACCACATTTCATAAGGAGTGTTTAGATTTCACCCTAAGCTGCACTCTATTCAAAATGTATACAGCTGTATGAACAACTTCTTTCCAATACATATCAGACAGTTTAGCTTCATCTAGCATGGTTCTAGCCATTTCTTTTATAGTTCTGTTCTTACGTTCAACTACCCCATTTTGTTGAGGTGTTTTAGTTGTAGCATATTGCCTTTTAATACCGTGTTTTTCACAGTAATCAATAAACTCTTGAGAGGTGAACTCACCTCCTTTGTCTAATCGAAGGCATTTGAGTTTCAGATCAGATTCCTTTTCAACCATTTTACGAAATATTTTGAACCTTTCAAAGGCTTCTGATTTGTGCTTAAGAAATGTGACCCAAACCATTCTAGTATAATCATCTACAAAAAGCATAAAGTATTTTTCACCATTGATAGACCTTGTTCTAGTTGGTCCACATAAATCAGTATGCACAAGCTGTAAAGGTTTTGAAGAAGAATGTTCTTTTGTCTTGAAGCTAATTTTAGTTTTTTTACCACTTAAGCATTCTTTACACACAATTTTTTTTGGCTTGTTAAGAATTGGTAAACCTCTAACATTCTGATTCTTATTGATTCTAACCAGATTTTCAAAGTTTATGTGTCCTAATCTTTTATGCCATAACCAACTCTCTTCAATTTGGCCCATTAGACACATACCTTGAATATTGTCATTGTAAGATGAGTCAAGGAGATTGTACAAATTTCCTTTTGTCCTCCTTCCAGCTGCAACAACCTTTCCAAGCTTGTTCTTAATCTCACATCCCTGCAAATTAAAAAGAACATGATAACCACTATCACAGATTTGACTAACACTTAGAAGATTTTGCTTGAGACCTTCCACATAGTACACATTATAGATAGGAGTGTCTTCATTAAGAAGAAGTGAACCTCTACCTTTAATTTGAATACCAGAGTTATCACCAAACTTAACATATCCACCTACATAATCTTCAAGTTTTATAAACTTGTCCTTATTGCCAGTCATATGGTTAGAACATCCACTGTCCAGGACCCATAAGTCCTTTTTCTTTGAATGAAAATAAGTTTGAATCAACATAGTTTGTTCAATGTTGTTGACAGTCTTAGGTTTCCAAACCTTTTTAATTTTTTGCTGTTTAGAATGCAGATTAGTTCTGCACTGTTTGACAGAATGTCCTAGAGTATTGCATTTAAAACATCTAATTTGTCTAACAAAACCATGGTGTTGTCTAAGACCAAACCTGGGTATTCTAGAATTCATAAGCCTACAAGTGCTCACCTTATGACCAAATTTGTTGCAGAAAAAACAATAACTATAGAAAAAAGAATTGACATTGTATGAAGGTCTATTACCTTTAAAAAACTTACCATGATCCTTACCAGATTTTGAGAGATTTGAACCTAAATTTTTTACTTCAGAAGAGGGGTTTTGTTTTTCTTTGTCAGTTGAGCATTCACCCTTTTCAAAACCAACACCAGTTTTATCTTTATACACCTTTTGCTTGCTGAGCATCTCATTCAGTTTTAGAGTGTTTTCATTTTTTTCAATTTCCTTCCTAAGAAGGACTACTTCTTGTTCCAGTTTTAGAATTTCATGATCTTTGCAGCTTACAGTCTCTCTAATGCAGACTTCAACTCTTTTAGCTTCTTCAAGCTGAGTTTTCAGAGAGACCAATTCTTGATTTGGTTTATGTTCTTGAGTAAGAACTTGTTTTTTAAGTTTTCTGACCTCTTGAAGAGCACATTTCAGCTCACTTTCAAGATCTACTTCACCTTCTTCAGTGTCAAAGGTGTTAGAATCATTTTGTAGAGTAAATTCAGCCATGAGCAAAGTTTCAACTTGATCAGTTGATGAGTCTTCAGACTCAATATCAGATTCATCCTTACTAAACAAACTTTTCTTCTTTTTAAAATTGAAGTTTCGTTTAGGTTTGAAAGCCTTCTTCTTAGGCTGTATTTCAGTTGTCTTGTTGTCATAGATTTGATCATCATAGGGACACTTTGTAGCAAAGTGACCTATTTTGTCACAGTTAAAATATTTAAAGGGAAGTTTTCCCTTATATTTTCCTGATCCCTTTTTAAATCTTCTAACAAAATGAGATTCTTTAGAATCAGACAACTCTGATTCACTGACATCAACTTTTTCTTTCTTTCAGAGTTAAAGGCAGTTTCTTTTCCTGTTGAATTGTTTTTGCTAGTTCTCATTTCATAGGCAATAAGTATTCCTTGTAGGCTGTCTAAGGTAAGCTTATCAAAGTGTTTCTTTTTTTCTAGGGCTGATACCTTAGATTCAAATTTAGATGGTAAGGACCTAACCACTTTTGTGACCACATCAAATTCATTAACCTCTTGACCTAGACCTTTCATTCCATTGAAAACTTCATCAACTCTTAGGAAATATCCAGCCACTTTCTCATCATCCTTCATTTTCAACTCCTCAAACTGATGTTTGAGAGTAATGATTTTTGACAGTTTGACTTTCTCATTCCCTTGATATATAGTTTCAATTTTTTCCCAGATTCCATGAGCATATTTGCAATGCATGAATTTAATGAACACATCTTTAGTTAATCCACACAAGATGGAATGCTTAGCTCTGGCATTTGTTTCATACTTCTTTTTCTCAACAGCATTAGTGGGAATAGTGGCAGGTACATTATAATCTTCTAAAACAATGCTCCAAACATCAACATCAAAAGAAACAAGAAAAGCTTCCATTCTTATTCTCTAGAACACATAATCTTTTCCATCAAATAACAGAGCTCTGGTTACAAAGGCACCTTCTTGAGAATGTGCCATTAAAAACAAACTCCAAGACTAAGAACAATCCAAGGTAATTTAAAACCTATCAGAGGACCCTATGCTCTGATACCAATTGTTGGAGTTAAAATGACATTGAGAGGGGGGGTGAATCAGTGTCTTAACTATTTGACTAAATTTTAAAATATTTAAACACACAGCTCAGATTTGATCTTAATATCATTCTGTTTAGAGCATTCATGAGTTGAATGTAATCATTCATAAACAGAATTGAGAAAAATAATGACTCAATAGTGAACTGAAACAACAACAGTATAATAAACCAGAGAGAACACAGAAGAACAAAGAGGCACAATATTTTGCCGAGTGGAAAAACCTCCTGGGGTATAAAAACCACTCCCTAAATGCCTTCTAGGCTTAATCTTTTAATCAACTGTTCACAATGCCTTATAGGCTGATTTTTGAGCACCCACTCAAGGAGCATCAACCCCTCATTTAGAGATATCTATCTCAAGGAGTACCAACCCCTCAAATTATGTTTTGAACAATAGTAATGATTAAGAGGATTTCTCTATTTTCAGTTAAGCACATATCTCTCTATTTTCTCATCTACAGAATACCTTAAAGATTCAATAACTGAATCCCTAAGATACCTCATAGAAAAGAAATTTACAATCTCTGCATTTTTATTGAGATTTTTATTATAGAGTTTTATCATACATTTTCATACAGCCCAAGAATGATAATCTCATAATTACAATAATATCCGAATAGAAAACTTAGTTTTCTGCTCCTATTTATAAATGCCAGAAAAGTAACAGACTGCAGAAGTAATGACAGAACAACCAACCAAAACAAGAACCATTTCACCCAGCTTCTAAAGCTTGTGAGATTGTTTCTCAGACAAATCTGTAACTCCCATGGCTCCATCAACCACTATCGAGCATCCAACTAGAGAGGCGCATCAAACAAACACCTCTATAGAAGCTGTTACAGTTAGCAACAATAGAAACGTAAACATTCATGATGGCGGCTAGGTTATGGTTTGATACCCAGCTTAAGAGAATAAACTTAAAAAGTTTTCCCTAATCTTTTCAATTCAAATGATGACATTATGTCATAGGCAACTCTAACGTTGCCAGACAACCTTATTGTTGTCGCTTTCGCCAAGAACCACTAGAGTTAGAGAGAAGACATATCGAATACAACATGCTACGCTGATGGTCTTCCTTAGTAAAACATTCTTTCACTGAGACATGAGGAAACTTCTTACCGAGATGCCCTTTTAGTTTCATTCACAATCGCTGTAACAGACAACTTTCGGGGAGACCTCTTGGAGAACAAACTTTGAAATTTTGAAAGACATTCGATACACATTGTCACCATGAAAATTCAACACCTATGCCAAAGGCCTTTATCATTTCCAAGTCACGGAGACTATACATAGTCGGGGAGACACTATATAGACTGCTCCATGTTTCACTGTTACTCCACATGATACACATTGGTCACTGTGACAAATGGTTTTTCTTATCGACGAGCCTTCTATCTTGTTTTAACATTGTCATTGTAACCTAATGCTATCGGGAAGACATTTCATAGAATACATTAAGTTTCACTAAAAGACTTTATTCACTCTGATTCGCTAAGACTTTACCAACCTTTCGCCGAAAGCCTTTCATTCGCCTTCGCCATGACTTTCCACAGTCGAAGAGATATTATATCGAACACAATATGTTTCACTGAGAGCCCTTAATATTTTCCATCGGCGAGACCCACAGGGTTCGTTATGACATTATACCGAAGAAAAACTATTGCCGATAAGACCCTTTTTGAACACGGTCGGTAAGACAATATGTCTTCGGAGAGACCATATGCCGATTACAACACTACTGCCGAAAGACATCCACATGCATTAGTCAGAGAGACATAACCTTTTCTCTGTGACCTCAACCCGACGGCCAAGCTCATGTCGATAGAGATTCTTTCCTGTGTCGGTCGGTGTGACAAACCAATATTGCTGAGACCACATACTGACTGATTTAACTTATGCTGATATAACTACTGTCGCCGAGATAATGAACAATATTATGTCGAAAGCTGCTAGAATGTTAAATTCAATCGACATAACATTAGAAATGTCTTGCCGATAGGAAACTCAGACATTTCAAAGTGGATCAAGGAGACCCTGCCATACTCATGCCGATATGTTAAAGCCTGTGAAATGCAAAGAGAACCATCCTGACAAAGAATACCAACTTACAAGTTTTGTCAGACACAGAAATAGTATTCATAGCTTGAACCAGAATTCTTATCACCATCTTGAAATTTAAACATAACAAATAACTTTCTGTAAAAGCCAAGAGACATCAAAGAAGTGCCATTGTAAATCATAAGGATTAGGGATTTTGTCATCAAGGACAAACCATAAACACAATTGGAATCCAACAGAACAGGCCCCCATGTGAAACGAACTGACCTGTCTCAGACCATCCACTCCCAGCAATACCCCCAGCTGGGACTGAAATATTGCCCTCATCGGTTTGGGGCAACAAGACCCAAAATGATGGCTACAACTGCCCAACGGTAGGGGGGTGCTATAACCTTGTATCACTCTAGCTCAATCTATCCCTCGCAATAGATGATGTCCTGTGTGGTGAGGACTCTAATGCAAGCCTCGCGTCCCTCATCCATATCAAAGATCACCCATCGGCCATGAATAGGAAATTGTAGAATGCGCCAAACGTCCTCCAAAGTGATGGTGGCCTCGCCAGTGGGGAGATGAAATGATGACGTCTCGCTATGCCACCTCTCAACAAACACTGACAACATCTCTAGGTGAGTGCGCATGGGCATTGCGTACGCAATGTGCCATAATCCTGCAACCTCGAGCCGATCCTGGTCCCTATCGCTCAGATCCTGTAAGATGCTAGCCAAATCTCGTGACCTATGCTCTCGAGAGTAGAGCTCCCTCGTCGCATCTTGCATCAAGGAAGGTCAACGTGTCAATTTTTTTTTGAAAAATTTCTGGTCGAATGCTCAAGAAACGTCCGTAGCGGCGCAGTTTGTGATGGCATCGCAGTTTGATTTTACTCAAACTTCGACGCTAGAGCCCAACAAGAGCCAAATGGTGCCGTTGCGATGCACTTTCTCTTCCAGCATCGTAGTTTACGTGAAAAAGGCGACGCCGTGGCACACTTTTTTCAAATCGACCCGCCAAGCCTGAGCCTAGCGTCGAAGTTTGTAAACTCTAAATTGCACTGCTGCAGTGCAAAACAACACTGTGGGGCATAGTTTGATTGCCGAGCGACGCTATATAGCACCACTAGAGGTGAGCCGCTCCTATAAAGCATTAATTAAAGCATTAAATAAAAAGATGAAGCTTGGGTAAGGGTCACATACCGGTGCCCCGATGCTAGGTGGCCGCTGGTATGTCCGAACTTGATCAGTGATGTGTAGGGGAAGCTGTCGTTGCGCCATATCACCAGAGAGTCAGAGCTCAAATCTCAAAGTTGCTAGTGGAGGTGTGTGAAAATGACTTGAAAGTGACCCCTTGGGCCCCTTTTAAGCCTAAAAATTAGGGTTTTTTACCCTATTTGGCTGTCCTACTAGGGTTTTGGACCCTCGAACCTATTTTTGTCTGATTGAGGCTTGTTTTTCATTATTTTATTGTGTTTTGACATGTTTTTAGCCTCCCGGAGCCCTTTCAGACCCGTTGGGTACTTTGTCACCCTTTTTCGCAAGGTCACCCAAAAAAATTAAAAATTTCATCCAATCTCTCGAGGGGGCATTATAATGGCATGTTTTCTCTTGCCATGCAGCAGTGGGGCAAGTTTTTAAATATCAAATTTTTTTGGCTTTGATCGAGATCATTTATTCTTTGAACCAACGCAATGAGTGCATTGCTTCAAAGAGGGGAAAAATGTAGACACGTAAAATATACTGATTGACATTGTGCATCGATCGACTTAGTAACATCATTTCTTCACAGATCATCCTCGGATAACCATTTAATCAAATCCCCTATCGATTAAATTCATCAATATTCCTCTCTTAATTAAATAAATCATTTTATCTAATCAAGTCAATCTCTTTTGTTAATTAAATCAATCCATATGATTTAATTATCCCTATTAATTAAATAATTAATTTATTTGATTAAATCTCTAAAAGTATCCATTAAATTAAATAAATTAAAACCTTATTTAATTTAATCTAACACCATCTCTTTTAATTAAATAAACCAAAAATATTTAATTAAATCTTTGTCTATCCTCTCTTATTTGATTTAAATAAATCCATAAATTTGAGTCAAATAGGTCACATCATCTAACCTCTCCATTAAATTAATTAACCCTTAATTAATTTAATCTCATCTCATGTCCCATCCTCTAGATAATGCAAGTTGCACATGAAAATAGATTTAATTCATTTATTAAATCCCTATTTTCCTCACAAGGCATCTTTTGGAATATTCTCTCAATTTGAATTCAAAAATTCCAAGTCAACATGTACATCCAACAAGGCAATAAATTCATCTTATGTCCTTTGCCTTGAGCCAAGTGGCATTTATTGCATTTTCCCTTCCCTCTTGCATGTCATTTCAACAAATTTGAAATTCAAAATTATGCATTTATTAGCACAAACCCCAAATCTTGCACATCCATCATCCATTCATAGCTTGACAAGTGGCATCATATCATTGGATGAATGTTAGTCCCACATTGCTCAAATTTGGACACTCATCCATTTTAGAATTCTATAAATAAAGAGCTCATATCCTCATTTCATATTCCACAATCTAGGCAAAGTTACCATGCTCAAATATCTTTTGAATTTCATCTATTATCATTGAGTCATAGCTAGGTTTTTGCAGATTTTGGCTTGGAGTTCTCATTCTTCACCAACAAAGTGGATCAATCATCTTCAACACATCAAGCTTGCATCATAGGAATTGGGAAAGGGCCAATTTTCACATCAAATTGGCACCAATTCCCCCATGGGATCATGAGTTTGTACATCTAATTAGGATTTAATCTTTGTTTTATCATTATTCATTGTGTTCTTTGTTATTTTCTTTCCTAGTTTGAAGTTGTAAATGGATTTCATGGGGAATCCTTATTTTGGCTTGCAATCACTTGTCTAACTCGTTACTCTTGTTGTTTTGCAGGTACTAAGGTTGGGGTTCACACAGAGGCAAGCATTATGAAATTGACAAATTCAAGAATTGAGCTCTCTAGTAGGAAAATGTCAACTTTTCAAGTTGGGATGCAATCATGAGGCAAAGTTGGAATGGGTTAAAGGTGCCATCCTTTGTGGGTGAAGGTGGTATCAAAATGTGAGAGGACTTAAAAAATGTGAAATGGCATCGCCCTAATAGCGGTTGGTTCAAGGTGAACTTTGATGGGGCATCTAGAGGCAACCCCGAATGGTCAAGAGCAGGGTGCATCATTAGAGATTGGTGTGGTAAAGTTATAGAAAAGTTAGCAAAGCCACTACCTATCAGTTCCAACAATGTTGCTGAACTACAAGCTGCTTTTATTGGAATCAAATTATGTGTAGAATTGAAACTATCAAATATTATGGTTGAAGAGGACTCGACGGTGATCGTCAATGTGCTCTAAATCAAGCATTTGATAAATTAGAAATTGGGGGTGATGTTAGAAATCACTATGAAGCTACTTAAGAGTTTCAAGAAATACACTATTAATCATACCTTTCGAGAAGGAAACCAAGAGGCAGATATACTTTCAAACTTAGGCACAAATGGGCTATTGGTTAAAAAAATCATTGTTATAAGTGACATGCCAAAATGTGGGTGGTTGGGTGGGCTCCTCTCCACAAAAATAGTTGTGGAGAGGTAGTTTCCATGGAAATTGTAACAACTCTCCACCTTTGTCATGTGTGCTTGTAGGCTAAATTTGAAGGTTTGACACATGGTTCCCAATTGGCGATTCTTGGCTAATAGATTGCTAAGTTGGTCATTAGGATTGACAACCTTAATTTCATGAGGCTTTCCCACTCATACTCATTTATCATGGTTTTAAGTGTGATTGAAATGTGGTCTTTTTAGTTAGACGACTCGCATGCTTGTGGCCTAGTGGCATAATCTAGATACATTCATGACTTTTAAGGCTTCACTTATAATAATGTTTAAACATTCATTCCATATACTCAGTGTAATTTGTGAGCTATCATTCTAATGAAGCTTTGGGGATCTTGCAATCCTTTTGGTGGGATAAATTTAGCAACTCCGATCAGTTTTAGTATGGCAATGTTCATTATCCTTGTCTTAGCGAGCAAATTGGCTATTGGCAGCATGGATACTCTGGTTTGGTTGTTGAGTAGCAAACATCAGATGGCATTTTTGGGCCCTATGACATCATTAAGGTTGAGATGCATCATTCACCACCCAAATTATTTCACCTTTGTGATGGTGAAATGCATCACATGCAGGGGATTTGTGGAAGGTTTCGAAGGTTATTGGTTTGACACAAATATTTCATCTAGGGTATTAGTTGGTCTTTTGGATGTGAATGTTCCTAAGTAGGAGGCTAAGGTTATGATGTAGAAGCTCTTCAAGGACTTGTTGGTTAGGTTGGAGGAAACTTTAGCAGTGGCCACACTTGGGGTCAGAATCCCACACCCACACAACTTGAATCTTCTTGAGGTCCTAGGGGCTACAGTCAAATATTACCCATTCCTCCTGGACTTGCAAGGCACAAAGTTGATCGAGCATCATAGGTTGGTTGTTGTTGGGGTGGAGTTTATCAAGATTTTTTTTTGTCTCTTAGCAGTTTAGAGTGCTACATGGAAGTATGAATTTAGGGACTTCACCTAACAAAATGTCTGGCAAAAATGAATGTTGGCTGGTTTGTCTATTGTATGGTGTTTTTAGGTGTAGTTCATGTTAGTCAATTATAATATAGATGTATATGACCCAGTGCGATCAATTTTTGTGGCTCTTAGGTTCTTTTGTTAGGGTAGTCATGAGCATGTGAGTTGTTGCAGGGTAACTTTCAATGAAAATATTCTACGCCAATGTACATAGGCATGCAATGTAAACTTTTTGCTTAATCTTGATAGAAATATTTTCTTATCTATCCAAAAAAAATAAAAAATTTAATACTTAATTATTATTATTTTAAGCTACTAATTTTAATAATTTTAATAATTAATTATAAATTATGAAATATTATATATAATTTATTAAAAGTTAAAAATGAGTCATTAAATAAATAATGAATTCAACCATTCAATCATTAATATATTAATAATAATAATTCAAATATGTAAATATTGAAAATTTATATTTAAATTGTAAATGTTACATAAGTGATTTATTGTAATTTAAAATTTAAAGTTAAATTTATAATTTTTACTTTAATAATAATTATATGATTTGTATACAATAAAAATATTTTAATAATATTCTAAATAAAAATTATATAATACTTTTAAATGTTAATTAGTTAAATTTGTATATTCATAGGGGTGGGGCTTGGAATGATTGACCATTTTGTAATTTGTTATGAAATCATTTTTACTATGCATTTGTAATTTTTTATTAATTAGAAAAAAGAGGGTATATGAGTTGTTCATTATTCATTGTAACTTAAAGTTAATTAAAAATAATACTATATTTTTTTAATAATATTAATATTTAATTTTTTAATATAAATTTGTATACTTATTGATTATTATATTAGGAATATGATTTTTAAGTCTATTAAAATTATATAAAATGATTTAGAAAGTTATGATATATAATTGTGAGAAATTTGGTATAAATATTTAATATATTTTTTTTACAATTAATAAAAAGTTAGTTTAGAATCTTTTGTCTCTCTCTTTCTTTTTGTACTTCCTATATTTCTCTCTCTCATGCTCTATCTCTCTTTGTCTATTATAATAGTTTTATAATTATAATACTTTAATATTTATATTTAATAATTTTTACTTTAAATATAATATAATATATATTAACAAGGTTGTGTTGCTATGATGTTCTTGCCAAATGTTGGCAGACAATTTTATACTTGCATTTTGATCAATATAAGATTGTGGTGACAATCATTTCTTACAAAAAAATCAAAAGTATATTATGAAAAATACATTCTCTACTATAGCAGATGCTATGATGTTTATCAACAGAGAATGGTCATTGCAAAATTGTATCTTTTTGTAGTCTTTTGGATTTGTAAGTGCATAGATAAGGGCTGGAATAAGAACACCATTGCATCATTCTCTAGTCACAACCTTAACCAAATAATAAAATTTTAGAGGGAAAGAAAGCTACCTTTGTTTTTTCATAGGCAATAACAACATCCAAATTCTTTTCTTACCTTAGATGTTTTTTTGTTTTTATGTATACAACCTTTTCAACTCATTCCACTAACTTCATTAGTTAGATCATAGTAAAATTTATAAGATAGGTTGATGATGTCCAAGAGAGCGTTAAAGTGCTCAAAAAACATATCAATAACAACTTTATGCCAATAAATAGGTAAAATGATTCCTAAACATGTTTACAGGGATGAACACCAAAATGGGTGTAGAAATGGAAGGTGAAGATTACAAAGTAGGCAATTTTTGACCTTATGAGGAGTTATATAATAATAGAATACATACAAATTTCATTTACTCTTATATTTTGAATTTAGTTTTCTAACAAGTGACGCAAGCGTCGAGTTCCTGCCAAGAGGTAAAAAGCATCTAGCTATGAGTGATAAAAAGTAATTAGATAGGAGATAGGAATATAAATGTATTAAATTTAGGTAGGGAAGTTTGAAATAATTTGCAATGGTGCATTAATGCGTGGAAAGTTTAGGGTCCATGGGGAACGTGGTCCATAAAGAGATTTGAACAGTTGACATGTGTCGATGGATGCATGTGAAATTGTATTTTTGGGTACCATGTATACGTGGACTTTTTTATAGAAATACCAATGAATACTTGTATTTTTATGAGTCTGTATACATTTGCAACACGAAACATCTTTTATGATCTTATTTAGGAAGCAAAAATGTATTCTTGTTATGTTTAAATTATTAAATGCAAGCAATCTTAAATGTTTGTAACAATGCTTGTGTTATCTGAGTATACATGCATGCATCTATACATGTATCCACGTGCATAAAATGCATAAAAGAGTGAAAAGCATCCTCGACATCTGATCAAGTCTCAAAGCACAATGCACAATTTTTAAATTTGTTTTTTAATAAACCTTTTGGCCCATAAATTCATTAGTCATTTCAATTCCAACAAAGTTTTGATGTAGGAATATTTCTTAAGCATCAAATATCATTTGCAAGAATTTACAAAAACATGTGACCAGACACAAAAAAAATATTGCATTGTTTACATGTCCCCGCATTATTGCATATAGACACATATCTATATGCATGTGTAAACAAAGTTTACCATACCTGTTTTTTTTGCTTGTATGTCTATTTGTAAATAAAATTATGTTTAGTGTTTTGTAAACTTTTCTAAGATCAATTAATCTTTTTGTTAATGTAATATGAAAGTTCTATATAAAGCTATTGACTGTATTAGAAATAAGATTTTAATCTTGCTTATGTAATATGAAAATATATTTTTGTGTATAGAACAATGTAATTATATTACAATAAATTCTTAGATGAATCACTAGAAAGCTATTGATTTTATTATAAATAAGATTTTAATCTTGTTTATGTAATACGAATAGATATTTTTGTGTATATATAGTAAAAAAAAAATCATTTGCAAAGATATAAAGAACCTTATTACGTAAGAAAAAATGTAACTACACTCAAATAATTTAGATGTTTATAGCACTTTGCATTGAAATTTAATGAGAGAAACATTTGTAACAATGCTTAACGCATCTATGTATACATGTATTGATGAGCACATAATGCACACAACAATGGAAAGCATCCACGACATTTGAATGAGTCTGAAATCATGACGAGACTCAACTTGCATTTAATGCTTTGAGGAGACTCAACTTGCATTTGCAGTATTAAATGAAAGAAAACAGGAGAAATAAAGTACTTATGAATAATGCACAATTTTTCAAATTTGTTTTTTAATAAACCTTTTGGCCCATAAATTCATTAGTCATTTCAATTCCAACAAAGTTTTGATGTAAGAATATTTCTTAAGCATCAAATATCATTTGCAAGAATTTACAAAAACATGCGACAAGACACTAAAAAAATATTGCATTGTTAACATGTCTGCACATTATTGCATATAGACACATATCTATATGCACGTCTAAACAAAGTTTACCATACCTATTTTTTTTGCTTGTATGTCTATTTGTAAATAAAATTATGTTTATTGTGCTTGTGTACAGTCTATTTGTAAACTTTTCTAAGATCAATTAATTTTTTTGTTAATGTAATATGAAAGTTAGTTCTATATAAAGCTATTGATTAGATTAGAAATAAGATTTTAATCTTCCTTATGTAATACAAAAACATATTTTTGTGTATAGAACAATGTAATTATATTACAATAAATTCGTAGATGAATCACTAGAAACCTATTGATTTTATTATAAATAAGATTTTAATCTTGTTTATGTAATACAAATAGATATTTTTGTGTATATATATTAAACAAAAAATCATTTGCAAAGATGTAAAGAACCTTATTACGCAAGAAAAAATGTAGCTACACTTAAATAATTCAGATGTTTATAGCACTTTGCATTGAAATTTAATGAGAGAAACATTTGTAACAATGCTTAAGGCATCTATGTATACATGTATGCATGTATACATGTATTGATGTGCACATAATGCACACAACAGTGGAAAGCATTCGTGGCATTTGAATGAGTTTGAAAGCACGATGAGACTCAACTTGCATCTGCAGTAGTAAATGAAAGAAAATAGGAGAAAGAAACTACTTATTAGCAACACATATATCAAAGGGAATCATAAAAATATGGATCCATGTAAACATGTATACATGGATGGATGTGTACATGAGTCCATGTAATTTGGTATGTAAACAAGAATCTATATATGCCTGTGTGCATAAAGTTAGAAATGTTAGAAAAAAATTGCATTTGTAGTATTAAATGAAAGAAAATAGGAAAGATTAATTATTTATTAGGAATGAATATATCGAAGGAATGCATAAATATATGGATCAATGCAAACATTTATGCATGCAACGACATGTACATGAGCCCATGTAATTTGGTATGTAAAAAAGAATCTACATATTCCTGCATGCATAAAGCTAGAAATGTCAGAAACAATTTGCATTTGAAAGATATACAAAAAACATTTATGATCAAAACAAAAGAATAATACATTATTGTTTTCTGAACAAGTGTATAAAGGATATCTAACGATGCATTCGAATGCATGTATACATGTAAATATTTGTTAAATCTGATGATACATTTTAGTCTCCAAGAAACTGTGATATGTGCTCTTAGGTATCTGTAATAAACAGGATATAGAAAAAACATTTTGAAAAGAACTCTTGAATACAACTGGATGTTATGAAAGTTATTTTGAAAGCCCTCAGTGTTTAATTGCATAACCTTGATATTTTCTTCATTTTTTCCTCTGTCTGGTATGGTGTGAATTTTGTTGTGATGGATGAAGGTATATTTCAGCTATAGATAGATAAAGCTATATAAGGGTAATAAAGAAGAATGAGCTATGTAAGGGCAACAAAGAGAGGGAATCGAGAGAATGATAAGATGCAAGTAAGGTATATGAATGCCTTATGAAAAGTATTTGATATGGGAGGCAATGATATGCGACCCTGGAAATGAGAATGAATGGAATGTAAATGGTAGGAATTTATCATTTTTGAGGTACATGCTTAAAATTAAATGCGAGAAATAAAAATTTGAATGAGGGAGCTTGATTGAATGAAAAAGGGAATGCAACAGATTGGTGTGATGCAAGGCAAGAATATAAATGGATTTTGAAATGTATTTGATTTGAGAAGAAAGGACATGGAAGGGTAGAAATGGAAATGAATGGAATCAATAGGGTATGAAGTGATCATTTCTTCCAACAAAGGGTGGAAGAATGTCTAGTTTGTTATTGGTTATGCTTTTTAAAATCATCATAGGGCTGAGTGTCTCAATACAAACACAGGAAAAAGACTCATGTCCCATTTCTCACTCTCCTTCGGACTGAACAAGGTGCCGAGATCCTTGAGGTTCCTCAAAATGCGACAAGAGAAGAATAAATATAAAAATGTAATGATAGTTAAGGATATTACCTTACAATTTATATTGCAATAACTTGAATATGACCTTGAAAAATATTTGAAACCGATAAAATATTTAACAAATAAGAGAGATATATACTTCCTAAAATGAACTCTAAAATAACATATATGATTTTTTCTTGTCTTCATAGTGCCAATATTATTCTGTAATACCACTAGTAATGAATCAAATTGCACAATAAAACAATACAGTAAGAAAAATACTACAAATACTTGATAATAGTAAGTCACTTTCAAGAGACAAGCTCTAAAAGTCTCCAAGAAGAACACAATTCAGAATATGATGATAATAAACTAACTACAAGCTCGTAGAAACACACTACTTATGTCTTAGAAATCACCCAAGCTAATGTAGATTTTAAATATGTAAATATATGTACATTTTGTTTTTGAGCAGCCAACATCTTATATGTAACCATTGGAATGATTAGATTGTCTGTAGTAGAAATGCAAACAGATACATGAAGACGGATCAGCATTACCAAAACTTGTAAAAAAACACAAAATGAAAACAATTAATATGGAAGGCCATGAAACCGAAAAAATGCAAACGATGATGCGCTATAAAAAAATAAATGCATGTATAGAGAAATACGTAGAGCTATTCACAGATATATGCATGGATGCATTGACAGACACAAAAAAATACACAGAAAACAGAATAACATGGACAGATGGAGAAATGAATACATGTATACATGGATCCATGTATATTTGCATATAGCTAAAAATGCATATGTTACATGGAAGGATGTATTCATATAGACATGGAAATATGAATGAAGGCATATATGCATATATGCATGTATGGACAATATGCATGATTGTATGTCAACATACAACTTTTGATTTTTTTATATTGGAAAATTAGCATTTATCTGTTTCTATTTATCATAATAGCTTTATAAATCATTATTGTTATAGAAAATTAGTGAAATGCGATCGCATAGATTGATTAAATAAATTTAAGGAAAGGCATAGTTTATAAAACTAGCAAGTAGAGTGGTGTATGGGACTCCAAGGTTTGCTTGCACCAACTTACTAGAAGACTTCACTCTGCCTTCCACCAAGAACTTGACAACTCTTAGGCTTTGTTTTGACTTAGATCATCAACTAAGCCTTGCTTCAACTCTGTTACAAGAGTCTCAATCCTTGTGCTTAACCTTGGAGGACTTATCACCATTTGAACTTGCAATCTTCTTCCCAACACCTAGAAGGATCTAAGTGCCAACTTCATCATCTTGCTTGAACTAATTGCAGGGGTGCTAGAGGTACTGTCATCATGCATCTCACATCCAAATGGATCCATTTTGGTTAGTATTCAATCTTCTCATTACCCGTTTTCAAGAGTTTGCTTTGGTGAGGCCTAATTTCTAGTAGCCCTTACCAGTCACTTTTCTGCCTTTCTTGCTTAAACTTACCAAGTAACCTAGCAAATAAACTTTATTTCCAGACACCCTTTTTGGACCTTTAAATGTTTCACAGGGTGTCAGACCCCTGTCTCATCCGTACAATGGATTCCTACAATCAAGGGTAGAAAGGGCTAATTGACCTATTTCCTAGGGTTTCACTGCTTTCTCCTTCAAGACTACTGCTAATGGATTGATTGAAGCTTCAATCCTCCTATCTTGTGAAGATCTTGTCTTACCCTACCTGAGACCATGCTACTTCTGTACAGTACTTGTATCCCCTGCCTAAGTTCTTCCAGCTTTCTCTATCAAACTCCTAACTGGACTGTCCTAGCTCGCCTAGGGTTTGATTTTACAAATCTTTGCTCCATTCCCTATACTTCCTACTGCTAAATATTTATAAGTAATTGGCTCCCCTGTCATTTCAATCTAATTTCAGGGAGATCCTATGGTTAGATCTTATGGGGGAGCCATGAGAAGACTGACTGCTCAAAACTACAATTACAAACCTCTAGACTCTAAACTGTGGATTCAAGACAACAAATCTACACTAAGCAACTAGATCACAGAATGAAAGGTACTCAAAACTATTCTAAGAACTCAAATACAATACTAAATCAGTATGTACAGTGCCTTTAATAAATCTGTTTCTCAAGATGCACGGGTAAACACAGGAAATGCAGAAAATTCTCTATTTCTTCACACCAAAATTTGATTACAATGCATACTAACTGTTGTCTACGAGCCATTTTCTTTACATAGATGCCTTTGCCACATTTCAAGGGAAGTTGATCGATCCCTTACTCCTAAATTTCAGGGAATCCAAGACAACTAAGTTGCATGTATCCAAACAATGTTTTCATGCAACTTTGTCATCATCCTACACTTTAGGACCTTAATTTCCTTGATTCCGAGCCAACAACTCCCTCAACTGCCTCTTGGCATCTTTTAACAATGACCATGTGTTTAGAATACATTAAAGGCTCAACACTCACATTAACCTACTAAACTAATTAAAGCAAAAGATGCTTAATAAAGACTAAGCTTTGATGACCTTAGTCCTAGTGACTAATTCATTTATTCCACACACAAACAAGACCTTCTAAGGTCCAAACTAAACACGCTAACACCCTGACTTGGCTAAGTTTAGGTACAAGCCAAAATTGAATATGACAAACTGGAGTTTAGCCTAGGTGCTCCTACACCATCCTCCCCAAAACAAAAGATTTCAATCCACCCTTGGATTGAGCAAGTTGAGATCAATGCCCAACTTCTTGAACTTTGATTCCTTGATCCACACTGCATCTGCATCAAATTGATCATGCCTCTTAATCAGATGTTCTTTGTATTCTTTGGTTCTAGTCCTCTTATAGACCCTGGTATCCAATATCTTGTCAGCTTGTTTGACTATAGTGGAGGGCAGTTTGAGTTCTTCCACATCTTGGATGACTTCATGGAGGGTCTGATCCATGTTTGGTGGTGGTCCTCTATAATGGACTAGATCTGCAATGTTAAAAATAGAGGACAGTCCACTGTCATCTGGTAGCTGCACCTTGAAAGCATTGTTTTCATATTTCTCCAAGATAGGACAGGGACCTATCCACTTCATTTGTAACTTATGAGGAACTCCTTTCTGCAGTCTAGACTTGTTCAAATGCACCATCATCAAGTCTCCAACATTTAGCCTAGGTGCTCCTACACCATCCTCCCCAAAACAAAAGATTTCAATCCACCCTTGGATTGAGCAAGTTGAGATCAATGCCCAACTTCTTGAACTTTGATTCCTTGATCCACACTGCATCTGCATCAAATTGATCATGCCTCTTAATCAGATGTTCTTTGTATTCTTTGGTTCTAGTCCTCTTATAGACCCTGGTATCCAATATCTTGTCAGCTTGTTTGACTATAGTGGAGGGCAGTTTGAGTTCTTCCACATCTTGGATGACTTCATGGAGGGTCTGATCCATGTTTGGTGGTGGTCCTCTATAATGGACTAGATCTGCAATGTTAAAAATAGAGGACAGTCCACTGTCATCTGGTAGCTGCACCTTGAAAGCATTGTTTTCATATTTCTCCAAGATAGGACAGGGACCTATCCACTTCATTTGTAACTTATGAGGAACTCCTTTCTGCAGTCTAGACTTGTTCAAATGCACCATCATCAAGTCTCCAACATGGAACTGCACTTCTCTTCTATGCTCATCCACCTTAGTCTTATGCTTCATGGTATTTTCTGCCAATGTTTTTCTGACTGTATCATGAATTTCCTGCATTGCATAGGCAAAATCATCAGCATATCCACTTCCATTGACTCCATCCTTCAACTCTCTCAGCTCATAAACACCTCTAGGATGTAGTCCATAGACAATTTCAAAGGGAATCTTCCCTGTTGATCTATTTACAGTGTCATTATAGGCATATTCAGCTTGCCCAATCAACTGATCCCATTGTTGACCATATTCCTTGGTCAAGCATCTTAAGAGGTTTCCAAGTGTCCTATTCACAACTTCGGTCTGACCATTAGTTTGGGGATGGTATGCAGACCCAAAGGATAAATTAGTGCCCAATCTTTGCCAAAGAGTATTCCAAAAATGACTCATAAACTTAGTGTCTCTGTCTGATACAATGCTGATTGGTAATCCATGAATCCTTACTATCTCTTTGAAGAAAAGAGAGGCTATTTGACTGGCATCATTGGTTGTTTTACATGGCACAAAGTGAGCCATTTTGCTGAATCTGTCTACAACAACATAAACACTATCCATGCCTTTCCTTGTCTTGGGTAATCCAACTACAAAGTCCATACTCAAGCATTCCCATGGCCTAGTAGGGATAGGCAGTGGTTGGTATAGGCCTGCATTTGAAGAAGTACCCTTGGCCTTTTGACACACCACACAATTCTCCACATACCTCCTGACATCTAGGTTCATCCTTGGCCAAAAGTAAAACCTTTGAACTAGTTCCTGAGTTTTGGTGATCCCAAAATGACCACTCAATGCACCATTGTGCTTTTCTTGTATCAAGTTCTCTCTAATAGAACCTCTAGGAACACATAACTGATTCCCTTTAAATAAAAGTTCACTTTACAAAGTATATTCAACATATTTACTATGAAAGTGATTCTTGTATTCAACACATACCTTATAGATGTCTGCAAAATCTTCATCATCTGCATATAGATCCTTGAAATGATCTATCCCCATGCTCTTCAACTGAATCTCTTGAATGGTGAGGACTCTTCTGCTCAAGGCATCTGCCACTTTGTTGAGAGCTCCTTTCTTGTGCTTGATATTGAAGGTGTAAACTTGCAAGTACTCCACCCATTTCATGTGTCTGTGACTCAACTTCTCTTGTGAATTCAGGAAACTGAGTGCTTGGTTGTCTGAATACACTATGAATTCCTTGGGAAGCAAGTAATGCCTCCATTTTCTTAAAGCTTGGACCAATGCATACATCTCAAGGTCATAAGAAGAATGCTTCTTCTTGGCTTCACTTAACTTCTTTGAATGAAAATCCACCGACCTGCCCTCTTGACTGAGAACAACTCCAATAGCCACATTGCTTGCATCACACTCAATGATGAATAGCTTCTCAAAGCTTGGTAACACCAAAATAGGTTGGGTAGCTATCTTTTTCTTCAGCAACTCAAAACTTTTGTTAGCTTGCTCATTCCATACGAACTTGGTTTTCATTCCTCCTTTTATGGTATCCAACATAGGAGCACAAATAGCACTAAACTGTCTTATAAACTTCCTATAGTATTGAGCAAGATCATGGAAGCTTCTTATCTCTATTGCTGTCTTTGGAGTGGGCCAATTGAGGATGGCTTCCACTTTGCTGCTATCCATCTTCAAGTTGCCGTGTGATAGCACAAATCCAAGGTACACCAGCTTTGTTTTGATGAACTCACACTTTTCTAAGTTGATCATCAACTTCTCCTCCTGCAGCCTCTTGAAAATCAACTCTATCTGTTGGAGGTGCTCTTCTCTTGTTCTACTATAGATTAGTATATCATCAAGATACACCATTACAAATTTTCCAATGTAATCTTTGAGGATTTCATTCATGAGTCTCATGGATGTGGAGGGGGCATTAGACAGTCCAAATGGCATAGCTAGCCACTCATAGAGACCCTCATTGGTTTTGAAAGTTGTTTTCCACTCATCTCCCTCATGTATCCTAATTTGGTGATAACCACTATTTAAATCTATCTTGGTATAGTACCTAGCTTCACCTAGACAATCCATGAGATCTTCAATCCTAGGGATAGGGAACCTATACCTGATGGTTATCTTGTTTATTGCCTTGGAATCAGTACAAATCCTCCATTCTCCTCCCTTTTTAGGTGCTAAGATAGTGGGTACTGCACATGGACTAATTCTCTTTCTAGTCAAACCTTGGTTTAGGAGTTCTTGAATCTGCCTAGCTATTTCCTCATTTTGTTGAGGTGCCATCTTGTAGGCTGCTTTGTTTGGTAGGGTAGCTCCTGGTATCAAGTCTATCCTATGACTTATGGCTCTCTTAGGGGGTAATGTTGCTGGTTGACCACTACTTACAATGCCTTCATAGGTCTGCAACAATTTTTGTATCTCCTTAGGTAGCTCTGGTTTTTCAACTGCTTTCTCTTTGCTCACCTCTCTTGGCTTGATCATCACTACATAGCCAACTCCTTCTCATTCTTCCAAGGCTTCTAAGAACTCTTTTTCACCAACCATGAGCAGTTTAGAACCTACTATCTACACCTTTGTATCTTCTAGCAAAGACTAAATTTTGAAGGTTACCTTATCTTTCTTGAAAGTATAGGAGTTCTTTGCTCCATCATGCACAGCTTGGTGGTCAAATTGCCATGGTCTACCTAGGAGCAAGTGACATGCATCCATAGGTAGCACATCACACAAATTTTTTTCCTTGTACCTACCAATTGAGAACTCCACCCATGCTTGTTCATTCACCAGGACATGTTGACCTTTATTGAGCCATGTGACCTTGTAAGGATTGTTGTGGGGTATCCTTGTCAACTTCAACTTGCTGACTGTCTCCTCTGACACAATATTGTCAGTAGACCTTGAGTCAATGATGACTCTACACACTTTCCCCATCATCTTGCACTTTATCCTAAACAAGGACCTCCTTTGGCTTGGTTCTTCTTTCACCAGTTCCTTGATCAAAGTTCTCCTCATCATGAGGTTCTCACCTTCCTCTGAATTGAGTGGTACCTTAGGATGTTTATCTGCTGAAGCTATCTCATCATGAACCAGGTTAGTTCTCTTATCACCTCCATGAGAAGTACTACCTTTCTCTAGACATCTATAGGCCGGGTGTCCCAATTGATTGCAGTGGTAACATTTCATATTGGTGAAGTAGTTACCTCTTCCTTGTCCACCACTTCTTCCTTTGGAGCTGGAGCCTCTTCCTCTACCACCTCTACTAGAGCTTCCTTCTTGCTGCTTAGAGTATCTGAATTCTCCTTGGGCCCTTGGTTCTGAACTTCTTCCACCATAACCTCCTCTTTGTCCTCTGCTATCTTTCCCTTTACCTCTACTTTTGGGGTTTTGCTCTTGCTTCTTTTTGCCTTTCTCCTCTATCTTCAAGGCCATTTGATAGCATTGGCAGATGGTTTTGAAGTTCACTAAGCTCATGTCTTCTTGGATAGACCACTTAAGCCCATTCAAGTACCTTGCTAGCTTGATGCTTTCATCTTCAACCACCTTTGATCTTAGGCATAATTTTTGAAACTCCTCGATGTAGTTGGATATCCATATCTTTTTTCCTAAGATTGTGTCTTCTCCTATGCAACTGAACTTCATAATCATCAGGTAGATAGGTCTGCCTTATCTTAGTTACCATTCCTGTCCATGTAACTATGGGACCCTTGCCCTCTTTCTCTCTTTCTGTTTGCACAAACTTCCACCATGTGAGAGCTGCTCCTCTCAATCTTGACTTGGCCACCTTTACTTTTTGGGCCTTTGTTATACCATCACATTCAAAGTGATTTTCAATACTCTCAATCCAGTCCACAACTGAATCAAGGTCCATTTGTCCACTAAATAGTGGCACACCTTCCAATGCTTTGCCACTTAAGGCCTCCAGTGCCTTCAAGAAGGGCTCTTCAGCAAGAACAGGGTCAGGCTTTGGAGCTTCCTCCTCTAAGTCCTCTTCTTTTTCCTTTGCTTCCTGCTCTTCCTTCTGTTCTATCTTATCCTTCACTTTGTCTACTGTTTCATGGACTTCATCCAAGAGCTTCTCCATTTGAGACAACCTTTCTCTTAGCAACCAGTTGTCTTCCTCTTGCTCTTCTATCTTTTTAGCCAACTCAACATTAGTCACCATGGTTCTTTCCTCTGGTGTGTTCTCTCCTACTGACTCAGTGGGCTGCAACATCAATCACAATCCTTGATCAAACAAAGGCTCTGATACCAATATGGTGTATGAGATTCCAAGGTTTGCTTGCACCAACTTACTAGAAGACTTCACTCTGCCTTCCACCAAGAACTTGAAAACTCTTAGGCTTTGTTTTGACTTAGATCATCAACTAAGCCTTGCTTCAACTTTGTTACAAGAGTCTCAATCCTTGTGCTTAACCTTGGAGGACTTATCACCATTTGAACTTGCAATCTTCTTCCCAACACCTAGAAGGATCTAAGTGCCAACTTCATCATCTTGCTTGAACTTCTTGCAGGGGTGCTAGAGGTACTGTCATCATGCATCTCACATCCAAATGGATCCATTTTGGTTAGTATTCAATCTTCTCATTACTCATTTTCAAGAGTTTGCTTTGGTGAGGCCTAATTCCTAGTAGCCCTTACCAGTCACTTTTCTGCCTTTCTTGCTTAAACTTACCAAGTAACCTAGCAAATAAACTTTATTTCCAGACACCCTTTTTGGACCTTTAAATGTTTCATAGGGTGTCAGATCCCTGTCTCATCCATACAATGGATTCCTACAATCAAGGGTAGAAAGGGCTAATTGACCTATTTCGTAGGGTTTCATATGTGGCCAACATAGGTGAACAAATACATATGTGCATGTTGTACATGCACACATGTATAGATGGATGCATAGACACATGTATACAGAGAGAGATAGATATGTTACATAGAGAGCTATGGAGATACATGGATGCGTAGAAAAATGCATATATGCATCTGCAAATGGGCAGAGACAAAGACATATACATAGGTGCATGAGTCCATACATGCATATATACATGTATCCATGCAAGATATATATAGATATACTAATAGGTGCATGTATACATAGTCACATATATACATGAATCATTATATAGATGGCTGTATCTGAGGATAGATAGATAGACAATGACATGTAGTAAAAGACACATTACTTATTGCATTCCCTGGAAGCATATTTTCCTGAGGAGTTTTGAAAAATAGTTCACTTGCCTTATAAATGCTTTTGTATTTTACATGTCTACCTATGAGAACAATAACCATGATATCTGACAGAATTTAAATGCTTGGTGGCAGAAAATAGGTTTCGATAGCATCCTTTTGTCTATCTCTGTGCAAATGAAAATTTGTATTGTGCTATGGTAAATTGTCTAGTGCATTAGGTACTTTAAAGCGCAATTTTTTGGATGTTGCTCTTGTTCTAGGTCTGATTCTTTTTCGCGGGTTATAACTACCTATTGTTGTATTAGTTTCCCATTTTTTCTTCTACAAATGAATGAATATGTAAACAAATAATCATATATAATAGTTTTTCTTTGATGAGTTTTGTCAAACAGTTCACCTATTTTCTGTATGCTCCCATTGTTTGCATTTATGCCTATGGGGACAATAATCACGACTTTTAACAAAATCTCTCTATCCTTTATGCTTTGATGACAACGGAAAAGCTTAAAGCAACACACTGTCAACTTATTCTTTGAAAGCATAGCTAAAGGTACATAATTCAGATGCAAAATTATTGAATGGCATGTGACTAAAGAGGAGGCTGTTTGGATTTCTAATTAGTCTTTGAATATATAACAATTAAAAGAGAGAAATAAGTATAATTATTCTTGGGCACATTTCACATTAACGAGCTACTTGATACATGTATCCATAGATACATGGATGTGGACATCTATCATGGTATCCATAGATGCGTAGATACATGTATCTATGAATAGATGTATCCATAGATACATCGACACATATATGGATAGATGCCTGTATACATATGCACATAGAAGCACATATACATATATGCATGGATGCATCTATAGGTAAAAGAATACATAGAAACATAGTTGCATGGATAGATAGATGGATGCATAGTTGGATACATAAATGCTTAAATATGCATGTATGGAAATATTCATGGATTGCATATGAAGTCGCATAGATACACATATCCATGGGTGCATTTATACATAGATGCATGTATTGCAGTAGACATGGATGCATGTATATGTGTATCTCTGGGCAGGATGCATGTAAATAGAAGAATTTTGTCAAATGCCATAGCTATCGTCCTCATAGGCACATATGCAAAAAATGGAAGCATATAAAAGGCAAGCGAAGTGTTTGAAAAAACTCATGGAATAAATGTGGATGCATGAAATGTTGTTTGAAAGGGACTATGTAAAAACCCTTTTGTCTATTTTGTTGACTGCATGGGAGCCCTGTAAAGACTATATATCTTCAATTGTTGTAGAGCTGTGCCATAGAGAGAGCTTTAGAACCAATGTGTTATTAACCTGTGCTGTAATGAGAAGTTTGGAACAATGTAAACCTAAATTGTGCAATTGTAGAAAAATTTTCAATAAAAGAGTTCAAAGTGAGTTTCTAGAATGAACCTTTTTCTTTGTTCACAATTGCGAAATGCAAGTAGGGTTTCATAGTGCTTTAAGGCATTCTTATAGTTTGATTATAAATTGATATTTTAAACTACTTTTAGTATTATCTATTTGAATTTCTTGTTGAAATGAGAAGGTTTCATCTGTGTCTGATAGGAATTATGTGGAAACCCTCTTGTCCATTTTACTTCATGAATGTGAGCCCTGTAAAGTTTGTATATTTTTTATTACTACAAAGCGGTCCCATAAAGAGAGCTTTGGAACCAAAATTATGTCAATGTGTGCGATAATGAGAGTTTTCTCCTTGAACCTTGTTATATATTCAAAGACTAATTAGCAATCCAAACAGTGTCCCCTTTAGTCAGATGCCATTCAATGCATTGAGTTTGCATCAATGAATTATGTACCTTCAACCACTAGTTCTAATCAAAGTATGCATATGGATTCAGAATCAAAAGCTCTTTCCGGTGAACCCATGTTTAATTTGCCTATGCATTTTCCTGGAATGATTTTTAACTGGGAGCATTGGCCAATCACATTTCAACATATAACATATTACTTTATTCTTTGTATAGTTTGAATTTGGAGAGCTAACTTTAATATTGGAAGATTAGCATTTATCTATTTTTCTATTCGTCTGAGTAGCTTTATAAATCATTTTTGTTTTAAAAATTCAGGAAAATGCGAACGCATAAAATGATTAAATAAATTTAAGCAAAGGCATAGTGTAAAAGTTGATAGCTAGAGGTACGCAATCCATGAATGTAGATTTAATGCATTAAAATATTAGGAAAATGTGAGTGCAATGCATGAATGCAAATTAAATGCATTAAATGGCATCTGGCTAGAGGTGAATGCGCTGGAATGGCTTGGTGGCCACACGTGGGCAGGGTACTTTGGTCATTTAATATAGAGATAAGCCACTTGCTATGCATCTCTATTACTTTCTATGTGTTGTTTTTGTGTTCTATGAGCCTGTGTTCTAGAAACCTAAAGCCTACAATTGCTTTGAGATTTTTTGCTATGAAGAAAGCATAAAGGATAAAGGAATTTTGTGAACTGTTATAGTTAATGTGCTCATAGGCACATATGCAAAATATGGAAGCATACACAAGGGAAGCAAATTGTTTGAAAAAGCTTCTCAAAGAAATGTGGTCCCATGGAATGCAATAAGTGTTCATAATGGGCACTTTGGTTTTTACATGTTAACTTTTTCACATAATGCAATTTGACATGAAGAATGTTGAAGCCATGACATGAACAATAGAACTATTTAACACTGAACTCTATGCCTGTAATAATTATTGCAAAATCTGTAAATGCCATAGATGAAATAATATGAATAAAATTTTAGTTTCTGCTTTTCTTGAAATGCAATGAAAAAACTGCTATAAAGGCATAACACAAGGTTGTGTAACATATTGCCACTCCTGTTTCTAATTTCTTTGGACACGAATGCTTTACATATTTGATTGCAATAGTAACATGTCTACGAAAATGTAACAATAAAGATCATAAATAAGTAGTTTTAAGTCTGAGTATATATGTAGCTTGAAACATATAAGCTCAATTTGGCATTAATGAAAACAATTGCTGTCTACGGTGAAAGAGCTAATTAGTGTTCCTATATGCGATATCCATAGAACAGAATAAATTGCTACAAGGCTAGAGTGGCACATCCATAAATGCATGGACGCATGTATAAGCAATTGCATACAGGGATACATAGAAGCTTAGATGAATACATGCATACATGAAAATGTGCATATGAGCATATGGACATGAAGACATATATACATGTAAATATGCATATATGCAGTGAAAGCAACAAATGGATTTCTCTATATAGGGATGTACTTTATACATTGGAATGCGTGATGGAAAAGTGACTATAAAGTAGAATGCATAAAAGCAGTGTCAAGACTTGGTTGCATTAACAACATAGAATGAAAAAAGCCAGAAGAAAATAACTATTTATTGCCTCAAGTAACTTGTTTATGGGTTTGGAGTGTGCAACTATAACAACTTCTACTCAGTGACCATAAACTCTTGAAAACATAACAAATAAAGAACAAATATTGGAAAAGCTAGAAATGACAAAATGCAAAAAGAAACATTTAAACTATATAGTTTGAATGGCATTATGCATGGAGAGCTAATAATTATTGAACATATATGTCAGATGTACATAGAGAACCAGTGTCTTCGTAGGTGCAAAAAAATAATTAGACTTTCAGATGTCCATATTCGAGAAGACTTTAACATAGTAACCTATAAAAGTGTCTAAATGTATAATAGCAATAGAGTATTTTAAAACTAAAGATGTCTTTAACATGCCAAAACCAGTGAAATGTCTTAGAGCATGGAAAGGCGAAAAAGTTAAAGTCTGAACAATGTAAATCTGTACTCCTGTATTCCTAGTTTCCTGTAAAGCCAAGAAAATGCTACGTATTAGAAACATAGTTTGTATGGATGGTGATTTGAGGTGCTAGTTCACAAGAGAAAAAGTTTACATATGAATGACTTTTTTACCTTTTGGTGATGTTTCCTGTCTATTTTCCAATGCAAATGGCTTCAACAATGACATTGTTTTGGTCAAGGCTAAAATGTCCTTCAACGCTGAAGTCCCGTAGGATGAATATCACTGCTGACTTGTCTTTGATATAGTCTTCATAGCTGAGGCTTTGCAGTTTGGGAAATAGACGGTGCATGGTGACCTGGTCAATTGAAGACTGAATTGTTTGATTGTCATAAGTTGTAATGATAGTTTTAAGTTGCAAACAAAATGTATAATTGACTTGTTGGTTGCACTGTTTGCAGTGAGCAGTTTTTTCTTGGAGTGTGCCATAGCCAGTGAATTTGCATTTGCATTTTGGACAACATGCATGAAATAGATTGGAAAATGCATTTGCTGCTTTTAGAGTACCAGAAACCTATAGAATATGGTTCTAAATTGTTAGAGGAAACAAAAAATACAGGTTTGGATGCGATAGTTAAAAAAAAAATGATTGTCGTTACCTTAAAAGTTGAATGTAGTAGGTTGTTGAGTTTTTCCAAGCTTCTTTTGTCATTCAAGTTATAGATGAATGTTGACCGACATGTGTGAAACGTGTTCTTTTGATCTATTTTTCTTACAATATTCTTGAAAAGCATTGTAGGCATTTTATTTGTATGTAATTGGTCTTCAATTGCAAAGTATTGTTGCTCATATTTTGACTGTAATAGCACCTGCGATTCAATGAGAGAATTAGATTTTGTTATAAAAATTGTTATAGAGACCACTATGGAACAAGAAAAGGTTGACACTGAAAGAACAGGGAAAAGTTTTGTAGACTGAAATACCTGTGCTCTGTCTATGTCACTTTGGCCATCTTTGATGTCAACTGTAAATTGGGTACCCATTTTCTTGGCACCAACTACTAGCGCAGCTATTGTGCCAGCTAGGTACTCATTTATAGTTGTTAGCAGCTGGCTGATAGTCATACTTGGAATGAATTTGTACTCTTGACAGAGGCATGGGATGTTTTCAGTGGTGCTTATGTCTGTTAAAATCAAAATGCAATCACAGTCACCTCTGTCGTAATCTATCCTAGGTGCAACTTGGAAATCTAAGATTGAGATAGCTGACCCCGAGACTATTTTAGGCTCATGTTTATACACAAGGTTTCCACTAACATTTAACGTGATTGTCATTTCTGCTTTGTGATCTGTTAAATCAGCACGCAACATTTCCCGTGTTTTGTTGGCCTTATCCAATGTTGCTTTTTAGACAACAAGCACATCACCTTGGAAGGTGTCTCCATCTCTTTTTACATTTAGCTGTTTGATTGAAACAATCTTAGGTTTCTTGACTCTTGTCCTACAAGGAACAAGGATAATGTCAATTGAATGCTAATTTAATATTAGCAAGGTGGGCAAATGGCGGTGCAATGAAGAACCAAGCACTTTACCGTTGTGATGACTCTTCCTGTGCAATTTTCACTTGTTTTTCCTATCTTTTTGATACATCTTTTGGCGTCCTACAAAGAATTGGAACAATGTTATTTGAATATTTGTGATTTGGTTGAATGAGTATGAACGAATAATACTATGAGTGCTTTACCGTTGTGCTGATTCTTCTTGCGTGGTTTGTATTTGCTTTGACTTTCTTTTAGTTTCATCCATAGATCTCCTGCAAATAATGGATATAGCATTGAAAAAGGCATTGGAAAGCATAAAAGTGATATAAGGCTATAAGTTCTATAAAGTTGAATTTGTCTGCTGGGCAATATGCAATTTTAGGAAAATTGGATTGTGATCAGTCCAATATGCTTCTGATTTATAGATAGAGCATATATTTGTAGTTGTGTTGGACCAAATGCGGTCAATGACTGACTTGCCCATGTTGTGTTGTTGGTCCAACATAAATTGTATATTGTTCTGCTGCATATAACTGTGAAGTATTTTTTTGCTTTTGCTTTCAGAAAACATGTTCACATTAAAATCGCCTAAAATGTATAACATGTTTTCTGAATTTGTGGATGCAATAATTATTTGCAAGATTGCAATTACTTTGTCTATGGCAGTTGCAGGTCTTGCATATATATTACAAACATTGAGTTCATTGTTAGATAGCATTATTGTTGATGTGATGGCTTCAATATTTGATGTTTCATGTTGTTTTGATTTTGAAAGGAATAGATGTTTCCTGGTTAAAGTTGCTATGCCATATATGTTATGCACAAAGAAGCTATCAAAATACTGTAGCAAGATATTTAGCTCAAATAGATGCATATGTGTTTCTTGGAGACACAAGATATCAGATTGCATTATGGCATAGTCATTGACAATGTCTTCTGCATGTGCTTTCAAGCTATGAGTGTTCAATGTACATAGGAGCAAATGTGATTTGTTTTCTGAACATGTGTTTTGGTTATCAAATTGCCATTGTGCACATGTCTGGAGACGAGACATTTCTAGTTGTATTTTGTTTTTAACTTTAAAATTTTTTGTAGTTAGAGGTTGTAACAAAAATAATGATTCTACTGATTTTGTTTGTGATAGAGCTGCATAGGTTAGCCCATGCTGTCTAATGCCTATGGGATCAAAATCCAAGGCCTCCATTGTTAATCCTTGGGATTGATGTATGGTTCGTGCACATGCTACTTGTATTGGGAATTGTTTTCTAATTGTAATTTGCTTCTTTGTTGTTATTTTCTGGTTTGGCCTAGCAATGCATTGTATAGGCACCCAATCTTTGTTAATGATAGTAGAATAGCATTGTGCTAGTTTTGTGCGTTGATAATGTTTGATTGATGGGTCATTAAATTTAATCCAGACAATATCAATATTGTTTTGTGTTGTATATGCTTTAAAAATTCCATTTGAACCGTTGACGAGGCCATCTTGAACATTGTAATTGCCTGCATAAAGTTCAACAAGAATGTTTGGTTTTAAGCATATTTGTGATGGAAGTGTTGTTGTGTGACTGTATACTCATATTGCATTAAGGTCCTCCTCAAGTTCATCTATTGCATCTAGCACTATCATTTGGGTTGGAATGATTGATAGCATTTTGTTGTTATGTGCTTGAACATCAATTCTCCTATAGAAAAGGTGCGGAAGCAATGGATCAAATGGTACAGGACGAAAGAAATTTTTGTTGAGATAGTCTATGTCATGAGTTGTCTGAATGCCTACTCGTAGTCTATTAAGGATTGAAATAAATATTTCATCTTTTTGTCTCATTGTAGTCACCAATGAATAGCATTTTATATGGTCTTTCCAAAAACTATAAGGCATTAATTCAATTTGAGTAGGCCTATTTTCAAAAACCACAAAGTCAAGGATAGGTTGTGCCTGGTAAAGGTCACCACAAAATATTATATCAAGGTTTCCAAAGTATACTGTAGGCATTTGCATTATGTCTCGTAGTCTTCTATCAATATACCGTAGGAATGTTGAGCCAACCAATGATATCTCGTCTATAAGAAGTATACGCAATTGATCATAGTGCTTTGACATAGTGTCAAGCACTTCAGTGTTCAGTTGCAAGAATTCTGATGTGTTAAAAGGTATGTGAAATGTTGAATGTAATGTGAATCCCCCTATGTTGTATGCTGCTTTACCTGTATATGCAGTTAATAAGCCCTTGGGTTTGTCTGGATTATTGTCAATAGAATTGCTATACATGTGAATGAGAGCTTGGTAGATGGCCTTTGCTGTAAAAGTCTTTCCTGTTCTAGCTCCCCCAGTCAAAAACAAGTGCAATGGATTTTGTGGATTTTTCATCTTTTTTATGAGAACATCTTTAACAATTGCTTGTTGTTCTTTATTTAACATTCATCTTAACTTGTAGTATTCATTGTTATCTATAATTTGTGGGTGCTTTGCAATTTCAAATCCATTGGAATGCATGGTATTTGGGTTAGAACGACCTATGTTTGGAAGGTCTGTTTGTATGTCATATAGTTCTTTCTGGTGAAGCTTTGCTTGCATTGCTAGGTCAATGAGCTTTTCATCTTCAACATATTGAAGATCATTTATAGCTTTGTCAATGTCACCCCATGCGGAGTTTGTGCTGTGGATGAACTTTGCACTATTTGTTTGAATGGTTTCTCCATGGTACATGTATGCATGTTCCCAAGAGTCAAAGTTTTGTTTGAGTGTATGCTCATTAATGGTAAATGGAACATAGAGAACCAATTGCTCTCTATAATGATTCTCTATATCAAAGTGTTTGTTGAAATTGATAAACCAAACCACATTTGGTTTGGCCTTTGGTTCAATTGTAGCTCCATATTTGTTGTATCTTGAAACAAATTCTGCAAGACATATGTTCACCATTGTTTTAGGACGTTTTAAATAGTAGTCTATAATAGATTTCGCAAGAACATTTTCTAATTCGTCTGGCTCATTGCTCAATTGTTTAACAGATTTTAGTATAAATGTGTGATCATTGTCAGATCGTGTATCAATGAATATACATTTTCTTGAATTGTAGTTTAATGGAAGTGACAAAACAATATGTGCAGCTTGTTGTGATGACATTTGTTGCAAGTTAAGCATGGCATTTCCAAGTTTACTCACCATTCTTATTGCATCAATATTGTCTTGCTTGTGGTCTGTACGTATTCTTTTGAATGCATATGTCATTGACTTGTCTACTTTTGCAATATATGAGCTACAATACATTGTAGCAACATATGCATTGAGGACAAACTGTGCATCTATATTAGCCTTCCAAAGATCTGGAATTTTCCTTGAAAAACTATTGTTCCATATTTGTGATGGTTTTCTTTGTAAAAAAAGCGTGGGCCTGTTTAATGTTGAGCTCAAAGCTTCAATGTATTCATTGTCAGTTAAGTTTATTTCTTTCAAGAACATTTGAAAAGTGAATGTTTTGTCATAGTTTTCTTTTTGGAGTTTTACAAATATGTCAGTGGCATTTGCAGTTATCGCTTTAGTCTTTTGGAGTATTGGTAAAAGTATAGTTGACTTTTGCATTGGTGGAAAAGGAAAATTGTATCTACAAAGTCGTTTTCTTGATCTCTTGCATTTCTTTGTATGATGATGTTTGTGTAGCATTGCTAAAGTAGGTTCCAAATTTTCGGTATCACAAGTAATATACTTATCAACAAAAGCTATGATGTCCACATTGTTATCTTCTATGTAGATTGGTGCATTTTTAACCCATATGAGGAAATGATCATGTTCATTTCCTCGATTTTGGAACTCAGTGACTGAGAAGTAATCAATGACATTTCCAAAGAAAGAGTCATCTATAAGTATCAATTTTTTTATTGCATTTATTCTATGTTTATAGTAACATGCACAAGTGATAGGGTCTTTCTTGATTAGTTCAAATTTGTCAATGTGTGTTGGGCCATTAGATCCTTGAGGGTTTTGTGCTGATTGGTGTAGATTGTGCAGCTCTTGTAATGTTTGAATTAGTGGATCCCAATTTTGCTCAGCACTAGTGAAAGTGTAGAAAAATGTCGATGGTCCTAGTTTTCGAATCATAGCAAATACATTTTTCTTAAGTTGTTGTGAATAGTCTGGAGAGATTCTTATTCTTTTGAAATCAACATATCCAATATCTGATTTAAGAATTTTTTCTAGATTTGGTTTGTGTTTAACGTCTTTTGCAAATAGCTTTCATCCTTTTAACTAGCCTTTTCAGATTCTTATTGTCATTGTAGAGAGTACTTGTTGTATTAGTACCTTAATAGCTTTGAAAAAAATGTTTGTTGTATGATATGCAAATTGTCTTTGTGACTGTAAGAGCTCCCAGCATACTATTTTCTGATATGTAAAGTTTTTTACAATGTCATTATCACGTGGTTTGCCAAAGAATAAAGTTGGGAAATTCATTTCTTCAGCATACATGTCCTTAAATATTCTGATTAGATACTTGTCCTCTGCAGGTGCAATTTCAATAATCTTGTCTTCCATGTTACGGATACTTTTAGACTCAGTAAATCCATGTATCAATGTTTCTGATGGGTTTTCATTTTCTATTTCACTATCTGATTCTGTTTCACTTGTATTTTGTGGACTATTGTCTTCGTTTTCTTGAGTGCATTAGAGAACTTCTTGCCAATCTTGGTTTATGTGGACTTTGTGTATTTTGTATAATGGTGTCCTTGTTAATTGAGTCAAAGCTTGCATGATGACATTTGGGCGCACCATGCCTTTTTGAAATGCATTTTTGTATTGTAAGCGCCTTTTCAATGAAACAACAATTGTTTGTGTGTTGTTAATTGATTGTGGTAATGCTCTTTGTACAATGTTCATGTCAATAGGAACATTTATAATAGAATCTGTTAGGCCTATTTGAGACCTTTTGAACCCCAGTTCCCAAATATGTGCAAATGCAATTCTAAGTGAGACAAGTCATTCTTCTAGCTGAGTTAAATTTTGCACATAGCACAATGGTCTATTAGTTCTTATTTTCTGTGGGGTAGCATACTTTGGAATAGTGGACTGTTTTAATGCAAAGTAGCATACATGGCATATGAAATATGTGAATGGTAAGGAATCTGATTGTAGTAGCTTATAGTATAGTTCTTTTTTTTTTTCTTTGAATGTCCTAATGTCCTTGTGGAAACAGAGCACTTGGAAAATTGCACATGGGTATTTTGGTGTATCTTGTATTGCTGTTTTATAAATTTCTATTGGTGACAATGTTTTTGTTTTCTTTAGACTGGTAGGTATACTTTCTTTTTGTTTTTCTTTTCTAATCAAGTTCTTTAGGTGTTTAAGTCTTATTGTTGATTTATGTTTAAAATTGTTTGCTATGAAAAATGGTATCAAATTCTTCTTGATTTTTGGCAAAGCATGTGTCTTGTTCAAGTAAGTAATTTTGTATTGTGGATGACTTCTGATCAACTTTTTAAGTTGGAGTAAGATTGTTGAGCATTGGTGAGTTAGATTTTGGGCTTTGATTCTTAGAAGCGGCTCAAAATGTCCAGCCAAAGGGTTTGTATCATGGAACAATATAGAGACTGATTCTGTATATCGAGAATCATTGAAATCTAAGTACTTTCTTGATGTTGTCAATGACCAGAGGCTTATTTGTATTTTCAACCATTTGGATATCCAGTGAATGCAGAACAAGTCACCCCACAATCCACATTCACTATGGTCTGTGCATGGTCTTGTAGACAATCGCATTCTGCGGAAGTATGTTTCTTGGTCATGTACTTTTTGCAATGTATATAAAGTATTAGGATTTAGTTCAGTGTTATATGATTTAATTACTTCTTTGTCCTTATTTTGAAGACAAGTTAGGTAATGATCTATAGCTCCATTTCATAATTGAGTTGAGGTGTACTGATTGTTAAGTAGTACTTGAAGAGAGTCAAACAAACAATCACCAGCATTGTATGCAAATGTGCTTAATCTATAGAGGCCTTCAGCCCTAAGGGCATTGTCAATGTTTGATATCCGAGGATACTTTGTGCATAGTTTTTTAATTTCATGTGAAACTTTGGGCTTTTTTGAAGTTGCGTTTTGTGTTTCAATGTTTAACAATGGTTCGAAGTGTCCACTTAAAGAATTTATGTCATGAAATAGTATAGAGACTGATTCTGTGTAGTCAGAAGTATTGAACTGTAAGTACCTTCTTGCTATTGTTCTTGACCAAAGGCATATTTGTATATTCAACCATTTGGATATCCAGTGAATGCACAATAAGTCACCCCACAATCCACTTTCAGTGCAATCTGCCTGTGGCTTTGCAGATAATTGCATTCTACAGAAATATGTTTGCGGATCATGTACTTTGTGCAATGTATATAGAGTATCAGGATCTAGCTCATAGTTGTATGATTTTATTGCTTCTTTGTCCTTGTTTTGAAGGCAACTCAAAAAGTAATCTATAGCTCCGTTTTGTAGTTGAATTGATGTGTAGCGATTGTTAAGCAGTAGTTGTAATGAGTCAAACAAACAATCGCCAACATTATATGCAAAAGTACTTAATCTGTAAAGCCCTTCGCTCTTAAGCGCGTAGTCAATATTTGATATTTGGGGGCACTTTGTCAATTCATAGGTGTCAACGTCTATCATTTTCTTTGTTTCTTTTGTATCCTAATGTGTTTGAGAATAGCAAATGTTATGTATGAATAGTATCAAACGCTATCATCTAGATTACAAAATCTATAGTTTTATCCTATGTTGCCTATGCGCTTTTACTCAATAGCATTGTATAGTATTAATCATGTTGTCGAGCATCTTGGAAGATAATAATCTCTATATATGTTGGAAAATGGATCTTGAGTAGTAGCAGAAGCCTACATGACATATTATTTTTTAGAAGCACAAGGGAAAAATAGTATTAATTCTTCAACCTGACCTTGTCATCCACTATCCCCCACCAGGATTGTATGTACTTATTCCTGTTACATTGAAAAATTGGATAAATGAGTACAATGCATGATGTATACTTTCAATTCCACAAACACAAAACAATATTTTCAGGTGGCTTTGTTTACATGCAAGAAATGGTGGATAAGAATATTTTTTGCTCACATTGTCAATCTGAGGCTATGGTCTTCAAATGTTTTGTGTACTTGGATTCCTTTGTTTCTATGTACTTCTAAGTGACTGATTTTCTCAAAGAGAAAATGATTTTAAAAGCTATTCACATAAACATGAATTAAGTGGCATGTAGGGAATAGTTTCATAAATCATTTCTATTTTTTTAAAATCAGGGAAATGCAAAGACATTGATTGATCAAAGAAGATCTATGGCTTTTCTTATTTGTGGCAATAGCTTTTAAAATCATTTGAGTTTTAAAAATTTGAGGAAAATGCAAAGGCCTAGATCCATTGAGCAAAAGCAAAGGCATAGATCGATTAAATAATAAAAAAAAGAGATTAAACCTCGCAGGTGCAGGCACATAGTGCATAAATGCAAAGTAAAAGCATTAAATTGCATGTGGCTGGATGAGAAACTGTTGGAATGGCTTGGTGGACATGTATAGCTAGGCTGCTTTGTTCATTTGTTATAGGCTTAAGTCACTTGTTAAGCATGACTATTACTTTGCAAAAATTGTTTTTCTATTCTACAAGTCTTTGTTCTAGAAGAGTTTACAGTGATTGAGCAGACTTTGTTATAGTTACAGTGTCCAGAACCAGAAATGAGTTACTTGAGACAATAAATAGTTTCTTTTGTCAGTTTTCTCTTACTGTAGAGGTTTATAGCAGACAGTGAAATTGGCAATGTGAGCAAAAAAAAATTGTGGTTAATGTCATTTTGCATGTAAACAACACCATGGAAAAATATTGCGTCATGTCTATGAGTAACGTAGTATATCATTCATTGTACTCATGTGCCATGTCAGCTTTTGAAATTAACTTTGTGGTCTTTTTTTGCAACACAGGAAGATTAAACATATGTTCACTTGCACAGTGCATAGCAACTTGCCACAAATATAAGTAGTCTTATGAACAAAATTGCCTTAAATGCATATAGGTAAAAGCCAGTTGACATAAAACAAAGACTTATGAATTTACAGGCTATTTGAAACTATAAAAAGGGTTTAAAAATTGCATTGTAGTAGTTCATTCTATTCTATGGATATTATATAGAGGAAGTATAACTAGTTAACACATAAGCAAAACTTGTTCTATTTTTCGAAGACAAATTACTATTGCAATTGTGGAAAATGCATTTTCCTATTTCTATATGTGCAAGTAGCCTTTTAAATCATTTCTATTCAAAGAAATGAGGAATACAGGATGAAAAAATGAAAACATGAAAAAGAACTTTATGCAGTCACTATATTGAAGAATTTCAATTGCATTTCAAGAAAAGCAGAAAGACAATTTAGAGAGCTGACCTTGCAATCTGCTATTGAATGATCAAGTATACTTGCAACAATGTACAAATTCTGGCTGTTATTATAGGCACAAGTAATTTTTCCTAGTACAATGACAAAATTGAGAAGTGAGCCAACTGTAAAAACATATACTATTTCATCTACAACCATGGGAAATCTTCCTAGAAGTGCATATTTGGAAAACTCTGCATTGTTTTTTTCAAAAAAAAAAGGAGAAGGTTAATATGCTAACCTCACGTTGCAGTTTGTCTATGATTGTTTAAATACAGTTGACAACACTGATCCCTGTCACAAGGACAATTTAGAAAAATGAGTACAGTGAGTGACATATACTATGTTATTCATACAAAAAAATAGAATTCGCATGTAGATTCATTTGGACGAGAAAGAACCTAAGTAAGAACTTTTGTTTCTTATAATGCAAATTGCATTTTATAATTTTAAAATACTTATTGCTATTTGTGTACCCTATAATATAGAATTTTTTTTGCATTTGCATGCATTAGTGTAATTCTGTTATTGCAATAGTGGCATAAGCTGTTTAAGAGAAATCAATGGAATAGATGCCATTTTTGCTTAAGCGTCTGAAGAAGTGTAAATAGGCCATGGAAACCTGTCAATACTAAGCCAAAAAACAACACAGACCTGTGCTACCACTGTTAAGTTATGATAAAAACAATTTCTAGCTACTGTTTAATGCTAGACCAGCTATCACTTAATAGTCAAAGCCAGATAAATATTGATTTTCTAACTAAATGAGGTCATTTCATTTCCATTTGCATAAGTTTATTTTGTACCATTATGTAGCACTTACTATTACTTGTGCAATCAAGCCACATGGAAGTAGAATTCATAACTCATGGCATTTAGATACACTCAAGGAGAAATACAGACCAAGGTTGTTGGCATCCTAATAAGAAAGATGATGACATACATCCAATTAATGTATGCCACAACATCTTATTTAATGAAGATGATTTGGATAGGGATGTTACAAATGAGAATCCTTATTGGTGTGTGAGTAATCCTCTTTTTCAAGACTTCTCAAGGAATTTACATGCGAATACTATCAGTGAACAGGTGAAATCAGGTTTATTAATTGACTTTTATTGATGGGTCAAATGTGCACAAGAATAGTTATAATTAGTTTGGAAAAATCCTCTTTCCTTTATGCTTTAATGACAACAAGAAAGTTGAAAGCAATTGTGGAGTTTAGGCTTATATCTGTAAATTGCATTTGCCTGATAGCCTGCAAAGCCTTTTCAACACATTGTCCACATATTGTTCAAAAGGTCCCATTATGGCACATGCTAACAACACAGTGGCTCTAAAGTTTGCACTATGGAACTGTGATGCAGTAATTAAAGATATGTAATCTTTAGAGGACTCATAAGCACCAAGTTATCATTAAGCTTCCATATTGTACATTGGAGAAAAGACAATTGTTCATCCGAGGAACTAGTCTATGAAGATTAGCGTAGGCTGAGCACTATGAAATTGAATCTACCTATGGACTCTTAAATAAAAGAAAACTGATGAAAATAAATATTTATTGCCTGAAGTAACTTGTCTACAAGTGTCCTTTTTGGAACCATGACAACCTTTGCCCTGTCACTGTAAACTCTCTCCTAGAGAAGACATATAGACACACACATATATATACATATGTATATATATATGTGCAGATACATCCATGTAGACACACATAAATGCATGTATGGACGTAAACATATATGCATGCATGCATATACATATAGATGCATCTATACACACATACATATATGCATAAATACACACATGCATAGATATATCCAGAGACATATGCATACATGCATATATGCATCTACAAATGTTTACATAGATAAATGCATATGTATATAGAGACATGCATACATACATACATGCACCGACACATCAGGCACACAGTGATAGTAATAGTCCAACTAAAGCACTATGAAACACAGCTTCATATGCACTTAAAATAAGAAACTGTGGAAAATAACAAATTATCATCTCAAGTTACTTGTTTCTAGGTCTGGACTCTGTAACTATAACATCTCCTGCTCATTGGCTACAAACTCTTCCTCAGAACATGCACTTACAGAACACAAAAACAACACACACAAAGTAATAGAGATGCATAGCAAGTGGCTTAACTCTATATTAAATGACCAAACTACCCTGGCCACGCGTGGCCACCAAGCCATTCCAGCGCATTCACCTCAAGCTAGATGCCATTCAATGCATTTAATTTGTATTCATGTAGTACGTACGTCTACTCGCCAGTTTTATAAACTATGCCTTTGCTTAAATTTATTTAATCAATTTATGCACTCACATTTTCCTGATATTTTAATGCATTTAATTTGCATTCATGGATTACGCACCTCTAGCCACTAGTTTCCAAACTATGCCTTTGCTTAAATTTATTTAATCAATCCATGCGTTCACGTTTTCCCAAATTTTCAAAACAAAAATGATTTATAAAGCTACTCAGACAAATAGGGAAATAGATAAATGCTAATTTTCCAATATAAATAATAGCTCTCCAAATTCAAACTATACAAAAAATAAGTAATATGTTAAATGCCAAAATGTGATTGCCCAATGCTGCCAGTTAAAAGCATTCCAACCAAATGCATGAGTATTACTGCCTTGACGCTAGGAACCAATAAAATTCAGACTATACAAAATAGTTTATCCAGGTGAGTGCTATTAGGTTTGTTATCTTCAATTTCAAAATCCTTTGACTTTAATGCATTTTCTTTGATGGTAGGATATGGAGATTCTTTTTTATTGAGAGTTCAGAACAATATGACAAATCTTTTTGATATACTGTGTTTAGCAGATTGCAACAACAAATAAATACAAAGACTGTGGAAGCCTTCTTTTAGAGTTTGGAGTAGAAGTAAACAGCATAGGTACCCTTGAATACTTCTTTGTGTTCTCATTCTACTAGAGCATTGTAGAGTTCTGAATGTTGTTTTTAGTTACTTGTTATTCAGTATGCTGTAAAAGTGAGGTAAAAAAATTGAAAAATCATAATGAATTAGAAAGCTCAAGAATCCATTGTTTTTTCTGTTTTCCAAATTCCTGATTGTTTCATTTAACAAAATAAAGTTCTTGGCCAGATTCTGCTAAACTAAAACAGATGGAGGAGGAAGTGTGTCTCTGTCAGAAGCAGTTCTTGGGTCATATGAATTGATAGAAAAATTACCAGATACACTTTTTTGCATTAATGTACGTGTATTTTGCAAAAGTAATCTGATAAAAAATCAATGTTCATAAAATCTTTTTAATAGATTATTGGAGTTTAAACTGTTACTTGTTTATGCTACATGTCATTGTATTTCATAGCTTATGTTTCCTATGCATTCCTTGTTTCCAATTCCTGGACCTTGTCTATATTTCCACATTGTGAATATATGTCTATGATAGCATTTTGAACTGTTATATCTACCTATAAGCTAATACATAGCTGTTGGGGCTAAATAAGTGTGGGCAATATTATAGAGACAAACTTATTTCAAGTGCCTTAAACTCATTGTCATCTTACAAATAGGTTTGTACTTTTTTTTTGTGATATCTACCAATAGCAAGGGAGCAATGAAGGACCTAGCTAACAATTGCATCTTATGTTTTTTATTCTCTCTTGTTTAGACTAAGAATCTCCATTTGTGGTATAATCATATAGTTTCTTTTGCTATAACTTGGAAAATAGGGGCTTGATTGCATTGCAAAGTTATAAATTCATTTTTAATACATTATGGCTGTACCTGATCTTATTAAGGTGGTAGAACATGATAAGCAATCTAACAAAAGAATGTGTAATTTAAGTCATTTGTCATATGTAGACAAGTTTTGATGGTAGAAAGGTAGACAACAATAATATAGTGTGGAGTACAGTGGAGGCTTATGCAAAGATGAAAATAGTGAGCTGTTCCAGCAATTTTTCAAGACTCTCTAAGTTAATACAGTTAGTCTAGGAATATGTGGGGTATACATATGATGATTGAAAAGAAGCTCTATCTGTAGCAATATAAGACAAAGAGACAAATATTATTTTTTTAATGATTTGTGTTTTTTGATTCAAAGTTTTCTAATATATGTGTTATTATCAGTCATGAATTTCAAAACAATGTTACTCCATATACAACTAAATTAAGCAAAGGCATAGATTTGAGAACTGATAGCTTTTATCAATACAAAGGGGATGTTTACAGTGACAGAGAAAAAGCTCCTATGCTCATTGAATGAACACCAAGAGACAAGTTACTCAAGGTAACAAATTACTACTTTTATTTATTTTGCTTCATTTTATCCCAGAAACACAAGTTGGGTTTCACAATGCATCAAAACACATCTGTGCATACAACTCCCAAAATTATAATTGCAATGGATGACCGTGATAGTGTAATGGATACTAATAGTCAAAACACGGAAAAAACCAACAAGTCATCTATGGCATTTACAACTTTTGCAATAATTATTACAGGCATAGAGTTCAGTGTTAAATAGTTCTATTGTTCATGTCATGGCTTCAACATTCTTCATGTCAAATTGCATTATGTGACAAAGTTAACATGTAAAAACCAAATTTTCCATTATGAACACTTATTGCATTCCATGGGACCACATTTCTTTGAGGAGTTTTTTTGAACAATTCGCTTCCCTTGTGTATGCTTCCATATTTTGCATATGTGCCTTTGAGCACATTAACTATAACAGTTCACAAAATTCCTTTATCCTTTATGCTTTCTTCATAGCAAAAAAGCTCAAAGCAATTGCAGACTTTAAGTTTCCAGAACACAGGCTTATAGAACAGAAAAATAGCACACAAAAAGTAATAGAGATGCATAGCAAGTGGCTTATCTCTATATTAAATGACCAAAGTACCCTGCCCATGCGTGGCCACCAAGCCATTCTAGCACATTCACCTCCAGCCAGATGCCATTTAATGCATTTAATTTGTATTCATGCATTACACTCGCATTTTCCTGATATTTTAATGCATTAAATCTGCATTCATGGATTGCATACCTCTAGCTACCAACTTTTACACTATGCCTTTGCTTAAATTTATTTAATCATTTTATGCATTCACATTTTCCTGAATTTTTAAAACAAAAATGATTTATAAATCTACTCAGACGAATAGAAAAATAGATAAATGCTAATCTTCCAATATTAAAGTTAGCTCTCCAAATTCAAACTATACAAAGAAAAAAGTAATATGTTATATGCTGAAATGTGATTGGCCGATGCTCCTGGTTAAAAAGCATTCCGGGCAAATGCATAGGAAAATTAAACATGGGTTCATAGGAAAGAGCTTTTGACTCTGAATCCATATGCATACTTTGATTAGAACTAGTGGCTGAAGGTACATAATTCATTGATGCAAACTCAATGCATTGAATGACATCTAACTAAAGGGGACACTGTTTGAATTGCTAATTAGTCTTTGAATATATAATAAGGTTCAAGGAGAAAACTCTCATTGTCGCACACGTTGACATAATTTTGGTTCCAAAGCTCTCTTTATGGGACCGCTTTGCAGTAATAAAAAATATACAAACTTTACAGGGCTCACATGCATGAAGTAAAATGGACAAGAGGGTTTCTACATAATTCCTATCAGACACAGATGAAACCTTCTCATTTCAACAAGAAATTCAATTAGATAATACTAAAAGTAGTTTAAAATATCAATTTATAATCAAACTATAAGAATGCCTTAAAGCACTATGAAACCCTACTTGCATTTCAAAATTGTGAACAAAGAAAAAGGTTCATTCTAGAAACTCACCCTGTACTCTTTTCTTGAAAAATTTGCTACAATTGCACACTTTAGGTTTACATTGTTCCAAACTTCTCATTACAGCATAGGTTAACAACACATTGGTTCTAAAGCTCTCTCTATGGCATAAATCTACAACAATTGAAGATATATAGTCTTTACAGGGCTCCCATGCAGTCAACAAAATAGACAAAAGGGTTTTTACATAGTCCCTTTCGAACAACATCTCATGCATCCACATTTATTCCATGAGTTTTTTCAAACACTTCACTTGCCTTTTGTATGCTTCCATTTTTTTGCATATGTGCCTATGAGGACGATAGCTATGGCATTTGACAAAATTCTTCTATTCACATGCATCCATGCATCCTGCCTAGGGATACACATATACATGCATCCATGTCAATTGCAATACATGCATCTATGTATAAATGCACCCATGGATATGTGTATCTATGCAACTTCATATGCAATCCATGAATATTTCCATACATGCATATTTAAGCATTTATGTATCCAACTATGCATCCATCTATCTATCCATGCAACTATGTTTCTATGTATTCTTTTACCTATAGATGCATCCATGCATATATGTATCTGTGCTTCTATGTGCATATGTATACAGGCATCTATCCATATATGTGTCGATGTATCTATGGATACATCTATTCATAGATACATGTATCTACACATCTATGGATACCATGATAGATGTCCACATCCATGTATCTATGGATACATGTATCAAGTAGCTCGTTAATGTGAAATGTGCCCAAGAATAATTATACTTATTTATCTCTTTTAATTGTTATATATTCAAAGACTAATTAGAAATCCAAATAACCTCCTCTTTAGTCACATGCCATTCAATAATTTTGCATCAATGAATTATGTACCTTCAGCTATGCTTTCAATGAATAAGTCGACAGTGTGTTGCTTTGAGCTTTTCCATTGTCATCAAAGCATAAAGGATAGAGCGATTTTGTTAAAAGTCATGATTATTGTCCCCATAGGCATAAATGAAAACAATGGGAGCATACAGAAAATAGGTGAACTGTTTGACAAAACTCATCAAAGAAAAACTATTATATATGATTATTTGTTTACATATTCATTCATTTGTAGAAGAAAAAATGGGAAACTAATACAACAGTAAGTAGTTATAACCCGCGAAAAAGAATCAGACCTAGAACAAGAGCAACATCCAAAAAATTGCACTTTAAAGTACCTAATGCACTAGAGAATTTACCATAGCAAAATAATTCTCTGCATAACTTGCAATCACTACACACCAAGATCCAACATTTCTTCAAGGAATTCTGTCAAATAGTTTACATGTTTTTCTTGTGCTTCCATATTTTGTATGCATATTCATGAGAGCATTTCAAACCATAATATCTGTCAGAAATACACATCTTATCATGCTTAGATGAATGTACATATTCTATTCTAAAGCTCCTATTTTATTAAAAACACACAAAATGGTCAGAAAGATTGTGTATCTGTGAATGTGAATAGGTAAGATTGATTTAACTGATTTGAAGGATAAAAATGACTAATAATTAACTATGACTAACCACTCAACACAATTAATTCATCAGCCAATTAGCTTGATTGATCGCTGAATTAACTTGTTTGGAAGCTATCATGTTAAGCCAATTAGCTAATACGCCACATATAGTATGACATTTGAGATTTAAATTAGTCTCATGGATGCAATTCTGCTTTCATGTTAAAGATATTTAAACATTGATGTTTCAATTTCATGGGGTCATTCTATTTCCATTTGCCCAAGTTCATTTTATTCCATTATCCAGCACTAATTATTAAATGTTTAAACCAGCTACATGCAAACAAAAATCACAATTCATAGCAATCATATACATCTATGCACAAGTACATGTTATCGAACATATTAACACACACATGGTTTTCTAGTGCTAGTTTGTTAACTGCCTTTGATCAACAACTCAAATGCACACAAGGATAATTCTAATTATTTCTTTGTTTCAATTATTATGTACTTAAAGACTAATCAACAGTTGCCTAATTATTTAACTATCCTTGTACACATTTGACCCATTAATCATAGTCAATCAATAAATCTGAGTCCACCTGTTCTCTAATAGTATTGGCATGCAATTTTCTTGACAAGTCTCCAAAAAGAGCATCAGTCACACACCAATAAGGATTCTCATTTGTAACCTCCCTATCCAGATCATCTTCATTCAATAAGATGTTGTGACATACATTAATTGGATGTATCTCATCATCTTTCTTATCAGGATGCTAACAACCTTGATTTGTATTTGTCCTTGAGTGTATCTGGATGCCATGAATTATGAATTCTACTTGCATGTGGCTTGGCTGTACAAGTAATAGTAAGCGCTACATAATGGTAGAAATCACAACTCATAGCATCCTTATACACCTATGCACAAATACATGTTATCCAACACGTTAACACACACATGGTTTTCTAGTGCTAGTTTGTTAATTCCCTTTGTTTAATAGTTCAAATGTACACAAGGATAATTGTAATTATATCTTTCTTTTAATTGCTATGTACTTAAAGGCTATTTTGCATCAATGAATTATGTACCTTCAGCCACTAGTTTTACTCAAAGTATGCATATGGATTCAGAATCAAACTCTCAAAATAGGAAAGACTATGTTTAAATTATAAAGTGCGATTAGCCACCAAAGACATTGGCTGGATAATAATTGCACTTCTAATGTCATATTATTGCAACAAAGATCTACTTTTGAACCCCAATTGCTTAATTTTTATGAACCATATAGCATATGCCACTCACAATACCCATTTGTAAAGATTGTCCTTATAACATAAAGCAATGATATGACTACAAGTACAATCAATATAGTGAGAATCTTGAATTAACCCTTTTCTTTGTCTACTCATGCAATTGTAAACAAAGGAGAAGGTTTATTCTAGAAACTCACCTTGTACTCTTTTCTTGAAGAATTTGCTATAGCTGCACTGCTACACCACCTCTCTTCTTCCGATCAAAGGCATTGTACCATGTAATAAGCTTTGATTAGTAAACAAAGACCATTTGTTTGTTTTTCTAAAAGAATAGCAATTAAGCTCAAGGAAATGACCAAAATGCAAACAACTCCCAAAATTACAATTGCAACATATAATACTCCTACTGCAATGGATACTAATAGCCAAATCCATTAAAACACTAGCAAGCATTTTTTAGATTCAAGAGACACAAGTATAAATGTAAATCAGATTAACTATACAAACTAGTTACCATAGGTTCTTGTACCACAAATCTTCTACCAATGAATTTAACTGCTCTTTTGCACAAAGTCTAAAATTATTTTATCAAGCAATATTACTTAATTGCTATTTGCTTTGTATGTTTGTTCCTTGAATCTGGTCACCAGGTAAAATGTACACAAGGATAATTGTAATTTTTCCTTTCTCTTAATTACTATGTATTCAAAGACTAATTAACAACTACCTAATTAATTAGTTATCTAATGATACAAGGATAAATGACAAATATGGAATTGACTACTTTAACATGTCTGAAAATGTCACATGGACCTATTAGCTGGCACGCTACATTTACTGTGACTTTTGAGTGCTTAATCCATCTACATGCAAGTACAAATCACATCCCATAATTAAAATGTCCACAAGGATATTTATAATTATTTCTTTCTTTTTATTATTATGTATTTAAAGACTAATTAACAGCCACCTAATTAATTAGATATCAGATGAAAGAAGAGTAAATGAGAGCTACCAACTCCATAAAGATGCCAAAGTTAACATGTGAATATCAAGGTGTCCAGATTTAATACTCATTGCATTCCCCAGAAGCCCATTTTCCTGAGGAGTTTTGTAAATCAGTTCACTTGCCTTATAAATGCTTTTGTATTTTTCATGTCTACCTATGAGAATAGTAACCACGACATCTGACATAATTTAAATGCTTGTTGGCACAAAATAGGTTTATACTGCATTCTTTTCTCTATCTCTATGCAAATGAAAATTTGTATTCTACTATGGTAAATTCTCTAGTGCATTAGGTACTTTAAAGCGCAATTTTTTGGATATTGCTCTTGTTCTAGGTTTGATTCTTTTTGGGGGTTATAACTACCTACTGTTGTATTAGTTTCCCATTTTTTCTTCTACATATGCATGAATATATATACAACTAATCATATATAATAGTTTTTCTTTCATGAGTTTTGTCAAATAGTTCTCCTATTTTCTGTATGCTCCCATTGTTTGCATTTATGCCTACGAGGACTATATCCATGACTTTTAACAAAATCCCTCTATCCTTTATGCTTTGATGACAATGAAAAAGCTCAAAGCAACACACTGTTGACTCATTGTTCGAAAGCTCTCATTATTGCACACGTTGGCATAATTTTCATTCCAAAGTACTCTTTATGGGACTGCTTTGTAGTAAACCAAAATATACAAACTTTATACGACTCACATGCATGAAGTAAAATGGACTAGAGGGTTTCTACATAATTCCTATCAAACGCATATATTTTTTCTTCTACAAATGCATGAATATATAAACAACTACTCATATATAATAGTTTTTCTTTCACGAGTTTTATCAAATAGCTCACGTGTTTTCTCTATGCTTCCATTGTTTGCATTTATAACTACGAGGACAATAACTATGACTTTTAACAAAATCCCTCTATACTTTATGCTTTGATGACAACAGAATAGCTCAAAGCAACACACTGTCGACTCATTGTTTGAAAGCTCTCACTATCACACACGCTGACATAATTTTGGTTCCAAAGCCCTCTTTATGGGACTGCTTTGCAGTAATCAAAAAATATACAAACTTTATAGGGCTCACATGCATCAAGTAAAATGGACAACATGGTTTCTACATAATTCCTATCAAACGCAGATGAAACCTTCGCATTTCAACAAGAAATTCGAATAGATAATACTAAAAGTATTTTAAAATACGAATTTAGAGTCAAAGTATACGAATGCCTTAAAGCACTATGAAACCCTCCTTTCATTTCTCGTATCAAATAGATGATAACAATGGAAAGTTACCTCTTGTGACCTCAAGCAATTCATCTCTCGCTGTCCAATGTGTAACTCTGCAACTACAAAATCCCTTGCTCAGCCAGCACTATGAAATTATCACCTCAAGTAACTCATTTCTGGGTCTGGACTCTACAACTATAACATCTCCTGCTCAGTCGCTACAAACTCTTCCTCAAAACATGCACTTACAGAACACAAAAACAACAGACGCAAAGTAATAGAGATGCATAACAAGTTGTTGTGCAGTTTTGCACACACACCCCACTAAAAGTGGGGGACCCTCTTTTTGCTTTGGATTTTGGTGTCTTTTGACCCTTAATTTTATTGATTTCATTGCCTTTGGAGGTCCTTATATGTTCATCTTTCTTGTCCAAGTCCTTCCCCCGAGTTGTGCTTAGAAAAAACTAAGTTCTGAATAAAATCTGAGCTTTTGCCCCTGTGATCCTAAGAATTTTATCCTACTCTAATGTGCAAAACAACTTAAAAATGCAAGTGATAAAAGACCAAGGACACTTCAAGATTAGCTTAAAGAGAGATAGAACAATAAGGAAAATGGACAAAACAAAACACAAATGATTTCACCTTCCTTGCTGTTGATGTCTCCTTGATTGGCCCTTGCTTGGGATGATTTTGTGTGCTCCTTAGATGATTGTTTGAGTGACTAAATACAAGATTAGATGTGCAAGATGATTAAAAGAGATGGCTAAATGATGGAAAAAGATTGAGAATACAAATTGGCAGCATGTAGTTATGAAAATCCAAAGTGTTCTAAAATGCCCTTGAGGAGGGGGTATTTATAGGAGAATTTGAATTCTCTAGAAAATTCAACGGTCAAGATGCATCCAACAAGGCCAAGATGAAGGGCTATGGTGGGTTGAGAACCCACAAGCCCTCACATCTTGACGTGTGGATGGTGAAGTGGCCAAGAGAAGATGAAGTGTAAGTGAGGTGTCAAAAAGGTACATAAGGTGGAAGAAGGACAAGCACCTTGGGGAGTGAGGAGATTTCTTCAAAAATGGATTCTTTGTCCCCAAGTGGGAGTGAAAGGGACATTTGAGGAATTTTGGAATTCCTCAAAAATCTACATGGGAAAAGGAAAGGTGGTTGGGGATATAAATGTGAATTAAAAGTTCACATTCCTAGGAGGATCTAGAGGATAAAAGGTGGGCTCCAAAAAGGTGGGACTTGGTCATATGTGGAGAATGTGACAAGTCCAAGGTTCTAGAAGCCTTGGAAGGATAGAATGTGAATTAAAAATTCACATATAAAAGAGGGGAATCTAGGATAAATAAAAAAGAATTAAAAATTCCTTGGGGGGAAGAGTTGACCAAGGTACTAATTAGGTTTGACTAATCAGTAATTAGAGGATAATTAGGGGTTAATTAGGATTAAAGGCCAACTTGCAAAAGTTGGAGGAGTGACACATCCTAATCAAGGATTAGGCATGTGCACATCCTTAATGAAGAGATTAGGAAATGGATTAGGATTAGATGAAAATGACATGTGAGGAATTAAATAAATGTAATATTTATTTAATTTATTTATGAAAAAAGGATTAAGGAGGGTAAGGTATTTAATTAGGGATTTGGCAGAATTAAAGATATTAATTAAATAATAATAATATAACTTAATTAACTCGGATAAGAGGATGTTTAGATGAAAAGTGATAAATTTGGATAAATTAAGTGTCCAAATTTGGATGTCTACATTTTTCCCCTCTTTGAGATGGTGTTACGAAGTAGCATCATTTCAAAGAATATTAAAATATAGAACCCAGAAGGAGATGGTTAGATTGGAAAAGATGCCCCAGTCATCAAAGGGATGACTAAGAAGGAAGACGATGGGGGTGAAGATGAAGAGTAAGGATTGAGGATGCCCCCTTGAGAGGACATGCGGGTTGAAGAGAACACGTGTGTGCTCTCGAAATAGATGATGTGATGCAAGGGGAGATGAGGAAGATGATGCAAGGTGATGGGTAAGAGAGTAAGTGATATGGAGATGGATGAAGCACAAATAGATTTCAAAAGGTGATGTTGCCCAGTCAAGGTACAAGCCAAAATGGGTTGATGATGGATGGAGTGTTGTCAATGAGGGAATGAAGGATCCTAAAATAACACAAGGATAGGGAAGGATACATCCCACTGAGTGGTATTGATGAGGGAATGATACATCCCAAAACACCACTAAAGGATAGGGAAGAATACCTCCCGATGATGATGATGAAAGTGTTGTTGATGAGGGAAGGATACATCCCAAAACAACACCAAAGGGATAGGAAAGGATACTAATGGATGATGATGATGACGGGTCAAGGATGGTAACAAGACTAAGAACAAAACCAAGAATATGATTAGATGATTCGGGCTAAATGGAATGGATGGGGATTGGATAGAGATGTGAGATAATGATGAAGGATGAATGAATGGGGCGATACATGCAAGACGATAGAATAGAAAATGAAATGCAATCCTAATGCAATTTTTCATCTTCGGAGCACTGATTTTTGCTATAGCATAAGACACCAAGTGCCAGGGTATGTAGAACCAAGGCGAATTAGTGTCTAATGCATAAAACAAACACAACAGACAAGAAGGCTACCCCAACACCCCAAAGTCACAAAGACCTTGGTTGGGCTAGGTATTGAGATAACCACAATCACAAAAAGATGCCCCAGCATAACACAAGACCTCAGGGATCTTGGTGGGTACTACGTGGGACAAGCAAGAAGACACAATCAAACAAAAAAGCAAGATATGCCCCTATGTTGACCAATCAAAACACACCATAATATGATGGATCATGGCGGCCTTGACAAGTGATGATAGGGAGCTCAAATGATAAACAAAATCCAAAAGTATCAAACTATCACAATCAATTTCAAACGTCCTTTGCCATATGATCAAGGGGAGGGATGGGATTGATGAGGTCTGTTAGGAAGGATGCATCCTGTTGAGACCGATGATGGGTACTAAGCTAAAAGATCGATATGACGTAAGATATTCAAAATTGATTGGATTTGATGATACAAGTGGCTCTTGTTTGTTAAGAACCAGCTAGATAAGTAAGGGCATAGCTTGACTACATGACACAAGGGAGACAAGACATGAGATTGACACACCCTAAAGACCTAGGGGCTCGGGGGCCGATCAAAGATTAGCCTTGCCTACGTAAAAGCGCAAAGCCCTCGTAGTTCGATAAAAGGCTGACGATTGACCAAGATGGAGACCTTGATGGATGGTAAAGATAGGATGGACAAAAGGAGTAAAGTGGATAATGGCGATCAATGAGAGACGATAGACGATAGACAATAAAGGAGCCCCGAGGGCTGATCAAGTGATCGACCTTGCCTACGTGAAAGTGCAGGGGCAACGTAGCTCATCAAGACCAAAGGCAAACAATGGATAAAAGATGATAAGATGATAGGATAAGTGGAGAAAAAGATGGGACCAATATGACAAGATAGGATAGACCTGTTGGATTGGATAGGATGATGACGATCACATAAAGCTCAGGGATGGGATAGTTATCCAAGGCAGTAAAATGACTTGGGAGGATGATATGATAGATAGATGAGTGATAAAAAGTGATAGGGGATTGGAAAGATGTGCAAAAGAAGTAGGGGTGATGATGATTAGATAAATGGCATTGGGTTGCATGGAGGGAGGCCTATAGCGAGATACCAATGACAAGGGATTGTGAGATGGTATGAGGATAAAGATGAAAGAATGGATAGAGATATAGGGATGGGGGATGGGAGGGATTGTTTGGATGGATGGGAATATAAGGATTGGGAGATGAAAGAGATGCTAGGATAGATGGATACAAAGATAAGGATGGGGAGATGGAAGGGATGCTATGATAGATGGATAGGGACAGAAGGATTGGGAGATGAAAGAGACGCTAGGATAGATGATGTCCCCAAGGATTATGTCACAAATGAAGCAGATGCCCCACTCTAGATATGTCATATATGAGGAGGCATGAGGGATAAAAGACAAGTGGATGGGAAGATAAAGGAGATAACTAGATGAGGATAGGATAGGTGGCTAAGGAATATGATAGAGCATGGATGAAGGGAATGTATACCAATAGGTGTACAAAGAATGCATAGATAGGTGCCCCTATTTTGATCAAGATCACAAGAAGGATGGAGGGAATGGGAGATAAATGGGATATGATGGTAGGATGCGGAAGATAGGTGGGATGGGGGGATTTATGAAGAGGATGGATAACAGGAAGACGGGTGCATAGTTGGAAGCATAGCGGATGGAGGGAATGCATATCAAGAAGTTGCCCCCAAGTGCAGATGGGGATTTACACATGACACCTATTTGCCAGGTTTTCATCATGGTACTTATCCAAGGTGCTTGTTTGCCAAGTTTTCACCATTGGACGAATTATTTCTCTTTACTTTTTTTTTTTTTTAAAATTTGTTGACTTGTTGGATGTCATGCAGAAGGAGATGGGTAAGGATAAGGAAGTGGATAAGCAGATTTAGAAGACATGTGATAAGGATCAAGGTGTTAAGAGCCCATGTTTGAAGTGACTGTTGAATGTTGGTACAACCTTATTAGGATAAATGGATTATGCATGAGGATGAATTAGGGGGATTTGATGGGGTTGATACATGGAATAATGGATGGGATGTTGGAAAGGGTATGGATAGAATGATGAGGTGGATATGTGATGGGGAGATGTGTTTAGGACCAACATTGGCACATGTGGTGGTGGATGTGAAAAGATAATAGGATTAAGGGATGGAGAATGTGGGGATAGTGGGGGAGATAGAATGGTGAATTTCGGGACATAGGGACCCAAAACAGACTTAGGAGATGAAAGGGGTGTATGATTAGCTTTTGGATTAGCGACTTTGGATGTTCTTACTGATTTTTCATGTGATGACATTGCATCTTTTTTCTTTGGGATCCACATGGTTTTGATCTTTGTTTTGGTGGGTCTTTGTGGCCTATGGATTTGATTTAGATTTAGATTTTTGTTCTCTTCACCATGTCTTTTGGAGGGGATATGAGGAGCCTTAGATTCATGTGGATGTTTAGATTTATGCATTTTTCCTCTGGCATCCAAAGTGCTCGTACTAGCAATGGGATGGGTGTGAGAAGATGGATGATGTGGAGTGATGGAGGTAGGATTACGAGGATTACATGTAGATGGAGAATGTGTAGGTATGTGCCTTTATTGATCCTGATTAGGATGTTTATGATGGATGAAATGGATAGGTGATGAATGGATGAAAGGATGGATAGGACGAGATGGAGGAGGTGATTTTGGGATATAGGGGCCCAAAATAGACATAGGACCTAGAGGAAACAAGGGCATGGTAGATGGAGGATTGGAGATGGTGGATGGAAGGATGTAAGGACCCAAAATCGATGGAGCAGAGGAAGGGGAAGATGGATGGTTGTTTTGAGGTGATACGATAGAGGAGGAGGGATGGCCACATATGATCTGGTGGGGTGATGGGAAGAGCCAATATTTCTTTTGGAAAAGGCTCGTTGAGGACGTCTAGAGGTTGTACCAACATTTTTGGAATGCGAGTCGTGAGTAGTATATCCAAGACCTTGCGGATACAAATGTTCTTTAGCTTGGATGGGCCCTATAATACCTTGCTCATGAAGGCCTAAACCTTTTCCTTGATAGTTCATTTTCTTGAGTATTTGATCTAGGACATGATTTTTGTTATTTTGGAAGAATGATGCGAGTTCATTATTAGGTGGAAGAGGAGGGTTGGTGTATATGCTTTGTTTTTCTTTTATGAGGAGACCACCATGGAGGAATGTGAGAGGACCAAGGGGATATGCAAGTGGTGTGGGGATAGCATTTTTAGGCGATGATGGGGGATCATGAGAAGGAGATGATGGGATAGCAACATCAAGAGAGGGGGTAGGGGCCATGATAGGATTTGGATTTGTGGTAGTAGGCTCATGCGATGGAGATGGAGATGGAGCAGTGGAAGCTTGAATGACAAGGGGATCATGGGATGGAATGGATGGGGGACTGTGATCTTGAGGTGGACTAGATGGGATGGTAGGATCTTGATCTGGAGAAGGGGATATGCTGGCATGCTTTGGATTAGACTCTTGGCGTGACTCATCATGTGCAGGAAAGCATGGTAATGGAGTCTTGTTGGGACTCTTCAAGTGGGGAAGATGGAGGGATGAAAGATTCATGAGGTTCATTGGAATGGGTTTGGTGCTACTAGGAGTGGATTGGATTTGGGTGGATCTAGGAGTAGAGGGAGGATTGGAATGTGTTTCGATGGATTTGTGGTTCTGGAGCAGGAGGTGGGGCAATGGATTTAGTGGGTTCAATGGTTTCAATGGTTTGAGCAGTACTAGGGGTGGTAACGTCAATAATAGGTGTGGTATGGAGAAGGGTCTCATCACTAGTGACCATGGATGATGGATCTAGATGGCATGGTTCCATGACTTCAAGATGTGGAGTTGGGGATGGCTTCTTTGTAATGAGTCCTTGGAGAACTTCTAAAATGAGAGACTTGCGTATGGTTGGCTTGGCTAGGGTGATAGAAATGGATGAGGGATTATGGATTGGTGGACTAGGGTTAGATGAAGGAATGGGATTGAATGTAGGACCATGAGTAGATGAGGGATTAGGATTGGATGGAGGACTAGGAGTAGATGGATGAATGGGATTGGATGGAGGACTAGGAGTAGACAGAGGACTAGGATTGGATGGATGGTTAAGGTAAGGATATTGGAGTGGTGAATTAAGATAGGGGGACATGGATTGTGGATTAAGACAAGAGGATATAGGTGGTGTAGTAGGACAAGAGGATGTGGGGGATGGATTATAATAAGGGTATTGGAATGGTGGATTAGGATTAGGATATGTGGATGTAGGATTAAGGTAAAAGGGTGTGGATGTAAGATTAGTATGGAAAAATTGGGAAAAAGGATTAGAATAGGGGGTCATGTATGGGGAATTGTAATAGGAATATTGTGATGGAAGATGAGGATAAGAGGATGTGGATGTTGAATAAGAAAATGATGTAGATGGGGAAGGGGAAGGTATTGGATATCCATTGTCAAAGGTGGCATAAGGAGCATGATTAGGCATAGATGAAGACATAACGAGATAACTGGAAAGGGTGATTGGATTGTGGAAAGTGGGTGGAGAAAGCTTACTAGATATGATATTGTCAAGGGGATCTATGTCGTATACCTCTTGATCAACAAGATTTTTGTTATTGTTATCGATGTAATTAGGGTTTCCCTTGACTACTATTGATGGAGGATGAGGATTCATGATGATGACAGGATAAAGAGGATGGATAAAAGATTTTGGATGGGAACGGATTAAAGCTCAAATCAGGATTTTGGTCAAGCTCAAATCAGGATTGGACAAAAGCTTAGATTAGGATGATTAGATGATGCGATGGGATTGATTTTGATTTTGATGGGATTCGGTAGATGGATGATTGGATTGGGTAGATGATTTGATGAATTTGATTAAAGTACTAGATCAATTTGATTGGATAGGATCAAATGATTAGATGATGTTGATTGGATAATTATGATTGGATGAACTTGATAAGATTGGTGTGCTTGGATTGATTTGATGATTGGAGGAATGGATTGGTTTGATTAGATAGGAAGAAAAAAAGGGTACCACCAAATAGAGTTCAAAAAATTGAGCAATTTTAGTTTTTGAATGAAGTTGATTTGACGTACGATTTGTAAATGACAGCCCCGGGAAGCTAGGGGCATGTCCACCCTGCGTTGCAGGGCGGGCCACCCTGGGATGGCCAAATTATTGATAGGAGGAAATGGAAGGTACCACTGGGTAGAGCTTGAAAAATTGAGTAATTTTGGTTTTTGAATGAAGTTGATTTGACGTACGGTTTGTAAATGACAGCCCCGGGAAGTTAAGGGTGTGTCCACCCTGCGATGCGGGGTGTGGCCGCCCTGGGATGGTCAAATTCTTGATAGGAGAAAATGGAAGTTACCAATAGATAGAGCCTGAAAAACTAAGCAACTTTAATTTTTGGACGAAGTCGATTCGACGTACGGTTCATAAATGATGGCCCTGGGAAGTTAAAGGGGCATAGTTAGCTTTCTGCAGCAAATCAGGGGCGTAGTCAGCTTTCTATAGCAAATCAGGGGCGTAGTCAGCTTTCTGTAATAAAATCAGGGGCATAGATAGAAAAATCAGGGGCGTTGACAACTTTCTGCAATAAATCAGGGGCGCTGCTGCCTTTCTGCAATAAAATCAGGGGCGCTGCCGCCTTTCTGCGGTAAAACAAAGTTTGGTTTTGATGGCAATGGCTATGGCAAGGACGCAAAATGATAAAGTAAGCTCACAGTATCAAAATTTTAATAGATTTTTCACAAGAAAACACTTCAAGCAAGCACAATCCTATGATTAATATTAAGGGTATGGCAAGGCAAGGTCTTAATCTAGGATGCACAAGGCTTCTAGAAAGTCCTCGATATACTCTCGGTACGTGAGGCACAACCGTGAACACCAGTCTGTCACAAGCGTGAGTCGGGAACCCCAGCGAGATACTGAAAGGCTCAGACCAATTCTTCACGTCTATCTAGGTATCACCCTAGCTTCGACGCTCCGCCAATTACGACGCGACTGGATTGGGGTACAACTTTCATTCTCCTCCCTTTATATACCCCGCCGGTATGCGTGGTTGGAATCGTCCCTTGGGGTGATGAAATCTCTAAGCAGGTCCCACAAAAAAAAGACACTAACCATTTCCAACTACTCCCTAGGCTCATACGAAGTGCAAGGGGAAAGTGAAAACAAATTAATGCCCCTTTGGGTAACACAAAAATAAACAATCACAACAAGCAATGAAGTTTGTTCCCCCTAATTAGACTATGTTTCAAAATAACAAGGATAATTTTTTGCAAATCTAATCAAATAGAAGGCCCTGCAAACAAATGTTAGCAGTCTTTTTCTTCGCTCTTGATCAATTACGCTCCAATACACTGCAAAACGTTAGCGAAAACAATAATATCCTTGCCAAAACAATGTTAGAGAGTTATTACGTGAAAACAACAAAAAAACTAGAGCAAAAACGAAGCCAAAATGCCTATTTTACCTTCCAAACTGTGCTATTTTGGGGTGCTGCCACCTTTCTGCAACAAACTTTGTTTGATTTAAAAAAAAAAAAAAACAGAAAGTTCTGCCCCTCCCATTGTAAGAAAAGTGTTAGAAAACCTTCTAAATATATCCTTAATTGTAGCAAACGTGTTAGAAGAAGATAAACTTTCAAATATAGGGAGCTGCTGCCTTTCTGCAGTGGCCAAGAGGGCACTGCCGCCTTTTTGTAGGGGCGCTGCCGCCTTTCTGCGAGGGCGCTACTGCCTTTCTGCAACAAACTTTGTCAATTTTTTTTTTTTTTTTAAAACAGAAAGTTCTGCCCCTCCCACTGCAAGAAAAGTGTTAGAAAACTTTCTAAATATATCCCTAATTGTAGCAAACATGTTAGAAGAAGATAAACTTTTAAATGCGGGGCGTTGCCGCCTTTTTGCAGTGGCCAAGAGGGCGCTGCCGCCTTTCTGCGGGGGCACTGCCACCTTTTTGTAGGGGCGCTGCCGCCTTTCTGTGAGGGCGCTGCTGCCTTTCTACAGGGGCGCTGCCGCCTTTCTGCGAGCTTTTTCTGCAAAATTCTTAACCAAAGGGGAGGTTAAATGCAAGACCCGTTTGTAGATCCCACTAGGTGTGCCAAAAATGTGATCCTAAGAATTTTATCCTACTCTAATGTGCAAAACAACTAAAAAATGCAAGTGATAAAAGACCAAGGACACTTCAAGATTAGCCTAAAGAGAGATAGAACAAGAAGGAAAATGGACAAAACAAAACACAAATGATTTCACCTTGCTGTTGATGTCTCCTTGATTGGCCCTTGCTTGGGATGATTTTGTGTGCTCCTTAGATGATTGCTTAAGTGACTAAATACAAGATTAGATGTGCAAGATGATTAAAAGAGATGGCTAAATGATGGCAAAGAATTGAGAATACAAATTGGCAGCATGTAGTTATGAAAATCCAAAGTGTTCTAAAATGCCCTTGAGGAGGGGGTATTTATAGGAGAATTTGAATTATCTAGAGAATTCAACGGTCAAGATGCATCCAACAAGGCCAAGATGAAAGGCTATGGTGGGTTGAGAACCCACAAGCCCTCACATCTTGACATGTGGATGGTGAAGTGGCCAAGAGAAGATGAAGTGTAAGTGAGGTGTCAAAAGGTACATGAGGTGGAGGAAGGACAAGCACCTTGGGGAGTGAGGAGATTTCTTCAAAAATTGATTCCTTGTCCCCAAGTGGGAGTGAAAGAGACATTTGAGGAATTTTGGAATTCCTTAAAAATCTACATGGGAAAAAGAAAGGTGGTTGGGGATATAAATGTGAATTAAAAGTTCACATTCCTAGGAGGATCTAGAGGATAAAAGGTGGGCTCCAAAAGGGTGGGACTTGGTCACATGTGGAGAATGTGACAAGTCCAAGGTTCTAGAAGCCTTGGAAGGATAGAATGTGAATTAAAAATTCACATATAAAAGAGGGGAATCTAGGATAAATAAAAAAGAATTAAAAATTCATTGGGGGGAAGAGTTGACCAAGGTATTAATTAGGTTTGACTAATCAGTAATTAGAGGATAATTAGGGGTTAATTAGGATTAAAGGCCAACTTGCAAAAGTTGGAAGAAGTGACACATTCTAATCAAGGATTAGGCATGTGCACATCCTTAATGAAGAGATTAGGAAATGGATTAGGATTAGATGAAAATGACATGTGAGGAATTAAATAAATGTAATATTTATTTAATTTATTTAATGAAAAGAGGATTAAGAGGGTAAGGTATTTAATTATTAATTAAATACCTTAGGGATTTGGCAGAATTAAGGATATTAATTAAATAATAGTAATATTACTTAATTAACTCGGATAAGAGGATGTTTAGATGAAAAGTGATAAATTTGGATACCCATGTCCAAATTTGGATGTCATTTGGATGATCTGCCCACAATTTCCCGACCGAATCTACCGGACTGTTACATTCTGCGCTGATTTTCTCATTTTCGGAATCTAAATACTTCTGGATTTTTCTGGGACGGTTTGAACTTTTGGCTCAATTTTTTGGATTTTCTCCTTGGTCTAATTTCCCGGAAGTCTAAATCCTAAAATTTCCCGGAATGGAAATTTTTTCAAAATAATTATTTATTTATTTATTTTTCCAAAATGAATAAAAAATTAAAATGAAAATTTCTTGAAAGTTATAAAGTGTAAGTTTTTTTAGAAAATGGTCAGGATTTTATTCAAATTTAATTTGGACATGTGGGCTATTAATGATGATATTTATTTTTCAGGAATAAATAAATTCAAAAGTGTGACCTGCCTAAGAATTTGTGCCAAAACTGCCTACAGCTGGAGGACTTTTTAGAGGACACATGAATCTGATCTTGCTAGAGATCATAGGTCGACATGGATAATATTCATGCATTTAATACAAATCTTGTCCTATGTTGAAATTCTCCTGGCCGACCTGTTTTGGGGCCCGTTATTATTGTAAAATCTAATTAGGTCGACCTGTTTTGAGGATAGTTATTATTGTAAAATCTAATTAGGCTGACATGTTTGGGAGGTTCTCTATAAATGGCATTTGTGCCTCATTTGTAAGGGGGAGATTTTTTAGGAGTTTGACTAGGCCAGAATTTTGCTAAGTTAGAAGGCCAGAATTGACAAGTAGTTTTCAGAATTAGCTGTAAGAGATGAGAGACTTGAAATTATTATGCAATGCTAGAGAAGTAATGCAATTGGATTGTTGATTTGGCAAAATTTGTATTTATTTTTGACAGTTTTTATGGTTTCTTGTTCTTGATTCTCAGATGTTAGATGTTAGATGTTATAAGTTAGATGTTAGATGCTAGATTTCAACTCTTTTACAATGATGGTGAAATGTTAATGATGTTGATAGATTTCTGGTCCACACTTTTAGCAATTTGCTGATTGTAGATTGCTGTGTAAAGTTAGTCTGGGCCTCACTTCTGTGCTAAGTTCAACTATGAATGCTTGTTTACATTGTGCCAATAGTTGGGTATGTGAATGAATGTTCAAAGTTTGAAAATCTTTAGATTTCCCCAGAAGATCGCACCATTTCTGTGTAGTTGCAGGTTTGTCCTTGATCAAGCAGAGATTGGTTTTATTAGAATCTGTCCATCTGTAGCTTTCATCATTACTGTGATTGATCTTAGGAGTTAGAATAAATAGAATTTCTCTAAACCCTTATCTCTTTTGCTGCTTATTTTGAATCTGGGTTAGTTTTAGGATTGAAAGCATCACCATATTGTTCCATCTGATGAAAATTCACTTCTAGCATTGTTTATTTGTAAGCCCCCTTGTGATTACCAGTATTTTCACATATTATCTGAGTTATTTATGCATTATCATGACCTGACACTCGAGAGACCTTGGGGTGATTTTCAGTAATTTATTGTTGAAGATTACCTTTCAAGAGAGATAGAATACCATTTTCTGTCTGAGTTGTTGTTGTGCAGAAAACACCATCAACACAAGTGACTTAACTCTATATTAAATGACCAAAGTACCCTGGCCACGTGTGGCCACCAATCCATTCCAGTGCCTTCACCTTGAGCCAGATGCCATTTAATGCATTTAATTTGTATTCATGCATTATGTATGTCTACCCGCTAGTTTTGTAAACTATGCCTTTGCTTAAATTTATTTAATCAATTTATGCGCTCACATTTTTCTGATATTTTAATGCATTTAATCTGCATTCATGGATTACGTACCTCTAGCCACCAACTTCTAAACTATACCTTTGCTTAAATTTATTTACTCAATTTATTCGTTCGCATTTTCCTAATTTTTTAAAACGAAAATGATTTATAAAGCTACTCCAACGTATAGAAAAATAGATAAATGCTAATTTTCCAATATATAAAATAGCTCTCCAAATTCAAACTATACAAAAAAATAAGTAATATGTGAAATGGTGAAATGTGATTGGCCGATGATGCTAGTTAAAAGCATTTCGGGTGAATGCATAAGTATTCCTGCCTACCGGCAGGAACTAATAAGAGGGTTTGAAAAGATAATAGAGAGAGCATTGATGTCAAATGAGAATCCCCATGGTGATGGTTTAAACATAATTTTAACAATAATACTTGTAGACATTGAAAAATGTCCTAGACTTGCTAATACCATTTTTCCTTATCAATTCCTTTGTCTAATGTCATAAGTCTTCTATTAATTAATTTTGTTCCTAGTTTTATATTTCCTTTTTTGATTAATTAGATAAATTTTATTTATTTAATTACATCACTAATGTCCCTTTATACTACAATTAAATACATTTTGTTTATTTAATCATTTATCCATCTTTCTACTATAATTAAATAATTAGTTTAATTATTTAATTATTCATTAGTCTTTTCTGTCATTAAATTAAATAATTTTTATTTATTTATTTAGTTGCCTACTAATTTGTCATCTTCTTCCTATTTTTGGATTAAATTATTATTTAATTAAAAAATCACCTTGCCACATGCCTTCTTTAATTAAATAATATCTCTATTATTTAATTTTCCATGTCTCACTTTTGAATTAAATCATTATTTAATTTAAAAGTCAAACATGTCACATGTCCTCTATAATTAAATAATACTTTTATTATTTAATTATCCATTTGAATTTCTCCAACAACCTATTTATTTGTGCTAGTCTTATCTTCCACATCAAATCTTATCTCTTGAATTCTAATTTAATTCTAGCCCTTGATTGAATTATTTTATAATTCAATCTTAGTCATTCATCCTTATCATTTTCCCTAATATTTTCCTAACCCTATTTCATACCTCAACTTTCATTCTTGGCCATCGATCGACACATCTCTTTGGCATTCAATCTCATCCCTTCATTCAAAATTGTCTTTCCTATAAAAGACCTTGTCATTGTCATTTGTCACCTATCTTTTGCTATTTAGACATCTTAGACATCTTAGGTAATCTATCTCTAGTTCATATGCAAGTACATGTTGCTAGTGTGAGACAACAATCTTCAATATTTTGTTAGTCATTGTCATAGGCTTATTATTGCACACTCAAATTTGAGGGCAATCATCATATTCGAGCAAAATGGAGAAGTGCAATGAAGGTGATTCAATGGTGGCATGAAGATTTCATGGTAATATTGTTCTATGTTTTATGCCTTTATGCTTATTTGTGCTTCATTGTTTATTAGGGTTTGATTTACATGCATTATTGCCTAACCTTGATAATTTTACCTTGATTACAATACCAATGTAACATTATAATTGTAGCAGCGTAATTTCTTCCACTAGGGTAGCAGTGGGGCATCTGAAAATCAATTTTTTTTAAATTTTGATCATGGTAGTGTTATTCTTTGAACTGACGCAACATGTACTTCACTTCAAAGAGGGGCAAATATAGACGCTGAAAAAGTCCTGATTGATAATGGATATCTGATTTCGATTAACTAACACCGTTTCTTCCTAAATCATCTCAAATTGATCAATTAATTAAATAATCAACATCATTTAATTAAAATCAACAAATTTAGCTATTAATCAAATAATTAAATTTATTGATTAATTCATCCTTCTTCTAACTAATTATTCATCTTATTTAATAAATCAAATCATTTAATTAAATCCTCTTTTAATCCTCTCATTTGATTAAAAATCAATCAAATCAAATGTCGCATCTCCTAATTTACTCTAATTAATTAATTCTAGATTAATTAATCCTAAATCAGCTTTCTAATTAGCATTATCAAATCCTCTAGCTTTTAACTCCTTAAGAGTTAAATCAACTATGGTCAACTAACCAGGTTGCACATAAAATTAATTTCTTCTAATTATCTCAATTATCCTCACAAAGGTATATTCTGAGGAATATTCCTCTCAACAACCTCTCATTCAATTTCCCTCCAAAGGCTTTCGAAAACCTTTCACATTTGCATTTACTTCTCTTACAACCTTTCAAATCCTCTTACATCCTCTCAAATCTCATTCAATTCCTCTTACAACAATTTCAAATTCTCAACCAAGAACATTTACTTCTCTTCCATCCTCCACTCACACATTTCCCAAAAATGTGTTCCACCTTTCTCTAATAGAATTGTGACACTTGGCACATTCTCATTAGCTCTCAATTTATCCCACATTCATCAAATCCTCTCATTTTTCAACCCTTGGCTTCTATAAATAGAGACATCTCTTTCATAATATGGATCCACAACTTCATACATTTCCACTATAGTCATTTAAAGTTCATAATTTTCCATCATTTTCAAGCATCATAGCCAGACTATAGTCATTTTCCATACTTGGATCATCTTCAATATCAAAGCTTATCAAAGGGATTGGGAAAGGGCTTATTTCCACATCAAAGAAGCACCACTCCCCCTATGGGATGAATGTTTTTCTAGTTTAATTTAGATTACATGCTTCATTATGTTAATTTCTTGTTTATTTCATGTTTTCTTTTGAATTGGTTAAAGAATTTCACAGGGAGCATTAGATTTGCTTTTCTAACATGTTTGACATTGTCTTGTTGATCAATTGTTAGCTTGTGCAGGTTTTGTCCCCACAATACCCATTCATTGTCATAACAAAGATCACCTCTCAAAGGAGTCTAATAATTTTATAAAGGCTTTTAGTTTTCATTTTTAATAAAAAGTAGACTAAATTTTCATTAAACTTACATTTATATTCAATATTTGCAAAGTAAGGGAAGCTAAAAATTTATCCATGTTCATTGAGCTGTGATCCTCAATGGAACACTATTAGCATATTTGATTACCACATGCTCTTATTGGAAAAAAGTAAAAAAAATCTTGTTGATTGAAAAAAAATGTTTTAGAATAGTAGTACAAAGACATACAATTATTGGTAACATTATGATTTGTGCCATTAATTTTGCAAAATTATTTTAGTTTCCATTACAAAAGCTAACATGAGGCAAGTATAATCATGCTTGAGATCTTCATATGCTTCTAGCTATTGTAAGGCCTAAATAACTCTACTTAATTCTTTTCATAATGGCTCCTTCAAGGCCTTAAGCTATTCCTAAAGTATAATAAAGACAAAATTGAGACCTAGTAATAATTCTTCTTCACCAATGTATAGTATATACAGTTAAATATTTACAATGAAATGGTAACAATCCCTCTACCAAGCTCCTTTGCAAGATCATCCCACAAGGGAAGAATCACTAACATGACTAAGAAAATGGCTATTGTTAGAGTTATCCTCCTCCATGATCCCACCTTTGAAACATCATTTAAGCATGGTTTTTCTGGTAATCTCTGAAGAACAACCATTAGTTAGAAGAAAATTTCAAACTGAAAACAATGATAATTGTTGAAGTGTGCTAAATTTACAACTCTCTCACCTTACAGATCAATATATAAGTCCCCAAGGTAAAGATAATGGTCCACCTAGTTGTAGAAAAAAAGCAACATGGTCAAATTGGGAAGTAACTTCATTTTATAATTCAACTATACCAAATGTATTTATGGAGCTAGAAGATGTGAAATTTAAGAAAAATGATTTATAGATTTATTAGAACAAAAAAGCAATCATGTTAATAAAAAGAATGAGTGTTTGTGACTATTGCAAGGATAGATTGATTTTACTTTGATTTTGAAATTTTAATGTCACATAAAGTTATTGCTAGGATAATCATGCAAGCAAGTGGGCTAGGGTTACCCATGATTATTATAGATAAACAACACAATTTTAATAATATCGATGTTGCCTCGACATAGAAAAGGTTTTCAGATCTGTTGTCCAACACTGCATACAAATAAAATAGAGATCTCCCCTCAATACTATAGTCTTTGAGATACCAACTAGGAAAACCTCATTTAAATGTAGTGGGGAGAAAATGATTTGCGATATGATGCAGGAGCATCCAGGTGCACAGGAAATCCTACACAACCAAAATATTTTAAATTTTAATGCTTGTGTTTTACTTTGTTTTTTTGTTGCAGGAACAAATGATTGAATTTCTCAACTTCTCCAACATCGTAGAATTTGGTGATTGATTGTGAGAAAATCAAATTGTTTAATTGATTTTTTTAAAAATTATTTTAAATTTTTTAAAAGATGTTCATTTTTCGAAAAGGAAAATCCCACACCTAAGCTTGGAGTGGGAATTTAATATGCTCTATAACTCCACTTTGAAAATTTAATTTTGTATTTTGTTGCAAGATAGGAATGCAGGGCATTGGGGGAGTGTGGAGATAGTGGGTTGGAAAGTGGGAAGAAAATTTTGAATTGCACATTGAATGCACATGCTAGGAAGGGGAAACCCACACTCAAGAAGGAGTAATGAGCATGTGAGGGGGATTGTTTGAATTCATGACAGTGAGAACCAATCTCAGTAAAACACCCATAACTTTCTCATTTCTCAATGAAATGGAGAAGTTCAAAATGTTTTGAAAAGTTGGGAAGGAGTAACATAAAACCCACAAACCATTCTAGAAAAATCATGCTAATGAGGGATTAGTGATAGGTAGAAAGTGATAGGTTTTTTTGTGGCAATATGAAAATAAGCTTTTGGATAGGAAAATGGATGCATAGAAGGTGTGAAAATGAGCAATGTTCTAGAGAGGAGAGGATTTGATGTCAAAGTAAGTGTATTGTTGCTACTTTTTTCTGTTCATAGAGAGTAATAATTTGATTTTTCTCTTCTTGTAGGTGTTTCTCAGAAAATATAAAATTTAAATGTGTTTGCTTATAGGAGGGTGTTGTTGGAATGACATAGTTGGAGAATGTGGAAGATTTGTAATACATTATGGTTGCAAGTATTTTAGAAAATAATAAAATTTTAGATTTATTATCTCTTTTGTTCTCCATTTAATGGTTTTCAAAAAATACAAAGTTGATTTTTGCTACAACAATTGACAATCTTATGGATCCTCAATTGTTGACTACATAAAATGGTATCAAAGCAGGTTGGTCTTATTGGGGTGTGAGATGTGTTGAGTATGAGTTTTTTGCAGGAGTCTTGTAATCAAGAGTTTATGTTGCCTATCCTCCAGTAGGGATAAAGTTGGGTAGAAGGTGTAGAGTTCCTCCACTGAGAGAGAGTAAGTAGAGGAAGCATCTTCCAGAGTCTTTGTTGGGTAAAGGGTAGTGTGTTGTGAGAATGTGTTTTTACAAAGTGTGTGATGTATTGTGGCAGTGAAAGAGATGGGTATATGCTTGGGGAAGAAGCTCATAATATGGGAAGGTTGGAGTAAGTATCAAAAGAAGAGGTGCTTGGATGATCATGGATATAAATACAAGGTTGGATAGATTGGAGCTACTATAATGTGGAGAGATAATAAAGAGCCATGAAGAGTTGAAAGGTGCAAAAAAATAAAGGAAAGGAAATTAAGATAGCAAAAATAAATGAGGTGTGATTTGATAATTTTGAGTTTGATTTGATTACGGATGGAGGTGTAAAAGTGGGGCTCTTTGATAGTCCCATATTTGATGAGGAAATTGGTGAAGATGAATAAGATCTCCTATTGAGAGAGGAGACAAGAGGGATATACAAGTTATTAAATGGAAAGGAAACTTCTATTTTTTTTGGAATGTATGAAGAGGCAGATTTATATGCAACATGTTTGTGTGAAGAAGTTGTTGAAGATGCTACAGTTGGGATAACAATTGAAGATGTAAAGATGATGGTAGGAAAAGATGGGGTAGATGAAAACCCCATAGCAAAGGATGAGATAAATATTGTAATTGAAGATGACACTGAAAACATTGTGGCAAAGAAAGAGGAGGTAAATTTGTTTGTGTTTTGTGATGACATTGTTTTGCATTCATTTGTGCTATTGAAGGTTCAAAATTATGGAGAAGAACATATGGAAAATGTTGGTCTACTTGAGGTTGTAGGTGCAAATTTGTGTGTGTATACTATAGGTGTTGATGTGCATGATGAGGAAATTTGGTGGAGGTGGTTGGATTTTGGTGGGTTGGATCCCATGAAAGAGGTTAGGAAAGGAGAGAATCATTGGAGGAGGATGGTTCATGGTGCATACAAATCCATGAGAGGAAAGAAAAATGGCAAGTAGATATGTTGGAAGAAGAGGAAGAAAAGGCAAGAGGATAAGGAAGAAAAATGAATGATGAACAAACACAAGATCTTCAAATGTTCATGAGTTCCCACTCATGAAACATTTCTCTTACCCAGGTTGTTTGATGCAGAGGCATCTAGGTGCACATGCAATCCTGCACAACCAAAAAGATTTTAAATTTTAATGCTTGTGTTTTATTTTGATTTTTTTGTTGCAGGAAAAAATTATTAAAATTCCCAACTCCTCCAACATAGAATTTGGTGACAGATTGTGAGAAAATCAATTTTTTTAATTGATTCATTTTTTAAATTGTTGAAAGATGTTAATTTTCCAAAAAGGTAAATCTCACACCAAGCTTGGAGTGGGCATTTAATATGCTCTATAACTCCACTTAAAAAAAATAAATTTGTATTTTGTTGCGAGGTGTTGAGGGAGAGTGATGAGAGTGGGTTGGAAAGTAAGAAGGAAATTTTGAATTGCACATTGAATGCACATGCTAGGAAGGGGAAACAAATGCCCAAGGAGTAATGAGCACTCTAGAAGTTTGACTGGCATTTGGGGAGGGAGATTGTTTGAAGTCATGACTACGAGAACCGGTCTCAATAAAATACCTATAACTTTCTCATTTCTCAACAAAATGGAGAAATTTAAAATGTTCTAGAAATATGGGAAGGAGCAACATAAAACCCATAAACCATTCTAGACAATTTATACTAATGAAGGAGTAGTGACAGGTAGAAAGTGACGAGTTTTTTTGTGGCAATACAAAAAGAAGCTCTTGGATAGGAAAATGGATGTATAAAAGGTGTGAAATTGAGCATTATTCTGGAGAGGAGAGGGTTTGATTTCAAAGGAAGTGTGTTGCTATTGTTTTTTGTTATTCATAGAGAGCAATAATTTGATTTTTGTTTGCCTATAGGTGTTTCTTAGGAAAATATGAAGTTTGTATGTGTTTGCCTATATGTGGGTGTTGCTGAAATGACATAGTTGAAGAATGTGGAGACTTTGTAATACATCATGGTTGCAAGTATTGTAGAAATGAATAAAATTTTCATATTTATTATCTCTTATATTCTCTATTTAATGGTTTTCAAAAAATACAAAGTTGATTTTTACTGCAATAATTGACAATCCTATGAATTCTCAATTGTTGACTATATCACAATAGAGGGTTGTAGAACAACTCATGGAAGATGGTTGTATATGAAGTTGCAACAATATAGAGGTGCAAGAGGATTAAAATGGGTGTGAATGACAATTATTATAATTCTATCAACTACAAAACCACAATCTCCAACAAAACCACCTTTATTGTCGCATCTAGTATATAGAAATATATTTATGAACGATTTTGTAATTATTAAAAATTAACAATTTATAATTTTAACTTTGTCATAATGGAAAAAAATGCCCCAAAAAAGCTAATAAAATAGCAAAATAAAAATGTTATGCTCAATTTCGCATAATCTGCCCTCATCGCGTAATTTTTCTTCTAATCAATGTTATTCAAGAAAAATAATTTTAAAAATTAGAAAAGTTAAAGCTATGAATTTTACTTTAGAAAAAAATAAATATAATATATGAAAAGAAAATAATCAATTTTGATTGGTTGAAATTCAAGACATTAATCACTAGTTACAACCTTGGCCTTCACTATAGTTCCATGGGAGGAACCAATAAATATAATTATATTATATAATTTAATTTGTTTTATATAAAATATATATTAATTATTAATTAATATTATATTTATGCCGTAAGGGAATTCCTTATATGAAGTGGATGACCTACTTTTGAAAATCAATGGTTGAAAGTTATAGAGAAGGATGCAAGATGATTGAAATGATCTCAACCATCAATTTTTCTAAAATATTAAAAAATATAATATATAATTAAAGAAAAAACAATTACACTCTTATCCAATCTAGATTGGATTTAAAGTAGGAAAATGTAGGATAAGAATGCATTTAAAAAAATAAAATTCAAACATAGATTTTTAGATTTTTATAATAAATGTAATATATAAATAATAAATTATATGTTTAAATATTTTTAAATTTAAATTTAGATTTATTTCAATAATTATTTTATATATATAATAAGTTTTTAATAAATATAATTATTTTTTCAATATTAGAAAATTAAAAATTATGAATTGACTTTTTACCTTTTCTATAGGTTTCATTATTTTTAACTTTTTGAGTTTTGCGTAACCTACAGTGGTAGGAGTGGAATGTGAGCATGTTCACAGAATGTGAGTATGTTAACAAAAAAATTATATTACAATATATTAAATGCTGACATGTATTAAATTAATAACTATGAAAAGGTATATGAAACAACAAATAGCCCATAAATATAAATTAAAAGAAACACCAATGGGTGCCACCCAAAAATATTTATATAAATAGAGAGAGGAAGAAGAAATGAAAAAATAACAAGTGCCATGTAGTGGTGATTATGTTGGTGATTTTTCCAGTAGAACCAAACAATCCTCTAAGAAGTAGCCAACTCCTATAATTAAGAACTATTAGGTCAATGGCCAACACAACAGGCATATGATTTTTAAGTCCGTACTCCTTCACTTTAGGCTCTGTGAAACCTAGGAGGGTAATCCCAATTGTGTTTTCATGTAATATAATCAATCAGTGACACATTTTATACACAGATTAATTCCTTTTACTACAAATAAAATTAATTTCATTGAAGATTTGGCATATTTTCAATGAAAGAGTTTCCATCTGCTAGGAATTGAAAATAATTCCACTACCCTTGTAAAGATTTTTATATTTAAATATTATCTTCTTAGAAGACTAGAGCCAGGAAGACTATTGGTTCATCTTATACATGATTTTCTAATTAAATGACTAGTGTCTTATCAATTAGGAGAATGGAGTCAAGTATGCAAGAGGATCAGTAATACACAAGTCACTTGTCTAGGATAGAAATTGACTATTTTCGTATTGCTTTGCATTTATGAAAACTCTCTATGCAAGAAAACAACTACTTCTTAGTAATCCTAAGCCATCCCTCACAAAGTTTATAACCCTATTCAAGCATTTTAATTAATTCTTTGAATTAAATCTGAAAATAAAGTAATACATTCAAATAAAACATTTGAAGACATATGACAATACCATTAGTATTTCTCATTCATAACTTTGAAATGAACATACATAGGAGAGTATCACTTTCTTGATTGATATTATGTTTCAATATTAGTAATTTCTATAAAAATCGTTTAAGACCGTTACATACATGACTTCCTATCCAAGACAAAACCACTGGTCTACTTCAGAATTCTATTCTATTTTGCCTTTTTCTGAACTTAGCTTTTTCCTAGAACTCTATTAGGACTCTAGAATCTAACCCTTGTAATAAGCCCTGAAATCTATTTTATAGAACAAGGGAGCAACAAGCATCAGGCTTATTTACACTTACATTTCATTTCATTTGTACTAGAATTTGAGATATTCCTAGTTTGTTACACACAATCATTCTAGGAAAATGGAAGAGTAAAAGACTGCCTTCCACATTCCTTGAATGAAAACACGCCAACTCCCCAAATGACAGAGTTTGTTGTGACCATGTTGAATCCTTATCCTTGTTGACCAAAGAAGATTCTCCAATAGTAGCTCCAACACAAAGTTGTATATTATCTAGATACAATATACATTCTGCCAAGGTTCGCTATTTTGGTACTTCTACACGCTAGCCCAAAATCATTCCACATCAGCACATGAAACCAAGGAAAACTTTAGTGGTGAATCTTTGCCAATTGGAAAATTCTAGGAATCGGTCAACTCGAAATTGGCAAATTTCTCGCACCGATAGGGTATCCAAATCGCCCGAAATTTATGAAACATAGGTCCAATGCATGTCAATTCGCCAATAATTTTTTTTATGAGGCATATTTAAGCAACAAATTCACCATTGTCAAACTACGCGTTTCAAATGGACCGACTAATATTTTTTCCTGAATCCCAGAAGCATTTAATAAAAGACACCTACATATTCGCCAATACTATTAAAACGATATTGTATTAGGACCCATTTTGCCAATTAAAATTTACAAATAGTTGCTTGTGAAGACTCATTTTGCTAATTAAAATTTATAAATAGTTGCTTATGAGGATCTATTTTGCCAATAACATTAAAAAATAATTAAATTTGAGGACACAATTTTCCTTGAAAATTACAATGTATTTGCCAAATTTTCAATATACCATTTAAAAATCCCGTAGAATTCGCCAAAAATGGAATCATGGATTGATATAAATACAATCGAAAGTGTAATTTATTCTTACACATTTTGTTTGGTTATGAGGTTCTACTTCTCGATTTAGAAATCAACGAAAGCCGAAAACGTAAACTTAAAGGTGAGTGATCACTAATCAGTTCTTCATAGTGTTATTAGTTATAATAATAAGTTTTCTTTATCTCTTTTCCATTCTTGCTTCAGTCTTAAAGATGATATTGAGTAGGGAATGGGATCTATATTATTATTCTTTGTCCTTCTTAAACAAGAAGACATTTTTTTCTAGTTTTTTATTCGAACTGAGAGATGAATATGTCGAACGACTCAAGCAACAATGGTAAGGATCCTGCGACTCCTCAGGGTGGTGAAACTACTCTTGCCACTCCTCAGAGTCAGGGTGGTGAAAATACTCCTGCTGCTCCTCAAGGTGTTGAAAATACTCTTGCCGCCCCTCAGTGTGGTGAAGATCAAGAGACTGAGAGGCCATCAAAACGCCCAAACTTAGACGTACCATACAATCTTACTTTGGAATTGCCAAAGCTTCTGATTGATTAGGTCAAGATGGAGCTACATCATCAACTCTTCCACCAAATATTGGTAGCATTCACAGTCCCTTAGTGCCAACGGAAGGTCAAGTTGAGATTGTCATTGATTTAAATCAAAATGTATCAAATTCAAATGGGGATGGCAATACCATAGAAGATGCTCCAAGGGATACCCTAGTTAGCCAGAATGAGATAATTGAATTGGATGAGGATGATGTTGGTAGTAAAAAAATAAAAAACAAACCAAAAAGGGGGCATGAGTGGGAAATGACAAGCAATTTTCAACTTGGTTGGTTGTTAAAGTACCCACTCATTGTTGCATATTGGTAAAGTTTATGAAAAACAAATCATAGATGAAAAAGAACAATTAGTATTACGATGGAAATCAAAGGAAGAATGTCTTCATGTTAGGTATGCCGTGGATTATGAAGAGCATCACCAAAGCATGTCGAAGCTTGTTGCATGTAAAGGTACACTTGAGGCTCAATTTGAAAAAGCAATGGAAGTAGCAAATATGTCAAAAATTGTTCAGATGAGTGTTGTTTTTCATATTTTGTCTAGAGGGTGTCCTATGATAGATTGCCCAGAATATTCTAGTTTATTATCTTTTTTGAATGTTTCTCACTATCCCTACACACATTGGTCAGTAAACGCTGGATGGGAATGGGAAAAGTGTCTTGCTGCAGTGGAAAAGGAAGATTTAAAGGAGAAAGTAAAAGAGTCAAAATTCATTGCATTATCTTTAGATGAAGTTACTGCAGTAGACAATACTTCTTGGGTTTGTATGTATTTGTATACTGTACAACAACATGTTCACCAAGCTCATCTTCTCTATGTTCATAAAATGAAGGACAATTCAACATTGCATAATATATTTGAACTAGTCAAGAAATATTTGAATGAAATTATAGGTATGGATGAGTTGACAATTGCAAAAAAGTTGGTGTGTGTAGGAGCTGATGGAGTTGCAGTGATGCAAGGTCAAAGGACCGATGTTTTCACAAAGTTAAAAACTGCTTGTGCACCATACATGCTTGGAATTCATTGCATGGCCCACAAAATAAATTTGGCATTCAAAATTGTAAGCAAGTTTCCTACAGTATAAAAAGTTGAAAATCTAGTCCGCGAGATCCACGCATACTTCTACCGAAGTCCCAAACGTTTCATAGAATTTCAAAATTTTGTTGAGGGAATAACACCAGGAAACAAGCTTCTCAAGGATATCGATACCAGATGGATCTCCCTACATGGACCAACACAATGAGTTCTTTCAGAATATCAATCCTTAATTGGAGTGATGTATGCAAATCGTAGCAGGGTAGACAAAGCTCCTGACCTCTTGCATAGGTTAAGCGATATAGAGACACTCTTGACTTTAGCTATTCTTCTCCCCATGCTGGATGAAATGGAAAGTCTTGTGAAGAAAGCCCAAGAAAGAGCTATGTATATTAATGAATATGCCTATATGCATAAACATACATGCTTGGCCCTCAATCATCTATATCTAGATCTAACACAAGATGGCGTAGATTATCACTTGTGGTGAAAAATTATTGATTTGAATGATCCTGATAATTATTTATAGTTTAATAGAAGCGAGAACTTATGTATCTGTGTATGTGGATATGAGATACAAATGTACCAATGTAAGACTACCAGGCACTCTAGCAGAGAAGTACCTTTTAATGAGGAAGATTTTAAAGACATTGTTAAATCTGTTGGTGATAATTTGAAGGAAATTGTAAAATCTCTTTCCTTAGAGATTCGTGAAAGATTCCCTTGAGATGAAATACTTGAAGCCATGAGTATTGTGTATCCTCAATTTTGGGCAAACCAAGATAACCCAAGAATTTTTCATGCACAAGTAAAAATCTTGATCGAACAATTTTTGAAAACTGTAAAAATCAATGAGCATAAAATAGAAGGAATTTTAAATGAAGATAAGATAAGAGAGAAATGTAAGGATTTTGTAGTAGATATTAAGGACCAATATAAATCCATGGGAAAGGACAAGGCCTTTGAACCAGGATCGATAAAAAGGGTTTGGACAAACTTAGGTCAGAGTGAAATATTGCGTGATAAGCTATCAGAATATTTCAAACTTGCTGATATATGTCAAACAATGATATTGGGGTCGGTGGAGGATAAGAGAGTTTTCAGTACATTAGGGTTTTTGAAATCAAAGTTAAGAAACAAACTAGACAAGAATTTGGAAAATTGCTTGAGGATGAAAGGAACTGCATATAATATCAAATTTTTTCCATTTGATAGGGCACTTACAATCTGGAGGTCCACACGTGAAAGAAGAGGGACTAGTTTGTGCAACACTCCAATTCCAAAGGTTGGTATTGGTGGCATTGCCATGGGCAGTGAGACTGGGACAAATGACATTGACAAAAATGACATAGTGAATGTTGAATTTGAGACACAAGTCAAAGAAGGTGAAGAGCAAACTCAGAATCAAGAGCTTCAAGATGACTCTTTTACTCTATCTGATGTTAAACATCATTTTTAGGCCCCTTACTCCATTTGGGAAATGGAAGAGAATTGGCATCTTTTAGGTATTTATACTGCACTACAAGGTTCATGAATCAGTTTCCATTGTTCCAAACTGTAGTTGATGATATTTTATATTGTATTGAATGAAAATTGAAATTGTGAATCATTGCACTTCATTATATTTTATTTTATATTGCACTTCATGAATCATATTCCAAACTTTAGTTGATGATATTTTATATTACATTCCATGAAATTGCAATATTTTATATTTTATATTGTATTCCATGGTATTGAATTTGATATGTGTTTCTGCATCATTTTTAAAGAACAAAACTTATCACTCAACTCATAAATTCCTATTAATTTTCATTCACAAAATCTCTAATAAATAACTCAAAGAATATTAATCCATTCCTTGAAAAGAAGTTAACAGTTCAACATCCACAACTTATAAGCTAACAAAAGCTAACAGTTCAATATAAATAACTAATAAAGACATCCACACAACTTAAAAAATAAAAGATTAAACTACCAAATCACCTAAATTATTCAGAGAACTCCTTAGACATCCATCACCATAAAATATTTATTCACAGATAAACATTCCACAACAATGAAATTAACCAAAAATTTATCATTCCAATAGTAGAAAATCCTCTGGAAAACTACTCAGCAAAAGCATAATAAATCCACATAGTACACACCATAACTCAAAGATTGTGCATGCATGAACTTCACCATTGTCTTTCTATATTGAAATAATAGAAAAGCAATAAAAATAATAGAGTTTTTTTTTTCTTGATAACGGTTCCTTGAAGACAACTGTTTTAGAAATTACAATAAAAAGTCTTTGTAGTATCAACAAACCAAATTATATAAAATAACATAAAAACTAAAAAATAAACAACATCGACTCCTTGATGTGCTCTACCTGAGGCTGAGAACTTGAGGCTTCATCAGATGTAGGAGGAGTGGCCATGAAAGAAATAAAGTTACTCAATGCGAGGACTTGAGATTGCAGTTTTATATTTTCTTTCCTTTGTTATTTCACTCTTTTAATCAAGGTAATGACTGAATAATTGGCATGGTACATATCATCTTCCAGTGTTGGAGGCCCCATATCAACATGTGTGACTTTGTAGTTTGCCACTATTATTTCATCTTCATTTAAATCCTTGACAGGCTCAACAATTTCTAACATTTGATTTCCAAAAGTAGCATCAGTCACCATCCTTGACATCCTCTTGGATTTCTTAGCTTTTAAAGAGCTTTGAAGTAAATTTGCAACTGTATGCACTCCAACTGTCATTGTAGGAGTATACTTTCTCTTCTTCTCCACTGCTTTTTTCAGCCATCTTGGGGAGGCTACTACCAAACCAAAATCTTCTTTTCTAGTAATAGTTTCTTTAGGAGCGGTAGGAGTGAAAGGTGGATTATCAGGAAGAGAAGAGGGCATTTCAAAGTATTCATACATAGGAGGAAATATATTATCTTCAACGATCTATTTAAAGATAGCTTCAAAATCTATAGCCATAAGTTTTTCTTGATTGGTATTCTTCTTAGGAGTAGGAGAAAGCACACTGTCTTGTTCACAAATGCTCTTCAACTTAACTGTTTCTTGTGGCCTATCACCATCACCACTTGATTGAGAATTTTCACTAGATGACCTAACATAGGGTTTCCCCGATGACAAACTTGCACCAGATGCTTGCGTAGACCCTTGTTCATTCTTCTATGATGACTTCGGCTCCTGAATAGGACCAACAACTTGCCGCCATTTCCCATTCAACTAGTCCTGGGTTCTTTTAACCACTGGGGCAACATGCACCCTCATATATGAAATTTCACTTTGGTTCCAATCAACCCTAGGGTGGGATTTATCAGGCAATTTTTCATATCCAGGATCTAAGATTGTTGAATCCTTAGCTACATTTTCAGGAATGTCAAATTGAAGACCGAAAGCCCGTATCTGTTTTAGCGTTAACCTCATATAATCTCTTCTCAAAACTTCATTCTCATCGACACAATCTTCCCAAAAATCTTTGATAGATGGGTGATGTCGATATGAGCTCTGTCCATAGAGATTCTGCTTCACAAAACCCTTACTATCAAAATTAGCTCTCATAGACAAATTCTGGAGGTTATATTCCTTGAGAAGTCCTTCAGCTCCCCTGACCATCTAGTTTGTTTTGTACAAAAAAGAAGGGGTCTCCAATGGGAAGGAAAACCTTTGTTTCCCCATGTTCGTATAATTAATATTAACCATTGCCATTTGTTGAAAAACTTCTAGAAATATCATTAAATCTTCAAGATACCAAGGTAATTTCAATGGGGCTTTCTCAAAACCCCCTATTCTCAAATAGGAAAACTTATTAAATTGGATATAAAAACTCCCATATTTTGATACAAGAGAAATGGATATAGGGGAAAGGTGCATTTCTAGATTTCCATCCAGCTTCCTCACGACCTCCATTAAAAATGCATCATTAACATGACAAAAATCACCCATTCCAATTTTTTTAGTGAACTGAGGAAAGCGTTTATACACAGGCATATCAGAAGCTGGGGTTCCTTGTAGCTCCAACCCTGGCCAAAAGGACCTCTGACTACCTACAATGTAGGTCAGGCAAAAACACATACAAAAAGTAGTAGTCTTATGGAAATTAATTAATTGCTCATTCAAATGGAAGCAAATAACTTCAACCCAGTTAATGAAAATGTTTTCATCACAAACTGTCAAGATAAACTGGTACATCCAATCCTCAAATAACTCAACTTGTGCATTCCCAACAATGCGGTGTAATAAAGTAATAACATTTGCAATTTCTCCCTTAAAATGCAATTTTATGAGTTTATTTGGCAGTTGTGACTTACCTCTCCTTTCAGTCTTCAACCAAGTTTTGGCCATGGAGTTCTTACACCAGTCTTTATTCGCTTCAAAAAATTCACTTGCCACTATGACAAACATGTCTTCTAGAGGTTCCCTTTCTAGAATCCCCAGTGCTCGGGAAACATCTTTAGGAGAAATTTCTACAATTACAGTCCTGTTTGCTGCTTTAATTTCCCTTGTCTGCCTAATGTACCTTCTCGCACATGCACTTATCAGGTCCACACTCAACACAACTTTCAGAAACCCTCCAGCCTAAGCTAGCCTACTTTCTAAGAGTTTTATATCCAACTCATACTTGTTGTCCCTCTCCAAGCGCGCTCAAAATTCTTCTAACTTAAAAGGTTCGAGCTTTGTATCCCTTATGTTGATCGTATGTTCACTCTACATGAGCACAAAATGTAAATTTGCGAAGAAAGAATGTTTGCACCTTAGAAGTACTGGCCTTGGAAAATAATGAGAATGCAGGCTAAATGTGTGAGTAAAAATAATGTTTGCAATTGAGAAGTGCTGGCCTTGCCAAAGAATGAGAATGCAGGCTAGATGTTTGAGTCAAACTTTACCACACACTTATGTCATTATTTTTGATATGGCGTGCATTGAATGCGACATTCAATTTCATTCCTCGAAAAGATAACCTTGAAACATGCATGCTTTTGGAAATTCTTCAAAAGATAACTGTAGTTTAGTTTGTACATAAGTCCATAATGTCGCATGGTCACTGAAACTAGGAACCATATAACCAAATTCTGAAGTCTCAAAGTTTTCAAAACCTCCAACCCATCAACTACAAAGATGACCAAGAAACTAGGAAGACTTGCAAATTTGCAACTCAACAAAGTGAACCAACTCGGGGAATCAAGAAGTTATGAAAATTTAGAACTCTACGACAAGTTTATAAATTATAAAACTCTGATGACTAGCGACTAATAAGGTTATAAATTATAAATCTCTGAGGACTAGTGACTAAGGTTAGGAAAAGCGCCAAAACCATGACTTTGAGTGATAGTAACCACAACAAAGAGACTAACCAAAAATCTATCATTCCAATTCTAATAATAGATAATCCACCAGAAAACTACTTAGTAAACTCATAGATAATACACTGTAACTCAAATGTTACATATGCATGAACTTAAGTTACTCAACAAAGTGAATTATACATAAATTATTAATGAAATCTGATCAATGATCTTTCATTAATCTTCTTTGTCATTATACATTGATGTATGTTTTAATTCTGGATCTAGTTTAATGAACCAATTAAAGTACCTTTATTAAAGCACGAATTCATATAAAATGTTTAGTGGATTTGATAAGTAGTACTAGTCATGGAGATTGAGTATCGATGTGTGAATTGTAATGCAATTTAACTAAGATTATGGATGCCTAGAATTAAAGTCACCTTATAGTTCATATTTTAATTGTGTTAAGAGTAAAACTTGAACATGTACTAAGCGATTCATCACTTATCTCAATGCTTAATAACATATTAGCAATAGTCTTCGTAGCATATACAACAATGAACATCAACAATCGTTTAAAGTGTATCTAGTAGTTGAAACCACTATTAGACTTTTTCTTCAAATGAAAAAATAAATAATACAAATAATTTATTATTTAACATCGGCACATTACTGAAGTCTGAGTTGGAACAAAGACAACTCTTCACAGAGCTAAGTTGGAACTTGGAAACCCATATTATCAAAAATCAAATCACTGCAACACCTTTTCTAGCAACTTCCACTATTCAGGTGGTGGAATTGTCATTTGTTCTAATTGATGTTGTTTGAATTAAGATTTGTTAACATTTCATGATTCAAATTGGAACTTGTCTTGCATTCTCCAGTGAATTTTGCATTCAAGGTTAGCAATGGTTTGATGGAATCCAATTAGTTCACCACATCTAGGTTCTGAGGAAACTGGTCCAAATCAATCTTCATTGCATCCTCCATCTTCTTTCTGAAATCATTCTTTCCAATGAATTGCTCATTTGTCTCAAAACCCTCTGGCAAACCAAGTTCTGTGAGGTTCCTTACCTTTTCATCCACCTTCTTCATCTTTTCTACAACCAAATTCAAATATTCCTTTGTTTCACACATTCTCAAACACTTTTCAATGATAGATGACAACGTCATTGATGTAGCAAGCCGTTTAGTAATCCCTTTTGATTTCAAAACATTGTCATTGGCTTTGTAGACTATTTTTTGAATTTCTTTTGTAGATTTCTCTAATGCCAACACATTTTTGTTGTCCACTAAATATTTGTTGAGCTTCTTATGATGTTTTCTGATAGCATCAATCAATTGAAACATGTCACACAAATGATCAATCCTTTGCATTATTTCATCCCAAATCTTTTGTTTCATATGGCTCATTGTCTCTCTACAAAATGCAAATAACTTATTTTGACAAGTCTCAATTTCATTTTTTTCTTCCATCACTCTACCACCAATCTTTCATTTCTTTTTCTCTCCTTCTCCAATTTTTGTTCCCACTGTGCATTTCCATTCACAATGCTTACTCTTAGTTTTTCTGAAGTGGATTTTTCCTCATCATATTTCTTGTTGCTCTCATCTATCCTTTTCTTCAGTTCATTCACTGCAGTCTCATTCTGCTTATCCTCTTTGCTTGTTGATGCAGAGGCATAATTTTTTATTCTTTTTTCTAATTCATTTCTCTTGTTATCTACTGCTTTCCTCTTTGCTTTCTCATTTGCTAGGTCTGCCTGTAACTTTTTAATTTGAGTCTACAACATTTTTTCTCTCTATCTTGCTTTAGCAATGATGTGTACACCAATTCATTATTCTTTGATACATTAATTTTGTCAGTATTTTTGAGTCCAGAAAAATCCAATTGAATATTGTTCACCTGAAATTCAGATCGAGCCATCTAATTTGCTGGTTTGTCTTGAACTATGGGAACAAGAAATGTGTACTCCATGATTTCTTTATTTGTGTCAAATGTGGGTAATACCATGGTTGTTGCAGGCCTTGAAGTTACAATAGATGCATTCTCCATCAGTTGCTTCTTTTCTTTTTTATTCATGTCTAATTTCTTTTTAAACTCCTCAATGTAATCAAAACCTAGGGACACAAGAACAATGAAATGCTTGAATGGTGAAGGAATAGGAGTAGTAGTACTTGTAGTTGTTAATGATGTCACAGCCAGACTAACTGGCACTAGGGGGTGCCTGGAAATAACTCCTTTGTGGTGGATCTACTGGTAGTGTGACTTGGACCTATCAAAATCCTTTGCCTCTTTTGTATGCCTTGATCACCTGGTGTTTCTGTGGTATCTTGTATTGTTGTCCTCTTGTGTGTAGTTTGTTTTTGTAGCACATGTTGACCACTACTAGTACTACTACCCATACCATCGCCATTAGAGGCAGTGCTAGTTGCACTAAGCTCTCCACCATGGGCATGTCCTAGTTGTGATTATGTCTGACCATGAGGATGAATATTTGAAGCTCTAAAAAATTGACTTGTATGCCCTAGGTCTACTTTTTCACCTCTAATCCCAAGGCCAGAAAAATAACTTGCTTTTCTATGCTCTACATCTATTACCATCCAAGGGCCTTGTCTTTGGGATCCCAAAGGACCACCTTCATAACCCATTTTTTTAGCTATGGTTGCTTCAGTAGTATATGCTTCTTTTGTGGTCTCACTTAAACCAAGTTTGAAACTGACATGGCTTCCTTCTTCCCTATCATCATTATATTCATGATCACTTTCTTTATCTTCTTGTTCACCTGGATACTCTATTTTCCACAATTTGCTAAACTCACTGTCTTCTTCATTATCTCCATACTCTGCAAGAGCTCTTGGTTCACCTAACTCCTTCCTCATAGACCAAAAGGAAGTAATTTTTTATTTTGACCAATTTTTTTCTATAACTTCCTTCTCTAGAGAACTTGGCATTTTTACTCTACTACATGGGTTTAGCACTTTTTTGATAAAAATTGTTGTACCTCCTAATTGTCTTTTGATGCAATGCCATAATTTTTGCTAACAATTTCTCAAAAGAAATACCATTCTTAGTAGCACTTTTCTCCATTGCAATTTTGACCTCATCCCAAGAATCCTTTTTTCTCAAGTTTTCGAGCAAGGGTTTAATTTCATGTTGAATTCTACTTGCAACATTCTTATTGAGCACAATCATTGATTTAATGGTGTCACATGGATCATACTGCTAGTGATAGATAGCATCAAAATCAAAAAAATTCAAAAGATTATGTGCCACACTAAATTCTTTTCTCTCAAATGTGATCCTTCCACATGAAAAAGGTAAAGAAGGAAATAAGGTCTTCTTTTGCTGACTGGTAAAGTGCAGTTCATCAGTATTCTACATCTGCCTTACATATTCCAAAGCAAAAACCCTTTCTATCAAATGTATTGGAAGTTTGTATGGTTGTACTCCTGATGCATAAAACCTTAGCACAATATATTCTTCCATTAAGTACCAATCAAACAATTGTATTTCTTTTCCTAGTTGAATGCAGTTTCTACATGACATAAGCAATCTAGGCATTGGAGTATTTGTAATTGCTTGATGCAATGGAGCCAAAAAGTAGTCTAAAAAATGATTGTAGTTCCTTCGAGAATCATGCATCCTTATAACAATGGTCCATTCATATATTGGACCCATTTTCTTTTCCTTAGGATTACTATAGGGTCGAATCTGAAGCTTGTTGGTCTGAAACATTCCTCTAAATTTGAATAGAAAAAGATAGCACAAGTAGGTTGTGAACCTAAATGTCTTGGTGGAACCTCCTTTAATCATTAAAAATTGTTTATGCATGGATTCTACAATGTGCTCAATGAATTTATATTTGACATGTGGAACACCATAATTGTAACGCCCGTTGTGCAAACCCCAGAGAACACCACATATGCAAATAATTTTTTTTTTTTTTTTTTAAAAAACAATTAAATTAAACATGCAATAACATTAAACCATAACCACATAGTAAGTTACATAGCATTAACACAATTAGTTCTCTGGGGCACGCGAGGTTACTTCACAACACTAAACATAAATAAAGATAAAGAATACAACATAACCATTTATTTTATAATAACCATAAACAATGATACATCCAATAACCATGATGCGAGTATAATAAACATCACATAATACATCCATAGTAAATCTCTTAATAAAGATACAATTAATCCTAACTATTACATCATTATTTTAATGTTACATTGCAATCTCTTGATAATTGAATTACATTGAATTTCCCAACATGGGGATTGATACAGGAATAATGAGATATGAAAAAAATAAGTGATTACTGGTACAACTCCATTGCTGAATGCTAAGAAGACAGGATACTGATGGGGAACCCAACGGGTGCGGAGCACGTTCCACCCAACCATGTGAATTACAAGTAACTCACCCCCCGTGCTCAGAGGTGATGAGGAAGTGAACCCGACCATGAATGTCAAACCGACTCAACAACAACATGATACAAAACTAGTACAACTCAAAGCATACAATGAACCACCATCAACGTTCACAAATCACATAACAAGTTAGAACTAAGAAACTCATCACAACAACATGAAGTACCACCAATTAACAATCATGAAACAAATTCACAAGAATCAAAAGCTTCATACAGATATAATATCCAGAAGAACCGAAACAACATCCAAAATACATTTCCAAATAAATTTGAACAATAAAAGAACATGATTCCATATGAGTCTAAAACGACAATTCAGTACACAAATTCCAGAGGCAACCAGAAACAAGACAAACGGGTGTCAAGTGGAGAGGGTCATCGCATAGCTCTCATGGGATCCCTTGGCACTTCCTCCAACTGAGGCACCAGTACCCATCTATGGATTCCCTAGCCCTAAAATCAGAAAAAACATAAATATTACAATATCCAGAGGCGACAAGAAAGAAGAACAAGGATGTCTAGTGGAGAGTGTCATCGCATAGCTCTCATGGGATCCCCTGGCACTTCCTCCAACTGAGGCACCGACACCCATCTATGGATCTCCTGGCCCTTCCTCCTAATTGAGGCGCCGACACCATAGGGTAGCTAATGCGGAGCCGATAATCTCTTATGAAGACGAGACTACGACTTTGCTGACCACAGCCTACTCAGTCCATCACTAGTCTACGGTAGCCCTAATGCATAGACGAGGAATCCAGTTTTAATTATCTTGTGTGTTTTACTACCCATCCCCCTAAATTCTATTTTTAGGTTATCATTTGTTTAACTACTCTTACGTGGGTTCCCCTGAGCACTTCCTCTTACCCGAGGCGCCGGCGCCCACGAAGAGCCACTCTCCCTATGACCCCTAACATAAACCAAAACTGGGAAAGGGTTGAGCTAAAATATAATACCACAACAAGAACACGTGAGGCATTAACCTTCTCGCAATAATTCATAATCCAAAGTCTTAACAAACCGTTCAACCCTTCCTAACATAAAACCATCAAGTTTCAATCTCAAAAGAAAAGATTCAAGATGAGATTAACATTCAAAATAAACAAGCCTCTGGAACCAGGGTTCAAAATCAACAATGGATTCCCACATCAAAGAGTACAGTTTACAACAACGACATGGAAAACGATAACCAAATTACGTAATTTTATAACTCAAGGTAAACGATTAACTAAATTACACAAAACACTCCAATTCATAATCAATATAAAAAAAACACAACAAATTTATAATCCTACGTCAAAATACTTACTTCTTAACAAAGAACATCCGATAAATATCTAAAAATACAATAAAACCTCCAACCTAAGAAACTCGAGAAGCCACTGAAATTAAAACATACAATAACAATTTCACTAATATATATAATTTGTTTCATTTAATAACCTAAAAAATCCCAGCCTTACAATTTTCA